>JAODJX010000097.1:1972424-1983822 GCA_026776945.1 Isichthys henryi
GCCCTACACACAAGTCCCAGCTGTCTTTCAGCTTCTGATTGACTGAAAACACCCGATCCAGGTAATCAGCAGTGTGTGGGCAGGGATGGCTAGAAAACAAGCAGGGCAGTGGGGCCTGAGGACCGACTGAGAACCACTGATCTAAAGTCCTTCACAGCGCTATATGCCAGACAAACCCTCAGTCTGGGAATGTGACCATACAGAACTGAAAGTCAGCCAGACGCTCACCCTCTCGGACACGCCGGCAGTCCCCAGCCCGTCGGACACGGGGCAGGACGCCGTCTGCCCACAGGGCATCTGCATGCTCTGCTTCACCCACAGGCTGACGTTTTTCACGATGCTGTGCTCCAGGGCGGACAGCACCCGCCGCAGGTCAGAGCCACTTGTGAAATGTGCAGACAGATACGTCAAGAGGGGCACGGGCACGTCAGCCCGAGCCGCCTCCTCAGAGCCGTAGAAGAGCATTCGCAGCTCCTGCTTCACCTGCGCAGACACCTACGGGGGCAGCCAGACGGGAAAAGCGGGAGTCACACGCAGCAGATCGCAGAGGACTTGAGGCCGCTTTCAGCTCGTTTCGAACTGACCGACTTCACACCGTTTCAAACTAGTGAGCAAGCAGGAGTGTCCCGACAGCGCTCTCGGCTGCACGGGGGGTGGCAGTGTCACACTCTTTCATGCAGGCTGTGCTGTGTGGCCTGCAGCAGCTCTCACACAGTGCATTACTGTCCCCCACATTGGCAGTGTGGGCCTGTGACGTTTTCCCTCCATTTAAATCAACACAAGGCGCTACTGTGTGCAAAGAACACATATAAAAAGGGAAATAATTCAATATATTAATCCAGTCTGATGAGATTAAGGAGCAGTTACTCAGTTATACCTGCAGGGAGAACAGAGCTGCAGCAGAATAAGGTACAGAGGAGGTCACACACACACACAAACACACAGAAATTCTCACCCCGTTTTGCAGAGTCTTCATCTGCTCACACCTTTCTTGGGCTTCTAGCGCCCCCTGCAGGTCCTGCCGGAGGTGGCCAAGCTCCACCTCCAGCCTCTGCACCTTCTCCAGGAGGCTGTCGTGTGCCTCACTGTCTGTGCCGACAGGCACACTGCATGGGGGCAAATTTCTGTGAGCGACCATTAAGTGATGCTGCTTCTGAAGGCACTGCATGTTCTCTCCGTGTGCAGCTTACCTCACAGGAGGAGGGGTCACAGGCCGTCTCTGCAATACTTCCTTTAAAACACAATAAGGGGTTTTTAAAATCGTGACAACATTCTACAACTTTTTCCATAACTTTTAATATGTTACAAAATCAGTTTGCCAACCTCTGTCTTGGCTTCAAGGTTTCGCAGCAGCGCCTCCAGATCTGTCAGGCGAGATGCAGTACTGCGCTGCTGTAAGGCGGGCCTCTCCTGGGACGTCAGAAATGGCGGGCTTTACCTTTGACGCCCTGCCTCACCCAGTTTCCAATAACATGCACCACATCTCTAACCCAAACGAACAGCTTTAAACAGATTTCAAAAGGTACGACTGTGAGATCACTTCAAACGCTTTAGCTGGTGTGCTGTGACCACAAATACTAAAATAACCACGTCACCCTATTCCTTAGGAGCGTATCGCCGTGGTGATGATTCACGAAACAAAAATAACGATACGAGACAAAACATGAAAATCATTTATGAATGTTAACACAAGAGGGAGCAATAAGCAGAATCTGTTCTGCTTTGAGATTTTAATTTTTGCATTTTGCACAAGGAGAACTGCATGAAAAAAATGGGTTTGCAAACAGCTTTTTCCGAGTGAGAAGCATGAAAAAGGAAAAAACTCAGATCTGAGTGCATCAGGCTTATTTTGTTGAATATTTGCATGGTACCAAACCACGAGCACTCAATGGTCCACTGAGGAGTGACCAGTAGACCATCGGTACGCCTCTATTATTCTTCCCCACTTAAAAGTGAAACTTTGCGGGGTAAAGCTAAATCGCCCATGTTCTACCTGCAGAACTGGAAAAGGTAGCAATTTACAGGATTTCCATATTAGTACAGCTTCCATACAGACATACCATTTTAAGTACAGATTCGAAGCTGAGTTTTCCCAGTGGGAAGCCCAGGTTTAATGAAGAAAAAGCAAATATTTCTATGTACAGTGAGTAAGAGAAACGGGGGCAAGAGTTAGCAGCAGACTCAAAATCTAGCTGTACTTTCCGCACATCCTCATAAGCTTAAGAGAGTTTATAATGTTTATATTTAGTCTGAAATGCATCGTGTTAAACTGTGCGGCTGTACTGCTCACACACTTAGCCACCCAGCATCGATCCTGTGCTCAGGGACAGGTTTGTAGTTTTGACGGTCCCACTCAAAGAATCACTTTGGGTCTCCCTACTGCCACCAAATGGTTCAATAACTAAATAACTAGCAAGGAGGAATCTCAGAAGATCGAACTGTAGCTCACTGGGCAGCAAAACATGCTGCTTCAGCACCTCTTAAATAAGCAAGACGTTTATTCAGTGTGGTGGCACCTTACAGCCAACAGGGGGCCCCGTGGGCCCCATGCAAACGTGAGGGGTGAATGATGGTAAAGATGCCCGCTGCCTGTGCTGACCGTCCATACCTGCTCTCCCAGCTTCTGCTCCAGCAGCTCAGAGACCCAGGACCCCAGGACAGCTGGGTCCGTGCGCCGCTCCAGCTGCTCCAGCAGGGTGCGCTGACGTGCCAGGTCCTGGGCCTGAGTCCGAAGCTGCTCCTGCCGGCGCCTGCTTGGCCATCCGCCATGCTGCAAACCCTCCCACAGCTGGCTGACGCGGTTCTCGAGCAGGCCGAGGCGTCCCGCATCTGCCCGCCCGTCCTGTAGGGGGCAGTGGCAAGGACAGCTCTCACTCAATGATTAACATTCCACAGTACAGGCTCGGAGCCTACAGATCTCAGACACGCTAAAATCAGTTCAACAAAAGTATACACCATAAAACACTGTTGGATTTAACCAATAACATTCGAGATTTTATTCGTCATATTTGTAGTTATACTGGCACAGTGGCTTTGTGCGGGTGCGACACAAAAGAAAATCGGCTAATTAAAACTTTAAATTTAAAGGGAAGGATGAGGGTAGGGGGCTAAAACAATGGTCAAATACCTGCGAGTCACGTACGGCTGTGTGGCCCCCCTCCACGTGGACCTGCTCCTCCGGTGTGGGGGCCTCCAGCACCAGCAGGCCGTAAATATCCCGCTGCCATAACCCTGCGAACAGCAAGCTTTTCATGCACAGGATTCCAGAGGTCAGAGGACCTGTTCTGGTTTAACATTAGCAGGTTCTGAGAAAAGACTCCATGTTTCAGGTCAAAGGTAGTCAGGTTTTTCTGGGAAGACGGATGTATAAAAGTGACTCGATGTACGGCCCACATTCCCAGCCATAGATATTGGCACCTGTCCACCATGTTCCTATGTAGTCAGCATACTTGGTGTGTGTTCGATGACACCTACACAGACATCTGCATCCACACCCTCCCCATTCAGGAGAGTGACACTAATAAGTGTAGTAATAATAGGGGCGGCACTCATTCCTGCTCTGAGGCGGGGTTTCATGAGTCAGTCTGGGTCAAAGACACTTACACACGTTTCCCCGCATACAAACTTACCCAGGATCAGTAACAAAGGCAGCAGCAGCAGCACTAGTCTGTACAGCTTCGGCAGGCACCTGAAACCCAAGCAGTTTCACTGGAAAAAAAGTCTATTTGCTATTTTCTATTGTGGGCAGACATTGGGAATATATACAGTGAGCATGAAAAGAAAACTGCATGCAGAGCATAAGCTGAAAATGATAAAAGGGAAAGTATCAAAAGTACCGAACCAAAAGTACGGTGTAAAGCGTCAGGTGACTGGCTTAAGGGCTCATCTTAAATTACTATAGGATAATACACACGTAGAAACTGGAAAACTAAATAACCAGGCAAAACCAAAGAGAAAGGAGCTATTAGCAGTGTGATGTCTCACCATGTCAGGATAAAAACGTCGAGCAGAGACATGAGGCCGACGAGCTGGTACCAGCCGACCCCCAGCCACCGCAACAGAGTCGATGCTGCTCTCCCTGCACACGCAGAAACACAAGAGCCGTCAGTTACGTGATTTAAGATAGTCACGTTTCACACAACCTGTACGCGTGTGCAGGGCCGAGAAAGAGAGACACCTACAACTCCCTCAATTACAGGCTGGCACCTAAGCAAGCAGACTGGGCTTCTGAGCCTGAAGAACGGCGGGACACTAGAGGGAGGAAACAGCTGTACGGAAATTTGACTCAGTATTCCACTGTACCCCTACGAAAAAGTGAGGATAGGGGAAAGTAATTCAACATAGAGAAGAAGTTCTACTGGCATGTCCACACCCTCCGCAGAAAGATATTTACACAAGCTGAAGCAGGATTAGCAGTGCAAGGAGACCAGACAGATCCTAAGCGGGGTCATAACAGAATGAGAGACAAACGGAGGTCAGCGATGCAGCCTCTACGCTACCCTATACTGGCAGGGAAGACGGACGCCATTAACGATGCCAGCAATGGCTAAGAGGCCAACACCACCACGCTCAGGTCAGAAAGGAGGCTGACGCAGAGTGAAAGCAAAAGGTAATGACCTGGAGACCGCACCGTAAACCACAGGACCGAGAGCACCAACCGGATCGAAATGGAGGCTGCCAAGGCCGCCGTCCACAGCACGCAGAGCAGAACGTAGCCTGGACACCACGTTCCCCGCGCAGCAGCAATATTAAACAGCACAAAGGGAAAAAACCTGAAGAGTTTGGCAAAGCTCTGTCAATAAAACATTTCACCCCAGTAGCAAAGTGAAGGTCATGCCCATTGGTCCGAGATGATTCTGAGCAGACTAGCGGGGTCAGGAAGGTAACCTGCGTTAACAACGATGCACCACAGCGCCTCCAGCAGGCGGGTCGCCACAGGGGACTGCGTGAGAGGGATGTGTGTCACTGGGTGCTGCTTCTCTTTGCAGTCGTCACCTGTTGGGCAGCAGTACAGTGGTTTTGGGGGAGTGTGTAGCCAAAAAGACGACTAGGATTTAAAAAACTTGTGTTATTGCGATGCAACAGGCAGGTGCTAAGAATGGAAGATGGAAACAAGCACACTGACTGTAGCATGAGGGCCTGACTACAAGTTCTGTGCATTTGCTCTTGGCATCGAACAGCAACTGGGCAAGGCTGCAAGCCACAAACACAGCTTCTCAGCACATGCCTCCTGGGGTCCAACGGGAAACCCGAAGACACTAAGGAGAGAGGTGTGTGCTGGCGAGTCGACAACCTCACCAGTCAGACGCAGCCAGAGCAAGAACTGAAGGTACTAGGGGAGTAACAGTGCACAAAACACACAATTTGGTAAAAACCATGGTTTTGGGTTCATAGTTCAGTGCAATTTCAGTACAGGGAGGAAAATAGATTGATTTGAAAATATTTATAAAAATACAATAAAGACCAAAGGCAAGGTCTGTGTCTGAATAAAACCTAAGAGATTTGCATGCACATTTGTGAAATTATGGAAAATAACCATGAGAAATGTAAATTCATATCAACCATAATGAATTAAAACCCATGTTCTCTGCCACTCAATATGGCCTCATATCAGCAGTGATAAACACCCCTATAGCCATAAAATATGTTTGTTCAGCCTGGTTTGAGTTTCCTGGTAAAGTGCCTTTAGTCGTCACAGGGTGACTGACTCTGCCTTGCTCTAATACACACACTCCAGCAACACACTGGAATTCAGTGAAACAGACCGACAGTCTAAGTCTCATGAACTCTCTCCCATGCAGGTGTGATTTATTGGGAAACTAAAATGTTCCCAAACCGCTGATTATAACCAACCAGCTTCAGCTGTAATCAACACTCAACCAAAATAAGCACGTTTTCCAGGTTTAAACGGCTACTTGTTATTTTAGGTTCCCCCCACATCAAACGTGTTCATTGGTTTCATCATGCGTACTGAACGGCACCAAACACCATTACAGCCCCTGAAGGCACCAGTGCAGTTTATGGCAAATTCAGGCCACATGGGCAACAATACAGACACCCCCCCCCCACCAAATCTGTCAGATCTTTCAGTGGCTGGACAAGCATTTTCCACAAGGTAATGATCCAATAACTACTATAAACCATGAACGAGTCAGTGGATCCTACAAGATAAAAAAATAATAAATCCACGTGACATACTGGCTCAGACGCATGATCAGGACCGCAGGACTTGCAGGCTGCATCTACCCGCCACGCAGTACTTACACAGGTACCCATTCGGCTGTGCAGCACTTGTCAGCTCACTCACACTCATTCTTCCCCAAGACGTGGTGTGGGCTGCAACATAAAATGAAGAGTCCCAGGCTTGGGACACCCCCCCCACGTCTCCCATCATTCCTCAGGTTTCAGGGAAAGCGTCATGCAGATTGCCTGCATTTACATGGTCACCACAGCAACAGCCATACAAAACAGGGGCATTTGTTTATGAGCGAAACAAGCAAGCGTGTGGAAAAACACACGACCAGATCAAAGCCGAAAATAAAAAAATACTGGTCATAAAAAAAAGCCCTTTAATATCCTGTTAGGGAAAACAGCCAAATGTGAGGACAGAGTCTGTGGAAGTCAGTCCCACACGCCACCCGCAGTAGCCGCGATGGCACCTTGTGAGCACAGAAAGCCCGAGCAAGCGAACTGAAACAGCTGCATCTCTCCTACACACATCAGCACGGTGCAGGGACCCGTACCTCCGTCCCGTGCAATGTCACCCCCCCAAGGCACCTTCAGCTTCGCTCCCCATGTGACTCGGGCAGTGAGGGATGCGGCGGAGGCAGCAGCGCTCCTGCTGCACCACAGGGACGCACGGCGGAGGGAACCCAGGACTCCTGAAGCGTGTGCAGCAGCAAAGGGCCCCACATTAGCACCTCCGGCCCCCACAAACCTCACGCAGGATATGCATGCTTAAGATCACCCCATCACCAAAATCTCCCTGGGGGAAGGAAATGAGGACGTGTGAAGCAGACGGGGGGGGGGGGGGGTGTCTAGGAAGTAAGAAGCATCCCAGTGAAAGGAAAGGCTGGAGGCAGCTGGACCCTGACAGTGACATGCGCAAACACACACACACACCTTCCCAGAGCCATTGGGGCCCTTACTTTAATGACAGCAAGCTTATGACCATGCATTTACATAACCTACTTAATGAGGAACACAAGCAGAGGATTCAAATCAAGTGCAGGCATGCAGGCACCATCCCAGAGAGGCAGCCCACATCCATCGGGGACGAAGGGCGGGAGCGAGGGGGCTGGTGAAGAGAGGATGGTCACCATTACCTTTGCCTTCTTTGTGCACCTTCAGCAAAACGGTCTGCACCAGCAGCGTCACCACGGACGCGGCAGAGACGGCCAGACACCTGCCATGCTGCAGACAGGCATCCGAGAAGAACGCCAGGACACCTGCGATACGCCACAGCCAAGGTCAGAGGGTACAGAAGCAGAGACGTGCCCTCAGTACAGGGAGCCCGAGGGGCCAAAATGCCCAACGCAAATGCTTGATGATGGAGAACCTCCAAGGACAAATATCACACGGCACAGATTTAACCTGATGGTTTCTGGTTTCTGTCCAAATAGAGAGAGCCGACGGCTCGGAAGAGATTTAGCTAAGTGAGCGACGAACTCACACAGACCTGGTTGGTGTTTCCGGCAGTACACCATAGAAGCGGGGGGGCCGGGGGCGTCAGCTCTGGCGTCCTCATGGGTGTGGGCGGAGTGAAGGGAGGGGGAGTGGGAGGGCGAGTAGGCAGAGAGAGTATCCCGCCATTCACTCTGCACAGCGCAGTCATCAGAGAAGTGGCCATTCAGCATGGAGGTCTGCGTCTGCGCTGTGTGAATGTCAGGCTGGCCCAGCACGCTGCGGTCTGCAAACAGGAAGAGGCCAGCCATCAACACTCCTTCATAAGAGGCAACAGCAAACAAGTGAAAAAGTAGTTACAGCTAATCACCAATTCACCGTGAGCTGACTGCGAAGGATTAAAAAAGTTCCACAGAATAATTACCTCTGACCTCTACATCGTCATCCTCACCTATCACACAGAGAAGACAAATGAGACCCCCCCCCTAGCAGACATGATGACAAAGCAGGATACAGCGAGCAGTCAATCGACAACCTACAGTCACCCCCCCCCCCCCACTAGTCAGGATGTTTGTAAAGAAGATTAACCATCAGAGCTCTACATTAACAGCCAGCCTCTCACCCCAGAAGCTGGCGAACAGCGTTCGATCCTGGACGCAGGAATCGTCCAGCAGGCTGGAGAGCATGGAGGCGTTGCTGGCTGCGCAGCTGTGCACGCTGCCCTGTGCGTGCAGCGCAGAGTCTGGCAGGGACCTGTGTGGCATGAGCAGGAGAGACTGCGAGCTCTGATGTTGCTGCTCTTTGCGGATCCATACCATCCTGGGAGAGGAAGGTGAAAAGGGCAGGTAGGAGACTCCAATCGCCAGAGGTCCCATCCCAAAAAAAAAAACCCTCTCAGGCCAAATAAACTGATATCAATATATAACACAATGTAAAGCTTTACCCATCACCCATAAAACAGCCAGTGACTGTGGAACGGACAGGTAAACTGTACCCCAATGCTGCATGAACGGTGCAAAAAACATCATCGTCTCTTCGACGTGGCAGCAAGTTCCCAGAATCTCATCAGCGTATTTTATCTTTGTGTCACAAAGCGACCTGAACTGCCCAGCCGAGCCCGTTACCTGGTCTCCCCGCGGTCTGCGCCGTCGTGAGCCTCACAGTGACTGAGGGAGAGGTCGGCCAGGCTGTCAGCGCCATAGCGCCCCCCCGGCGTGTGCAGGCGCAGACTCCGGCGTGACATGCTGGGCGAGTGGAAGGTGGCGGCGGCGGCCCGGGGCTGTCCCTCGTAGCTGGAGCTGGCGGACAGGGCGAGCAGGGTTAAAACTGGCAAGGGGCACAATGCCAGCCCAACAGGGCAAGGCCTGGTACCCGGGCAGCAGGATCAGAGCTGCGGTAACGGCCAGAGCGCGGCCACCTTCAAGGAATTACAATGTATAATACAATTACAAAGGTACGGGAGCAGTTTGTGCGTATAAACTGGTCAAACCGAAAGCATGCACATTATTTTGGAAAGTTCACTCCATCTCAGGTGCTATATTGCACCCATAGACTGATTCAGGTAAAAAGATGACAAAAAGCTGTTTAACAAAGACGGATTTTCCTGCCCATCCGTACAATGAAGCTCCATTTTAACACCTCTTAAATAGTTTCGTTGAGATGTTGAATAAAAAAAAAGCCACGTATCCACGGCCTAAATAACGCATAATGATCCGAGTGAAAAGCAGTTTACACTGAAGCAGAGCAGGGATACAGCTCTTTCTGCAGGGCGTCACCCACCCATAACCCCCGAATAATGGAAGGTAACTGGCACCTCGGCTCCGACCCCCACCGCCGGTCCTCCGCCCCGAGTCCACATGTGGGCGCAGACTGTAGGCCGAAGCGCTTTTGGGCAACACTGAGCGGCCCTCAGTTGTGGTTCTAAAAGATCATTTACCGCATAATCCAACATACCATAATCACATTTAAGAAATGCACCGATCTTAGCATTAATTTCCTTGTTTCCCCAGTGTTAATTTGATATTAAAACTTAAAATTCTAAACATGCACAATATATAAATCGAAGATATAATCATCCCCATAATGGGCTACATTTAAAATAATATAGTATGCAGTACTTTGCACAGGTGCCAGACCTTGTAAATTGAAACATTAATTCCTACCCAGAAGGTACAGAGCAAATACACACAGAGCTCACCTGGTATGTCTGCACTGGGGTCAGTATTGGCTAAACTCACAAAAGGCAATTAAATACTAAAAAACATACACCCCACCCCCCCAAAAAAAAAAAAAAGGCCAATCAAATAACAGCAGTCTAAAATTTGGAATCAAATTGTGGACCTAGAAAGAATTAATTTAGGTCACGCCCACCCAATGACAGGCAACATCTGGTGGTCTTCAACGTTATCGCCAGCTATACTAAAGCGAAAGAGGAGCGACGTCTCCAACAGAGAAGCTAGAAAGCATGAGCTGCCGTCGCAGCTCTGCCAGCCACTCGTACTGCCTGACACACGTTCACTGGAATTACCCACAGGACAGTCCATCCCCAGCAGTCCAGACCGCAGCTCTCCTCGTCCATCATCCTACGGAGAAACCCCCTCGGCGGAGCGGCGGCTGCGATGGGGAGAGCGGCACGCACGCAGCACAGATGTGACAGGACATGCGATAGCTGGCACCACACAGCGGGAAGGTGGCCAAACAGACAGAGCCAACTACCGCCCGTCACGGGGACCTTTGACCGTAATCCAGTGCCGGTTTTCCAGCCGCTCAGACCAGACGTCTTTCTGAGAGCTGGCACAGTGCCCGAGCTGCAGACAGAAATGCTGTTTCAGCACACTGTGTACTTGTATATGGATGTGGACGGACAACAAAGAACTCGAGTCACGGGCTTTATTCACACAGGGGGAGCAGGCCGAGTGCTTGACTTCAGCTGCAGGGTCAGTCACTTACCGACAGCTGCTGGACTGATAACTACAAACTCCCCCCAGCGAAAAATCACTTCAGGCCTGGGCAGGAAAACTACTACAGCACCACCTTCCCCAGTGAGGTTGAACACTGGGGGTGGGGCAAGTCACAGGCACAACAGCTGGTTTTTGACCACCAGTTCAGTAAATCAAGATGTGACGCTTGGAAACACAGAGACAGGCAGACGCGGCCCCGCCCCACACAGACGCGGCCCCGCCCCACACAGACGCGTTTTTCCTTTCCTTTTTGAGGCCAGACCCTCTTTGCCAGCTGTGTCGTCAATTTAACAAAACAAAAAAAAAAAGCCAACTCATAATTGAGGCCCAAGCATGTGGCCACGCCGCACCCCCACCCGGAACTCACCTGGGGGTGGACGTGTAGCCCGTGTTGCCAGGAGGGGGCGAGCGCTGACACAGCTGGCGAGCCTCCACGGCCCTCTTCGAAACACCCTACACAAGCAAAGGCAGTGGGGAGTCAGGTGATGGGGGGGGGGGTTGGTGGCACTGCTGCTCAGCCGGGACAGTGACTGTCACACATGCACACGCCGTCCCACCTCACGGCCGTTCTCTGAGACTCTGAGCTTAACCTCCTCCCACCCGCAGACGGCACTCAGCATGTCTCTGCACAGTGTCACAGCAGACACAGCACCCCCCTCCCCATTCAGTCGTGCGGCTTCAGAGTTAAAAACCGACCCCCAAGCACCGGCCAGCCCTGCCTTTCACTAACGACACAGACATCCGGATAAACACAAACACCTACAAAAAACATGGTGCATGACTCAGGAGAAATCAGGCATTACCTGAAGCGGTGA
>JAODJX010000097.1:2111105-2142584 GCA_026776945.1 Isichthys henryi
CACTGCAACTCACTAATTAGGTCACTAATTAGAGGACTGATTGGCTGAAGAGTCCTCACACCTGGGTTTGAACAGCTAACCTAAAGGTTACCCCAAAAACCAGCACACACATCGGCCCTTTGCGGATAAGATTGCCCACCCCTGTTTTGGCTCAATTAGCTGACCTGAAGCACAAAATCCCACCAAAGGTCACAGGAAACCTGTAGTGATTCAAACTGATGTCAGGGGGCAAGCTTGCTCTGTCTGTCTGTCTGTCTGTCTTATGGAGAGCAAGATGAGACAGGCCAGGAGACAATTTCTTAACGGGTGGATAAAGTATCACTGTTCTATTATAGTGACCTTATTCCAAGAAAGCAATAGCTTGTAGGTCATCCTTTGGCCAAAATGGCTGTTTCAGTGTATTGAAGAATTTTCTCTAGTTTTGGGATAAATGTCGCATTAGTAATTTTCTGCTGATTTTAAGTGTTTGAGGTAGCGATTGTGAAATGAAGCCTCATGAACCATTTGCTGTATTTTCTGAGCCCACTAGATGGTGCTGTTCTAGGGTGCTCTGTGCTCTCTGATAGGGTAGTGTCCTTGTATGAGCCTGAGACAGTATGTTAGCACCGTTGCTAACTATGTGGTAAGCAGTGACGGACAAAATACCACTTCATGAACCATTTGCTGTATTTTTTTACCCCACTAGGTGGTGCTCTCTTTTCAAAAAAGGGCACGAAGCATGTGCCAAAGCAAACCAAGATCACCATCTGGTGGGGTCAGACAAAACCCAGCAAATGGGTCATGAAGCATCATTTTGTCCATCATTAGTAGTAACCAAAATTTTGAGCCCTGTAGTTCTGGAGGACTCTGGTGTACCCCAAGTGGTACTTAAGACGTTTTAAATGATTTGGCTCTGGTGTTTGCATTATGCATATTGTGATGTTGACTGCCCGGTCTTGACCCTTTGGCATGTCTCTCTAGGGGCTGACACTGACTTTGCCGCCTGGGAAGATGACCGCTCTGGTGGGTCCTTCTGGGGCTGGGAAGAGTTCCTGTATCTGCCTGTTGGAGAGGTTTTACGAACCCCAGAAAGGGGAAGTCCTGCTGGATGGAAGACTCCTGCACCACTACAGCCACCGGTACCTGCACAAGCAGGTGAGAGCCTGCCTGTCTGTGCAAAAATATCTGTGTTACGGTGGAGCAGTTACTGGTGGCAAAAAGCAACGTGAATGGACACGCGCATATAGTGAAAGAGGCACCAAGCAGCTAATGCAAGGACTGTCTAAGGCCCTCGTCGTGTCTATCTCCTAATCTGTCTTGGGGCAGGTGGTTCTAGTATCCCAGGATCCTCAGCTGTTCTCCAGCTCTGTGAGGTGCAACATAGCTTATGGTCTTGAAGAATGCTCCCTTGAGAAGGTGAAGGAGGCGGCTGTAAAAGCCAGCGCCCACGATTTCATCAGCGAACTAGAGCATGGCTATGACTCAGGTAAACGTACCAGTCTGACACACAGATACGCCCTGCGTGGATCCTAAGTCACTTGTGATGCGGGTCCCTCGTAATGCCTCTCTATGTGCCACAGACATCGGGAAAGGTGCCGACCGGCTGGCAGCCGGAGAGAGGCAGCGGCTCGCCATCGCCCGGGCACTGGTTCGAGAGCCGCGGGTGATCATCCTAGATGAGGCCACCAGACACATGGATGCCAGCACACAGCATGCGGTATGCTCCCGTGGCCTGTTAGTGACACGAGTGAGGCACTGGTGTACCCTAATATTGGGGAGCAGGTGTGTGGATTTGAAAATAGATGCTGGCTGGAAACATGCCTGCCGACCTGAGGGTTAGATTAACATGCATTTGGTCAAGTAGTCGTAAACTTCAGTGAAGATCTTGGTTCTAACAAAACCTACACATTTCACAAGGGGACGCTGAAGTGAATTTAAACACAAAACAGTATGGAAAATACAGCCAGCTGTATTCCCTCAGGTTTGTACTTTGGTGTCAGGGTTTATGTGGTAGATGTTGATGCAGGAGTTTTGAAATGTTTCATTCCTAACTGATGTTCCACCCCAGGTGCAGGACGTCCTGTCTGGATCCGTGGGCCAGACGGTTCTGGTAGTGGCCCACCACCTGCAGACTGTGCAGAAAGCTGACCACATTGTTTACCTGGAGGACGGGGTGGTGGTGGAGCAGGGGACGCACACACAGCTGATGGCCCTTAGAGGGCGCTACTACAGGCAGAGGGAGAGGCTGTTTGACCTGCCGGTCGGTGCTGGAAACTAAGCAGGCCAGCAAGTGGACTGCAGTTGATGGGGGCTACCACTAGAGGGCATGTTGAAACACATAATGTTAAGTAATGTCATGGTGACTTTGTGGTTGGGACTGTTCCCTCACGCATCCAGGGTTGGGAGTTCGAATCCCACCTTCACTCTGTGTTTTTTATCACAGTATTACTGTTGGGTATTGATGTTCCTGTGTGTGTAGACACTTTCACACTGCTGCAACTTTTTCCTGGAACCAGGGACTTTTGTCGTGTTCATACCACAGGAACTCAGCCTAATTGTAGTTCCTCAGAGGCAGTTCCAGAACCCTTTTTTAGTACCTACTCTAGACTCTGTACTTCTGTTCAAAGATGATCTATTAAGGAGGCTAACTGGCTGATTGGGTGACCAGAAACACCGGCACTAACATGGAAGTTAGAGATGTAGTGGAGCAAAAACTGAGCAGATGGAATTATTTTTGTATCCCAATTAAATTTAATGCATAATTTTATATATTTTCTGTTTGCGTCTATATTTCTGCCTTGGAAAATTTGATCGCTAACTAGTATACTTTTGTTTAACATCTCTAGTGTTGCTGGTGAAACTTGCCAGCGCTTATTAGTGTGATAACGTTACATCGTTTTTTATTCTGTGGGAAAACTGAAGATGTTTTCATTCATTTCATTTTTAGCATGGATATGGAAAATTATCTGCTGGTCCCGCTAGGGGGAAGCAGAGAGCCCCTTAGACGATGGTTCAACTTTGCCAGAAAACCTCGTGTATACTTATATGGGTGGTAAATTACAGGATAAACCTCGAAAGGTTTGTATTTTACTGTTTAAACGATAATTAAACCAACTTTAAAGTGATTTGCAGAGCCTGTGTTTAACTTTCAGCAGTGATTTATGTAACTGCAACTTGTTACCAATGAGGAGCAGATTTGGTACATCTCACACTGTCCAAACACTCGCGCATATACACTTTCTGCTGATCTGAATCACTTCACCCTGAAAAAAGACCCTATATCTGACAGCACCTGCGACGTATTTCAAAATACAATGCACAGACAAATAAGATAGCCGTTATTTACTGATTAGGCATTTATTGTAAAAGAAAGTCCCCCTCTCAAGAGGGGATAGTGTTCAATATACATAAAAATGCGTACAAATCGATACTTTAAATCGTCCACCTTGCTCCCAGAGTCTGGAAATGTTTGCATGCTAATGTCCCATGCAGTGATTTGGAAGGTAAATCGCGCTCTTTTCTTTATTGCTTTGTATTTATTTGTATTAATTAAAATGTCTGTCTCATTACGCTGTGAAACCCGGGAATTTTTTTCACGGATGAAATAATACAAGCATTGCCAAAGCAGGATAAATGGAAAACATATTGAAACTTCTCGGGTTTGTTTTTTGAAAACGTTTTGTGTATGAAAGCGATGCACTAATTAGCGCTTTAGGTGCCTGATTATTTTCCACGTCTCCGCGCGGGTATGGGCGCGCCGACGCTTCCGCTGTCCGCGCGCATCCGCGTGCCCGGGGAGTTCCTGCGTAGTGTCTGCTAGTCTTTGGTCAGAAGCCCGCCGAGACTCGGGTTACGCTTCAGCTTTGTGGGGCATTACTTTAATTTCAACGGTCCATTTAGAGTGTAATATAACCGTTAACCTTAGGGCAGGTCGGCGATGTCGGACGTCCTGAGAGGTGAAGGTAATTACCAGCTGGGAAGTTTCGGCATTTCAGAAGTCCATGAAACAAATGCCGCAATTGTAAAGAGCTTAGGTGCAGAGGGTTATGTTTAGCTGTAAAGATGTGAGATACCTGTGCTGTTCAGTGCGCCTAAGCATGTATGCGTAAAACGCGTGCATTTAAAAATATATTCATGAGTTTTTCGAGTAAGTGTGTATGCGTGACAGTAGCAGAGGGACAATCCCTGCCCATTACGGAGGGGGTCCTCTTTCCCGAGTCGGCGAATTTTACAGAGCGAGACCCCCCACGATTTTCAGGATTTCCCGCAAAACAAAATTATCTTTGATACAAATTTGCTCTTTCGAGAAGGACATTTTTGTCGTGGGGTTAGGACCCCCCGACAGAAAGGCAGGTGTGCGCGTGAGTGTGAAGATGTGCTGTACTGTGCGCGTGAGTGTGATGGTGTGCTGTGCTGTGCTGTGTGCGCGTGAGTGTGAAGATGTGCTGTGCTGTGTGCGCGTGAGTGTGATGACGTTCTGTCCTTCTCCCAGCCAGGATTTGTATGTTGTGTCGAGATGAGAATGAAGGGGTCATACAGCTGGGTGTAGCGGTTAGCGGTAGCATCCCTCCTCCGTGCTCGTCGCCGGTCACTCGGACACGTCGTCCCCCGCGTCCCCTGTGGAAGCACACAGACCGCAGGGACAAATCACTCTGCCGGTGCTCTGCTGCTTGGTGGAAAAGCAATGGAGTGTTTGTTTGTGTGTATGTGGGAGGTTTGGAGGCCGGTCCTGCAGGGCTTCTACGCGCAGGCTTTCATCCTGCCAGCGCTCTTTAGCGCAGGAGTGGCTCATTACCCTAATGACGTCAATTTACATACCCAAAATCAACTCGAAAAAGACGGCTTAACTGACCCTGATTGCCGCAATCACCGGTAAATTGTACTTCGACGTGGTTATGAACTCTGTTAGTTGGCAAAAAGTTTCTTAGTTTGTGCACGCTGACATAAAAGCGGCAGCGTCTACATTGCGACTTAAGGACGCTATAACGTCGCCTTTTGAGAAGTAGGTAATAATACTCCTCCTTCCCTCGGTAAACGCACCGAATATCGCTATCGGGATAAAATCTTGGTATTGGATCAAAAAGAAAATCAGTTGTATCGCCCACTCCTACTGTGTAGTCAAAAGGCGGCTCTTACATAGGGTAGGTTTTTGGGTGAAAGCGCAGTTCGCAGGTACGTTGTGTGTGATAGGGTAGGACATACACCTGTTTTAATCTGAAAGCCTGTTCGCGGAAGGTTAGGCGTGCATCGGAAATTATCATGACCATATAGCTCGTTTAAAAAATAGTAATTATTCGTAGGACCAACGTGGAAATAAGCTTCAAGAAGCCCCTTACGACTAAGGATACTCCTCCGTCTGCCTGTCATTTGCTTAGTAGATACTGTAGAAGTGTAGATTTTTCCGTCCGGTTTCTCACTTTCATCATTTACATGCTTTTTACAGATGTGTGCAAATGTACATTTAGGTGCGCACATATTTAAAAATTAGCACTTTTTTCTGTACTACTTAGACGATAAAAGTGTAAAGCCGTTAGTGGTTCATTAAGCATGGATCAGATGCAGTTTCAAAACATGGTTTTTCTGTTTTCTTTGAGCTATTCTTTTATGGAAACTGATATCTTTGTGGAAAAGTGTAGAAATCCGTATCTTCCTTGCTTTCTTCACCAATAGCAAGACCTTAACCAAACAGTTATCTGCTGTCAGCCTGAGATGGAGGACCACTGTTTTGTGTGTGAGGTGAGATACTGTCCCAAACTGGAATGGACGCTGTCCCAGCCCCAAACCTCACTACCTCATCCAGAGGCAATCCCATACTCTTCCTGAATATAAGTATACAGTTTTAGTCCCAAAATACTGTCTTTTGGTCCAGACTCAAACTGGATATGTCCCATTACTACGTTCCAGCTATGTGGGTGTATATTAGGGTGAGGGTGGGTGCATATCTGACTTGTTTTTGAGAGATACTGGTCCCTTCTTTGCTTCATGTCCAACTAAAATTCTGCAGAGATGCATGACTAATTTCCAACTTACTGGAAACATATTCTAAAATAGAATTTAATATTTTAAGTTACTGATAAAATGTGTGTGTTTGTTTTATTGGGCAGAACCTGACAGCGCCCAAGTATGGAAGGCTTCTGTACTGAAAACACAAGAAGGACCAGTTTTTGGGCAACGTTGTGGGTGAACCAGGTAGAGGGTGTATCTGGAGCAGCTGCTCCTACTGCCAGGCACGTTAGCAATGGAGATTTTGTTGAAACGTGTCTTTCATTTTGTGATAGTGGCCACGTTTTGATCTGTTTTTGGTTTCCTCTCGAGGACTTTCTCTGTCTAACCCATGCATTATGAATATGTCTCTTTTTTTTTGACTCAGTCCGGTGGCCTGCAATCCTACAAGTTACCCCGATAAGCCAGTAACCCCGCTTCGTAGTACAGGACACTGGTCCCTCTATCAGTCAGAGGCGTGGAACAATTTTCAATAACAAAACAGCATTTCATGAACTTTAATGAATAAGGGAACGATAAATTTTGATACTAGACGTCAATATACAACAAAAATGGGAACTTGTAATGCTTGCTGATTGTTCTTGACACACTGTCATGGAGGAGGAGAGGGATGGCGAGGTGTGTGTGTGTGTGTGTGTGTGTGTGTGGGGTTGGTGGTTCTCCATTGTATTTCTGTACTTCAAACCACATTAAGCCTTATGTTAGCCATATTCATTAATGAGGTGCATTATCAGCTGGGTCCGGATTAACGTGCCGTTTAGTCTGCATCCGGACTTTGAGAACCTCTGCTCTAGCACCTGCCTGGTTCTCTATTGGTTGGTAAACATGGTCTGACCTTCATTTGCCATTGACATTGGTGGTCTTGTGTTCACTTGGTCCCGCTCGCTTACTTGCTCAATGGCGCACCCCCTTCTTGGCCTGTCTCGTCTTCACCCGGCAGCTGCTGAAGACAGGGCTGTCTCGCACCTGTTTGCCCCTCTGATGGGAAGGCGAAACGCATGTGGCATCTGGGCGCTGCCGGCTGGTGTCCATCCACCTGGGGGTAGGGCAGGGAGAGGTCCTCAGAGTTGGGTTTGCTATGATGTACACAGATATGTGACTAGGGCATCTTGGTTGTGCAATATCACATACAGTACCAGGCAAAAGTTTGAACACGCCAAGCCATTTACAGAGGACAGTGATGGTGTTGCATCACATGACCTGGCCACCTGACTTAGATACAGTGGAAATGGTTCTGGAAGAGTTAGACCAGAGAGTGAAGGCAAGTGACGAATGAATGGTCAGCATATACGTGAGATCTCCTTCAGGACTGCAGGAAAAGCATCCCGTGAGGCCTACTCATAAAACTGGTGTAGAAAAGAAAGTAGGACCAGCCAGTTCCTGGAGCAGTTGGGGTTAAGGGCCTTGCTCAAGGGCCCAATGGTGGGATCACTTGCCTGACAAACTGGCAACAAATTACTTTTGTCTAATGCTTTTACTGGTCAATGCATAATTCCATGTTATTTTATGCTTTTGATATCTTTATATGAAAAAAGTGTAAAATGGTTCAAATAAAACTTTCTGTGGGTAGGTGTGTCTGAATGTGGACTAGTACCGAATTGTACCTATGTAATGTATTGTTCTGAGGTGTGTCTCCCAGTGTTTGACCCTCACTTGCGTAGTGGAACTAGCTGGCAAGTGCAGCCCCAGGGGTTATTGGCTAGTGTGAGGTTCTGGATGGTGCTGAACTCCAGGCTCCGTGGGAGGGTCCTTAGCTTGTTGTTCTCCAGGTGCAGAGACTTGAGGGCCGTTACTCCAGTGAAGGCACCTTCTGAAAACTGAGCAGGAGAGAGAAACTGAGTGAACCATAGCAAACCTCATCATGTCGCTCCACTCTCAAGGTCAGCAAGTCTTAAGAATGGACTTTTCATTCATAACCTGCATCCCTTAATACCCTCTTCATCTACACTAATCTGTAACTCAGTTTTCCCCAGTGGGAAAAAATTGTGTAAACAGGTCTGCTGCCTGTTGAATTTCTCAACTCCTTACAAAAGTCCTCCCTTCACTGGTATCCATCAGGGAAAATAGCACCAAAAACAGATCATAATTTTGCTGGGCAGTTACACTCGCATTAAAGTCCCATTTAGGGTCTCCTGGTCTACATTCTTAGATGGACCACTTGCCCAACTTTATGAGCTTTTGTTAAAATGTTAAATCTCACACCTAACTGCAAAATCTGTTGATCTCCAGGGTGTCAGGTCTGCAGAAAGTTAGGGGCGGGGGAGGGGACACAACAGAGGAAGGTAGGGGAGCAGGGGGC
The DNA here is from genome assembly GCA_026776945.1 of Isichthys henryi. Lineage (NCBI taxonomy): Eukaryota > Metazoa > Chordata > Actinopteri > Osteoglossiformes > Mormyridae > Isichthys > Isichthys henryi. The sequence goes on from JAODJX010000097.1 coordinate 2,119,387, forward strand.
AGGTGGGCGGCCTCTTGTGTAAGTCCAAAATATGTGAGGGCACTAAAGGAAATTTCCACTGGTGAGGGCGGGTGGAGAGAGGAGGAGGGACTGGTAATTTGAGGCAATGGAAGATGGATGCCTTCCAGCTCCAAGGGTTGTTTTTCTCGGTCCTCGGTCTCAGATCCATCCCCTCGTCTGCCAGTGCTGCTGCAAAGGGACCGATTGTCCATTCACCTGAGCGATGGCACGCTAAAAATACTCCTCATGGGCTTTGGAACACCATGCCTCTGTTTACCTGTCTCATAACCCTGACCTGCTTACAGGCACACAGTTTCTGTGGTAAGAAATGGAATGGGGGTGGGGTGGGGGTTCTGAGAATATTGCATGTGTAATGATTCGTCAGGATATACCTGGAAATAAATAAACATGCCTTAAAAATACCCACTTTTGACTGTAGAGGGGCTCCTTCTCAAGAGGCCTACTTCGCTAGTGCTCCATACCTTCTCCCGAGGCCTACTTTGCTAGTGCTCTGTGCCTTCTCACGAGGGCATGGAGGCTGAGTTCCCTGCATTTTTATTCATTCTGTAGTTTTCCTACACCTTTTTAGAATGGAGAGATTTAGGTAAGGTACAGCCCACCATTGTTGGGTAGGACAGTTCAGACAGAGATGCTCTTATGGTAGACAGCTCTTACATAGGACTGCTTGTACCATTCTCTTACGTTGGACAGCTCTTGCATAGGATGGCTTGTACCATTCTCATGAAACAGCTCATGAACACGTCTTATAAAGGTTCTTTCTCCATGGTCTCCTGGTGGACACACATCATTTTCTCACAGAACATACTGTACACCAATTTTACACAAGACAGTCCTTATGCTGGCCATACACTGCAAAGCTATCCTGTTCCAGTGATATTTGGCTTCAGATTTTGTTGTCACATGCTCAGAGGAACATAGTGAAATTTGCATGCCATGGTTGCAGGGTAGCGGACAGGTGTAGGAGGGGGGACAATAGAATAAACAGTAGTGCAATAAAAAACGATAAATTTAGACAGTGAGTCTCACACAGGGGTGCCAGTGGAAGTCTTTACATACCAGTCTTCCATCTCTGCTTTTAATTAATTGACCTCAGCTCTTGGCTCGGTCTTTTGGCATCAGCATAAGTAATTCTGGGCAGCCTGCCTAGACAGTTGTCCTGAATTGTGCCTGAATGAGCCCCAGATAGCCCAGCGGACGGACGCAGTCCCACAAAGGAATCCACCGAGAGGGTCAGCGGTCTAACCATTCAACCACAGGAATGTGAGGTGCTGTCTCCATGCATCTATGCAACATCTGTGCCTGCAGTTTGATGGAGAGATCAGAAGATGATGTATCACCTCCACCTAAAGGGGGCAAGGTCAGCTCCTTCATGGCACATCACTTGCTCTCTACTTCTGGAGAACATGTGGAAGTATAAAGTCTTTACCATGACAAGGAGGAGCAGCAGAGATGAAAGCTCATGGGATCGGGAGACAGTTCATCTCTAGCTTACCATGTGCATCCTCCAATTCAGGTCGGGTCTTTTATAAACTAAAACTCAACAGTTTGGATATCGGCGCTAACACACCACCCCAAGCATAAATACACTCCTCAGAGTTATGAATGTCCACATCATCTCATCGCACCTGACATCCGGGTGGGATAAGATGAATTTGGAACGTCAACCCTGATCTAACACATTGCCGTGTATAAAGACCCCGCCCAATGCCGTGTTTGCACCATGATATTTTGAGGCTCCCTAATGACAGCACAATGAAAGTGGCTGCTTCATTTCGGACGTCCTCCCCTTGCCAGCATCACCATTTGCTTTCATCAGATAGCTTATCTCAGTCAAAGGTCCCGGCAGATGAACGTGCATTATAACAGTTTCATTTAATGCATATCACATGTCAGGGTGGCCAGCGCAAGTGGCTGGTGCAGGGACTTATCTCTTCTCAGTTGTATTTGGTTGTAATGGCACCATATTTATTATGTATTGATTATATTTTTAAGAGCAGTTGGTCTTTTCATGTTGTATGCAAGACATGAGCTATGAACACAGAATCCTCCACCTCTGCTGATGAACAGGTCAAAGACTGTTCCAGATCTAACTACCATTAGTTTTAGCATGAAATCCTCTATTTATGCTCCAGAACCAGTCTGGGTTCAGATCTTGCCTTACCTCTGGTTTGAACTTACCTTCTCCAAGCCCATGTTATCCAAATATAGCTTCTCCATGTAGCGACCAAAGCTCTGGAAAGCATTGTCTGGGATAGTTTTCATGGGGTTCTTAGAGAACTTGAGTTCTTCCACCACACGCAGTTTGCTCATGGCTGCACTGGGATAGGTGGCCAGCTTGTTGCGGTCCAGATGCAGGATGGCTAGGTTCTCCACATCATCCAGTGAGCCAGGTTGCAGTGAGGTCATGTCGTTGCCACTCAGGTGCAGCCAGCGTAGGTCCTTGGCACCAGTGAATGTGCCTGCACGCAACTCCTGGAGCCGATTATCATTGAGCTGAAGGATAAAGAGGTTGATCATGGGTGAAAAGATACCCTTGGATAGGTCACTGATGTGGTTGCCATCTAGGTAGAGGTAGGTGAGCTCTGTCAGGTCCTCGAAGGCCCCTGGTTTGATGATGCTGATCTCATTGTTGGACAAGTAGAGGTAGATGAGCTTCTTGAGGCCCTTGAAAGCCTGGCCAGCAATCTCACGCAGCTGGCAGTGTTGCATGTGCAAGGAGACCAGGCCTTTGGCATCAGAGAAGGTGCCAGTGGGCAGGACACCCAGACTGTTGTGCTGTAGGTTGAGGAGCCGCGTGGCTGCTGACACACGCGGGGTCTTAGTCAGCCCCACATTCTCACAGATGACGTGCTGCAGGTCTCCGTGGCAGTGGCACTGGCTCGGGCACTGGCTGGGTGCCCCCCATGCTGCAGGGCCAAGTCCCAGTGCACACATCACCACCAAAAAGTGGTCCACCCGCATGCTGTTGCTGCTTCTGTTCACCTGTCTGTGGGCCCTCTGTATCAGCAAACCCCCCCCAGGTAGGTACGGAGTTAAACACAGGTTCCAAGAGGTTCTGTGAAGAAGAGAGAGAGGGAGATGCAGAAGAAGAAAGAGGGTGAGAGGGAGGACTCTGAGAGGTGAGCACTGAGAGAGAGAGAGAGAGAGAGAGAGAGTGTGATTCCAAGTAGAAGTAGAGGAATGCAAAAAAAAAAGCCCACGCTGGATTTGACAGGAGGACTGCGCTGAACTGAACACAGCACTATTTATAACATTTATTTGAGAAGAAAAAAAACTGCAAAAAGCAGCCAACACATTACGTGGAGAGATCTGCAGGAGTGTCTCAGAGAGTTAACCCTGAACAGGCCAGGCTCCCCCACCTGTACCAGCCTGTAGTTCAGGAGAAGTGGCCCATTACGTGGAGAGATCTGCAGGAGTGTCTCAGAGAGTTAACCCTGAACAGGCCAGGCTCCTCCACCTGTACCAGCCTGTAGTTCAGGAGAAGTGGCCCATTACGTGGAGAGATCTGCAGGAGTGTCTGAGAGAGTTAACCCTGCACAGGCCAGGCTCCCCCACCTGTACCAGCCTGTAGTTCAGGAGAAGTGGCTGCAATGAGGATGTTTGTCCTTGTTGGTTATGCTTCCGGAAAGGGGTGGGCAGTGGTGATTGGATTCTGTATGGGAAAAAAAGTCCAACCGGGCAAAAAAATGTTAAAACTTGACAAGCTTCTAGAGTTTCCTCAATACGATGTTCCCTTTAATGTGTTGAGTCTGGCACACTGGACTCTGTCTTGCAGACATTTTTGTCGTTCCTATGTCTGCGGCGAGAGAGACAGAATTTCTTCTATATGTATTAAGTTTTTCTTCTGTTTAATCAGGTGCAGGTGCCTCTTCTTGAGGGCCAGAGGAGATGCTGCTTCTAGATAAAACAATGGATGGATTTCTGTGCTAAAAGCCCTATATACCATGTGTTACTGTGCCTATGATCAGAAAGTCCCAGGTTCTAATCTCAGGGTCATCAGAACGATGTCACCTTCAGACCCTTGGTCAATGCCCTTAATTCTAATTGCTCCAAGGACTGACTGACCATGCTTTTTCAATTTATAGATTGCTTTGGATAAAAATGTCTCTGGTTGGATGTAGTTAGTCTCAGATGCTTGATGTAGACGTGAGAAGAAGCAGTCAGGCTGTAGTGTCCGGCTATAAACAGCCAGAGCGCTAGGAGGCAAAGTAGAGAAAGATGAAGGTGAAGACGCTGGGAAGCTCCAGTTGAAGGATAAATACCAGGGGGTCGATTTCACCTCTGAAGCATCGCAGCCACTGATGTATTTATGAGCCACGATCACAACTCACAGGACAGCTGGAATCTTGTGCTTGCTCAACAAATTTAACATTTCAATGGGAATCTGTCTGTGGGTCCTACAGGTGAACATGCCTACTGTTCCCTTGGATTCCACACTTTACAGCCCAGCTGCCTTTTGCCCGATGAGTCTCTTGTATTCAGTTCTTTTCACACCCAGAGGAAAGAGAATTTTCTCCAAGAAACAAGACACATGTTTGTCTGGTTCAGTTAGCACTATATCCTGGAGTGTTTCGGGATTTTCCATATACAAGGTATTGTGGTGTATCGCTGTGGTTGACCCTGCAATACTGATACTGTCCTGGACCTTGGACTCACACACCCTTTCCCAAGCCAGAAGATCTATTTAGTGAAAAGAAAATAGGGGCTGAGGACTGACAGGTAGATAAGGGGTCAGATCCCATTGTGAGACAGCCACCCAAAAACCGGAAAAAATAAACGTTCTGTATAAGTCCGCTGATCTCCAAACCTGGTTCCCAAAGACTGAGCTGGCATTAGGCAGGAGGACAGGCTGGGTAGCCTGGAGCTGTACCACTTCTCAGTTATGCATCAGATATTTCACCATCCTGATACCCAGCCATGGCTTCAAATGCTAATATACTGCTGCCCTCCATAAGACAGATTATGCTGGGTTACTTGTTTTGATATATAGATTCATGCCTCTTGGCAGTAAGGAAAGCTGTGCCAAGGAGAAGGACCTAGATGCTCACAGGGCCTAATTGGCCGCTGTTACCCCCTGTTCAATTTAATTTAGGGAACAAACACAGACATATGATTTGTTTCTGCATTCTGATGCAGAGCCCTGTTGCAGCAGCAGCAATTAGAATGCAGTTATCAGAAAGATGACGTCTTCACCCCAAACCACAGTTTTAACACTTTTAAAAGGCTTGATACTTCACTTCAGCAATTGGCTGCATCTGAGTTGTTTGTCCTCCTGAAGGATACTACAGTGAGCACGTAAACCAGTAACCATGCCAGAGTCTTTAACTGGTGCCCATTATGACTCTAACGGCATAACTACTCAAGGGTGAGAGAAATATAGGCACAAAAGTGGCACAGCGTCCAGAGAGATGGCAGAAGCGTACAAATGGGATCCTGGACAGCCGAGTATGTCATCTCATTTGATCCTTACAGGAATGTGACATTTCATAGGAAGAAGCGGGCAAGGTCCGACGGATTGGGGCAAGGTCCAACGGATTGGGGCAAGGTCCGGCAGATGGGGGCAAGGTCCGGCGGATTGGTGCAAGGTCCGGGGGATTGGGGCAAGGTCCGGCAGATTGGAGATGTTAGGTCTTGTCAGTATGATGGCTTGGATTTAATCATCTGAAAGCTGTTACGTCAGATCTGTTAGCACAACACACCACTGAATCCAGAACTAACATTCTGTATTTCAGTTATATGTTATAACTATGGATATTAATACTCTAACGTTTATTGTTAGACATCACAATCACTGCTCGAGGTTCCATTGATTATCCTGCGGATTTCCCCTTTAGTTATAAATGAAAATCACCTGGAAACTATCACATGGTACATTGGAATTCTCTCACTCCAGCTGGTTGTAATATTCACACTTAGGCCTGGATTGCACATATATTTTTCTGTTTTAAATAAAATTGTGTCACATACTCCTAAGCTTTTGGCATAATTAAGGAGACCTACAAAGACTAGGAACTGCTCATTTTTTCCACTTAAGGGTTTGAGAAAATTAGATTAACGACCAGCATAAACATTTGGGGGAAAAACAGGCGTAAAGACATTTTGTAAGCAAACTGCTTGTAATAACATCTGAAGCCAGTTAACTCTCAGTCTTGGCAGAATATGAATCTCAGGTTGTGTTTAGTATGAGTTTGAGGAGATCTTGACCAGAGAGTAAATTTCAGATATCTTCCGGTCACCACCCTTTGTCTGCTGTGAATGGACAGTGGACAAACTGGGAAAAAGAATTTTTTTTTTGCAAAGCAGAGGATGAGAGCAAAACAAGGTGCCTGCCAGCAAAGTGGCTTCTAAGGTCAGCGTGATGAGTCATAACTATGTTCTCGTCCAAAGGGCCTCCTGTTTGTTTGTTTGTTGGACTCTATATGGACCCGCCCTCAAGTCTGGGAGGAAAAGGAGCAGGCCTGGGTGGCGGTGGGTCTGGGTGGGAGTGGGCCAGGAGGAAGAGGAGCGGGCCTGGGTGCCAACGGGCCGGGAGGAAGAGAAGCGGGCCTGGGTGGCGACGGGCCGGGAGAAGCCAGACTTCCACCAGCTGCAGGGTAAGAATGTCTTGAATGCAGTGGGTCCACCCTAAGGAAGCAGGTGGTATGGTGGTTAAGTAACCACACTTAAAAGAACTGCTCCCTACTCTTGTAAGCCTGCAGAAGGCTGGGGAATGTAGCCGGAATCACCCCAGCAGGTATGCAGCTGTCTGAGCCAGGCTGGTCCCTCTGAGTAGGAACAACAGCCAGGCAACACAAAAGGATCTCTGTTAGGGTCCCCACAAATATTCAGCTGTTTGCCCAGACCTGCTTTTTATATACACACTCTTTATTTAGCTCCTGAATAGGCTGTGATCTCCTAATAGTCACAGCCATTCCTTGGGGGTCACACCGAGTTCTGCTTTTCACCGTCTCTCTGCGTCCACTTGCTTTGCTGAAACTGGCAGTAGGACAATAAAAAAGGTTTAAATTAATTAGGGAGCTGCTGCTCCAGCAGGAAGACGACACCGGAGAGCCACGCTGACCCTGGCAGCTTGTATCATCAGCAGGGCTGTTCAGGCCAGAGTTTGTCTGCTTTTACCATGAGAACACAGTCACTGAGCACTGGTACCAGGGACAGCTCGCTGCATGGGCCCAGCTCCTCGCTGTAATTTCCCCATCATGGCCACTAGGAAATGTCCCACCCCGGCTGGGCCAGATCTGGGAGGGACTGGGATGTGGAGCAAGAAATGCAGCCCCTGGGAGCCTGGGAAACCATCGGAGCAACAGCGCTGTAAAGGTTAGGATTCTCGGTGCAAGGGCCCAAATCACAGCACTGCAGACATTTCTGCACATTCCCCAGTGTGTCAATGTAAGTCAATTTGGATTTTTAAAGGGCTAAGAAAATATACTATTCTGTGATAGACCTGATTCATGCCTTTTGGCGTCAGTGGCAGATATGACTGGCAAGTATCCAATGACTGAGTGGAGCACGCTCTGTTGATTTAGAGTCTCTGTTCGTAATATGTTACATACTGTAGTACCACATATCATCGGACCCTGAACACCAAACCACAATTTTAATGCTGCTAACGACAACAACAATATACTTTACGTGGACTGTCCATTCCCAGATACCATTCTAAAGCGCTATAGTGGCCAGAGGAACTGGCTCCCCCTAGTGGCACATCCGGATGGTGTAGCAGCCATTCAATGGCTCACCTGAGTAAACAAACACACTGGACATTTCCTGGAGCTCATATATTGCAGTAATATTATTACATTTTATTAAATGACACCACATTGACTATATTCATTATAAGTAGAGAAATGACAATACTAACATCGACTGAGTTGTAAATCGGTACATTGCCAATACATTTTTCAGAGGGCTTCACTTCTGTCAGTCTGTCCATGTTTTTCAACGCTTAAAAATGTCATAGTTTCAACAAATCCTCTGTTAGTCCTGTCGTTTTCCCCCACATTCCATCCTTATAGTTCTGTATATCCAACTGTTAGCCAGTGCATAGATTTAAGGAATCGGATGCGATCACGATCCGCTGTCCGACGCCTCGGGTAATGGGATCCCCAGCGCGGTCTGGGTGTGACCCTGCAGCTGCTGCCTCGCCTCTTCCACCTGCTCTTGAGTGCAGCAGTCCTTCAGGAAGACGATGGCCAAATTTCGCAATCGAGGGCTTCGAGAAAGCGAGAAGCGCAGCATGCACTGCAGCACTGCGTCGCGGGAGGCGAGTGGGCGCGTATCGGCGGCAGCCAGGTTCATCAGCGTGCCAATGGCCGACAGCACAGTCTCTTCACGCCGACTAGACAGGCAGCCCGTCACCAGCTCCACGCCCCCGCTCTGCACTATCTGGTCACAACAGTCGCGATCCGCGCTGAGGTTACACAAGCCTCCTGCAGGCCACGCAATAGAAGCAAAGAAACAGGCAGAAAATTAGTAAAAAAGGCATCGGAAACCCAAGGGCAAACCCCCTGGCACATGCCAAAGATACTGCACAAACCCGTATTTCAAACACGGGGAGGTTAATGACATTTGGAAATAATAATCAATGGCTGCCCGAGTAACGACAACCGTTATAGCTGCATCCTCACGCACCAATGCCGAACTCCACCAGGTTGTCACTCTCCTCCGTCAGCATGTCCAGAAAAAGTTCAGTCACTTGCAGCCTCCTGAGATCCTCCACGTTCCTTGGATCATATGAGAAATTGGCCAGGTTCGCTAGAACCTGTTCTCTGGCTTCTATAAAGGAGTCAGAGGAAAGTGATTTATTAGAAATATACCAGTAAACAATAAAGGCACGCACTGACGTCAGGCACAGAACGATGGTCTTATACCAAGTAACTTTAATCATTAAATATCAGTTTTGCGTGCGCTGCCACCATCATACTCGAAGCAGAATTTAAATTTTAAAACCAAAAAGTCACGGTGACGCACCTTCACTATCGGTGTCCTGGAACTCGGTGACCAGCGCCTGCAGGTATTCAGAGCGATCCGACGCCGAGAAACGGCGCCGTCGCGACATTATTTGGGCTGGGTTTAGTCTGCCATACAGGAAACCAGCTTGTGCTCATTCTATGTTGCCATTAACTAACTGCTGAATTACGGCTTAAAGAACCGAACCGCACGGAACCAAAAAAGCCGGCCGCCGATGTTTTCGCTCCATTGGTCCGTCTTGGAAACTCGTCCCTACTGCGACAAAAAGAAATCCATCCAGGATCCGGTTTTACTCCGTTCTTACTGATTTCCTTTTACACACTCCCCGGTAATATTCAGAATTATTGCGTTAATTTTAATATTTTCAGAATTAAATAAAAATGTCTACTTTGTTAAATTATTTTATCTGTGTTACGTCTAATTGTAGAAATGTATTTTACGCATTCATCCAAGATTATATAAAGTCAGCATTAAAAAAGTATTAGGCGAATTATTGCATTGCTTTGCAGACTTCATGTTATTCTTTTTTTACAGCATACTAACCAATTAGCTATTAAAACATACGAAATACCTTTTATCATTAATATAAGTATTACTTATTGCGACATTTGGTTTAGTTTAAAAAAATAGCGGGTGTTAAATGGAAATGAGCATGAGTTCCGGGGAACGTGTTCTTGTGACGCCGGAAGTGAAATAAAATCTTCTCGCTGCAGCAGGTACGTTAGTGCGTGGGGTCAGGGCTCTTGACGCTTGTGCGTCCGTGACCTAAGGGGTGTACACTTCGGACAAGCTAAGTAACGCACATTTTTACATTTTATTTCAGGTGTGTAGTGATCCGCCATGATTCAACATAAATTGTCCACCAGAAAGAGATTAAACAAACCGATTCTTTTTGGAACACTACTCCTCGGACTGGCTGCAGTGTTCGTCAATAGGTGAGAAATGACCGTGCAGGATAAAGGGCGCTGCACTTCTGGGTACGGTGTACATCTCGCTTTCGAAAAAGTTTTTGGCTGGAACAGGGGCGGACTAACTTCTCTGGGGGGGGGGCAGGCTGACATAAAATTGGCCAATCGAGTTCATTTTGGAGCCGACAGAGAAACGACGAGGTATTAAGGAAGGTCAATAATATGCTAATCAAAGAACGGGGTACCAACCGTAAAACTCATCGATCAGGATGGGGGCGGGGGCCTTGTCAATAAAATTCACCTATCGATGGGAGGTGGGTATCGCTCCGGCGGATTGACCGACCAAATTTAAGGTATATTATTATGGATTATAATAGTTATATTTGGAGTACGCATCTGATCTGTGTGTTTTGTTGCAAAAAAAGTCTAGATAAGCAGGGAGTCCATTTTAGAGTGGTTGTTATCCCCGAAGCATTTTTCAGGGTTTCTTAGTCACATCACCTTAAGCATGTTACCAAGCACGAGATTTGAACCAATGACCTTCCGATGACAGGGACGGAGGCCTAACCCACTGAGCCCCTGAAAGGGTACCCCACCCTTCCTGTCGGGGAATCCCGTCTCCCCTGAGACATACTCATTACTGATCGAATAAGGAGATGGCTGTAAGAAACTCTTACATAGCATTCTGAAAGGACATTTTTTATTTAGCAGTCTGATTCTTCAATTTATTGTATATTTGTACAGTGGCTATTACGTGAAAATATTGATTTAAAAAAAGTTTTATGGGAAGTACAAGGGCCAGTAAAACACACCGTTGCACGTTTACCCTCCATCTATCCCTGCCGGCCCCTGGAGGATGGGCTCCCCCTTTGAGTCCGGTCCCTCCCAAGGTTTCTTCCTTCTTGGGAGTTTTTCCTTGCCACTGTCGCCTTCGGCTTACTCACTGGGGGCTTTGGGTGCGGATGCTGTAAAGCGCTTTGAGACGACGTAATGTTGTGATAATGCGCTATACAAAAATACATTTGTTGTTGTTGTTGTATCAGACACGCATTCTTCTCAGACGTGGCAGAGATCCGAGCTCAGGATCAGGCTCGGAACGAGGCTAAGCGGCTGGAGATTCTCAAGAGGAGGGAGAGACAGATGGATGAGCTGGCTGAGAAGAAGCATCAGACAGGCAGGTGAGGGCGAGTGTCCCGCAGGGGCACAGCGGGACTGGGTACCTACCGTCTGCCACCCCGCAGGGGGATGAGAGCGAGACCGACGACTGGAGATCCATCAGCTGAGGAGGACATCGCAACAGTACATCGTGCGACTGCTGTGAAAAGGACAATTATGGTGAAGAATCAATGCAAAGGGAATCTGGGTTTAACTGAATATCCGTGCCACGTTTATTAATCGGTGTTGCCCAATTATCAATGTCAAATGAAGAAATGTGCTTTTTTTTATTTTTTTTAATGAATTGAATAAATTGAGACACCTCTGTAAAAGACCGCATACATGTGCTCTTTCACGATTCGGTAACCAAGACAGCCCTGTTGTTGTTTGTAAAACACTACTCCATTCTCTTATGGGGTTGCTTCTTTTCCTTTAGACACGTTTGGCGACTTGTATTAGAATACTGCTGAAAAATTTGAGGTTTGTCGAGTTTCCATGGGAATTTACCCGTATGCTTCATTTGACGTTTTCTTACAATTAAATGTGTTAAAGGAAGCAGCCGCTAGAGGGCAGCATTGGCTACATCTGTCTGTATGAGCGGACACGCAGGATACGGTATCAACAGGTGGCGAAGTGTGTGAAACTGCTTCGTGGTTCACTGTCTCCAGAGAAGTGGCCATTTAAACGTGTGTATTCGGCCTACACCAGACATGTGGAAATTATAGCGCCAGAATAAGACATCCTTTGGTTTTTAAATACAGTATTTTATTAACTTTTGAGCTTTACAGTTCCTTTTCAATACATGCAGAGTCTAATATAAATAATCCCACTACTGCTAAGGCCGTATTTTACACGTGTGTTTGCATTTATGCACATGCGTGCATGTGCACACTCACAGTTATCAGACATCATATAAGCAGAGCGATAGTACAGCATGTAACTTATCAACAGTGACTGGTCGGAACGAAATGAGGTGTCATGCAAGGGTCAGAAACCTGTTACAGGCAAATCATTCAGTGGCAGAAATGAGTGAAACTCACCCAGTGCTAGACCACAGCTGAAGGCACATAGATAACTGCAGAAATGAGAGTGGGAGGTGAAGGAATCATAGGGGACATTAATAAAAGCCCAGAATGATGCCCTTTACATTACGGTGAATTCGCTTATAGGGTCACACTCCCAGCATCTTTGGTCTGAACAGGCAGATCCGTTACCTGGACGGCCTCCATCGCGAAAGCGACGGATACCAGAGACGCACAGAACCACAGAACGGAGAACATCTGTGGAGCAGGATAGTGGGGGGCAGCCACACTCTGGAAAGGCTTCTCCTGTGAGCCCTGTGAGGCCGGAGATCCGCCCCCACCCTTGTGACAGTGATACGTCTTATTGAGGCTCACCCCTAATTACAGACCCCCATGATGTAAAACTACACAAAGTAAGGCAGCCCCCCCCCCCCAGTGGTAAACCAAACAGAAAAAGAAACTGCGTGGAACAAAAGTGCAGTTTACAGCGCAAACCAGGAACAGAGTGTGTACGAGAACATTAGTGTGGTCTACATACACAGTGTACACACATGCAATCCCGTGTGGGGGGCCCGAGGATGAGTACGGTGGGGGGGGGGGAGAGGAGCCCCTGCTTCAGTTCTCCATCTCCTGAACTGCCCTTGTCCCGTGAGGTGCTGTGGTATCTGGGGGGGAGGGTGCGCTCCATCACGCGCTGAGAGGCAGCAGGCCGGGGGGCGACGCTGAGTGGGGTGCCGCTTTCATGGCTGCCAGGGGGCCGGCTTCCAGTCTGTTCATTGGCCTGCACAGCACAGCATGGGGGGGGGTTACAGCACGGACTCCCCATGCCCCATGAAGCTCAGCACACTTTACATTCAGACACTACAGGCAATCAGGCTCTTAAGCGACCAAGAAACTCTTGCATGATCGAATTAAAGGAGGCAGTTGTGGGGGCACTGCTCATGTGTGGGGGCACTGCTCATGTGTGGGGGCACTGCTCATGTGTGGGTGCTGCCGCTGCGCCTCGACACACCGTCAAGGAGCCTTCAACGCACCGCCTCTACACGCCACCAACAGGCCTCAGCATGTCGCCTCGACATGCCACTGACGGGCATTGGAGCTCCGCCTCGATGCTGCCAATGGGCCGCTACACGGCCATGACACACCACCAACGGGCCTTTACACACCACTGATGCTGTTTATATGGGGGGAAGCCTGTCTGAATGCGCTACCAGCCACAGTCATACGCAGTGGAGCCTCCACACATTCCACATTCCCAGCCCTGTCCAGGCCCCTGCTGACCCAGCCTGCTTCATACTGAGATCGTTCCTCATGATTAAGTTGCATCCTAACTGCTTTGGGGATGAAGCTCCTGCATAGAGGATCTCAAAAGATTCCACCGGCTCGCTGTGGATCAGGATCAACATCCACCCCACTCACCCCCAGCCTGTCCGGCTTCTCTGGGAGGAGTACCAGGCCTCGGGTGGGTTTTTACCGAGAGCTCCTAATGAATGGGCAGGCTGCACTCCGTAACCACACCAGAATAGGGCAGATCTGTCAGCAAAATCGCTAGCCGAGTACTACAGCCTGGTGCTATAGGTCTGATCATTTTCAAGACCTTGGCTGTGTTCGAATTCAGGGGCAGCATCCTTGTAAGGCTATTATCAAAGACCAACTGCATCACGGTGGTGCGACCATGCAGTCCCATTTCCAATGCTCCTTCAAATGCGGTCGAAAAGTGTATTCTTTTGCTAGGTCATGAAGGATGAACCCGTTGGGTCTTCTGCAGCAAAACATATCCCAAGATTCTTTGCGCAGAAGTAAAGTGGGTGTGTACAGGCCAAGGCGATGGAAGTGACGCTTTGTGACTAAAGGGCAGGAGCAGCGTATGACGCAAATGGGAAATTATCCCTAGGCCAGACCATACTATTTGACAACGCTTTCTGTTCGACCATTGAAGAACGCAGCCTACAAAGGGTACCCCTTCGCACACCACCTCATTTGATGAACGCAGCCTAAAAAGGGTGCCCCTTTGCAGACCACCTCCTTTGAAGACTGCAGCCTACAAAAGGTGCTCCTTTGCAGACCACCTCCTTTGAAGGATGCAGCCTCTGAATTTGGACACAGCCATTCTGCTAGGAAGAGGCTCCACAGCGTCCGTCCACACCATGCAGCTATCCCTGGGGTGACATGATTCAGGCAGCAGACAGACCCTCTCCCAGAGCAGTGTTAGGTAGCTTAGATATGCTCAACCACCTAGGCCATTAGTACAGATTACTTCATCTACCCTAAAGACTGCGGAACCCAGCTGTACCCAGCATGCACGGATGGCGCTGGTGGGGGAGTTACCGAGAACAAGTGCTGGGAAAAAGACCTTCTCCTTCCTGCTGGGAGAGAGAGAGGGTAAAACAGAGGCTTTGGCACCACTAAGCCCTCGTGTTAATTACAAGATCACAGCTAGGGAGGGGGCGCCCATTTCCATTGGGGGAGATGGAGCAGAATTGCCGTGGTATGGAAGATGTGTGTTTCAGGTGGGGGAGGGATTCACTCACGCTTTGTCAAAGTAGGTAGTATGGATGGGGTGCGAGAACTTGGTGGCGTTGCCATTGGCCATGCTGGTGCTCCCTGCCATATAGCTCCGCCTCGCCGCCTGGTCCTTGGTGAAGTTCCGACATGCCGCCAGCTTGGACTCCAGCGCCTGAGGGGATGGACATGGCGACACAGGGCGCCCCCTATAGCTCACATCCTGTCACTTATCGCATGTCCTAGTGGACTGATGAACAGACTAAAGATTGGTGGATGTTTCAGTAACTGTATAGGACAGAAGGTAGGTTACCAACTACCAGCAAATCTGTCATGATATTACACCCTCTGGAGGAAGGTGTACACATCTAATTATGACCATCAATCTCTTATTCAACTGAGAGAAATGCCCATCGCACTCACCCCTACTTTCCGCAGGAGATCACCGACTATATTGAGAGCCGATACTCTGGCTGACGGTGTTAGCGGTGAGCTATTGCAGCCATTGGTGAGCACTAGGAGGAAGAAAACGGCCACCATCATCATCATGGACACAGACCTCATTTCCGCCAACGTGGAGCCAGTGCTGGTGCTGGGCTGATTCTCATTCTGTGACTTTTGAAAACTTGCTTGCTTTTCCACTGGTTTCAAAAATAACCAGAAAGGAAATGTTACATAGATGAATGTGAGAGTAAAGTACTCTGATGTGAACAGTCCCCTTGCTCTTCACTATTGTGCCTTGTTCTATATAGAATATTGTTTCTCTCATATGAGGCCAATAATAATGTCAAACAGCATTAATAATTCACAGCGATTGTTCTCAAAACAATGGGTAACATTCTTGATTTAAAAAAAATGTTTTTTCGTTTTGCGCAACTGATTTGACGGATACATACCCTGATTACCATTAGCTACACAAATCCTTGCTTTTACAAATACTTTTATTGCTGCTGTGAATGCAGTTCCGCTTGCACTGACGTTATGGTTCCGGACCAGCTTTTCTGTGGTGCCGTGCCGCAGCTGTTATGTTCTGCCCTAGGGCCAGTTTTTTGCCATAGAAACGCATGTAACCAGTTCCGGATTGGGAAAAAGCCCGGCACCAGCACCGCATTGTTGGAAACTGGGGGAGGGGCTTAACAGGTACTTGCTGTCTTAAGACCTGTGCTGCTGGTGAAGACACTGTCCATGTTCTTGCAGAGGGGCGTGGTTGGCAGTGACAGCGAGGCCTGGACACCAGAATCTGTCTTGTCACTGTCAAGCGTTGGCGAGCTGGGAGCTGACATGTGCGTGTCGGTCTGTCGCTCGCGTGCAGCCAGCTCCTGACGCAGGTCTGCAGGATGGACGGGGGGACATCAGCCTGCCAGCAACCTAACATGACGCATCGCGACGTCTGTGGGCTTCACAGGCGATAACATTCTGAAGCAGAAATGAGAGCTTCCTGAGTGTCTACTGGCTCCCTCAGGGAGTCACATGATCAGGGGGGCCCTTGTCACACCTGTCTACAGCACGAGAGAGCAATAAATACAAAGCTGCCTGCCAGTCATGTCAGATGGCACATGCATGTGGGTGGTCAGCGTACGCCTCATGACTGAGGCGGCCCGTCGCTATAGCAGCGCTGTGTCACGCCTCGGTGCCTCAGCTACCTCTGGCCTCGTCTTTCAGTCTCTGCACAGACACCAGCAGTGACTCCTTCTCATCCAGCTCGCTCTCCAGAAAGGCGTTCCTCTCGATGGCCTGGTTCAGCCGCTGCTCAAAGTCCTCTAGTGAGACGATTGTTGCCCTGGATGCCCGGAAAGAAGACCTCTCAGAGATCACGTGACGTGCTACGGAGCGCTGAGCTCCAGCTACAGCCCGCTCTACTCGGGGCGGGAAACATTATCATACACATAACACCATGCTGCCAGTGTCCGCCTGAGCCCATCAGCGCGGGCCTCCCCAGAACCTCCCCCAGGATTCCCAGCCGCAATGGTGGAGCCCAGCCTGACCTCTTGGCCCTCTCCAGGTCGTCATTGGCCTGCTCCAGCTCCCGCACGTATTTATGGAGCTGCTCCTTGATGCCTTGCGTCTGGCCCAGTTCATCCTCCAACGTGGAGATCTGCTTGAAGCTCTGGGTACACTGCTGCTCTAGCTTCTCCTGAGGGGGAGTACAGAGGGCAGTGAGGGTGGGCGTAAGCTCTGGAGGGAAATAATGCCGCCCACCCCCAGATCACGAGGGAGACATGTGTAGCGCTGAGAGTGCCCCCCCCCCACACCCCAGTTAGCTTGAAGGCCTTTTAAAGCCAGACTGAGGCCAGCCCAGGATCTTCACCATCCCTTTCCGCTGGTCTACACTCACATTGCAATTTATGTTCCAGGCCCAGTCACACTTTTGTTGTTACTGTGTGACTTTTTTTGTTGAAGCAAACATAGGAAGAGAAGTGCCATCGCACAGCACAATGGAGTTTATGATTATGGTCCATTTGGGTGGGTGACACACAGCCCTCTATAGACTTATCGCGTATGAAATGCATCGTGCTGCACGAATAAGGCAGCTTTTATGGAGGCATGTGACACTGAGGGAGGAGTTGGCAGCTTTCGTGTGTCACATCCAGTCGTTCCTGGATACCGTCAGTCCAGATTTCCAGCAAACACTGGGCCCCTGCCCAGTATGGCACGATCACACTAGTGAAACAAACTGGACGTTGGGGGTCAAACGCGCCCGGCTACCGTATGGACCAGCAAGTGCGAGTAGACCCCTGGCAGCTTGCGATTGCAATAGCTGTCCACCTGGTGGCAGCACATCCTACCTTCAGGGCCTCAGCCTCACTCTTCAGCCTCTGGTTCTGTGTCTGCAGATCCCGTATCCGGTGCTCCGCCTGGCCGAGCTGGGCCTCCAGCTCAGCTTCAAGCTCCCGACTGCCCTCCTGGAACTCTAGCAGCTCCTCCTGGGCCTCCTGGTAACTATGGGGAATCAGGGGGTGGCAGGGAGAGAGCCAGCAAGCCATCAGAGAGGAGCGATTACAGTATGGCACACGGACGAGGTGAGGCAGTGACCAAATCAAGCGCCCTGAATCTGCACACGGGTCACATTCCACTGTAGCATTTTGACCACACCTCCCAAAATGGCCCATCACTCACAGGGCCTGACCCCACCAAGGATGTGGCTCTGCATCCTTCTCTGGATAGACACTGGCTGATCTGGGTCCAGAACAGCAGCCTGAACCAGTGAGAGTCCCGGGCTTTATGCAGACTGTCAGATTGTGTGCAGAGCATTATGAGACAGTATAAATACCAGGTTTATTTACTGCGGGAGGGCCATGCTGCAGCTGGAGTCTGTACGCAGCCTGCAGACAGCTAATTAGAGAGCAGCTATAAAAAGCAGGCGCGTGACAGAAGGCGGAAGGGCTGGCAGACCGGAGAGCTGGGGCACCTTGGAGCTGCTTGGGTACAAGGCCACTGGCAGGGTAGGGGGTGGGGGGCCCCATCACACGCTGCTTAAAATGCACAGGGGAGCAGTAGCGGTGACTAGCACGCCACGACACACCAGCAGCACACTATAAAACACTACAACGCTCACTGCAAAGCTCCAGTCTGCATGCATGTATGCATGCGCGCACACAAACACACACAGCCTTCAGTCTTTCACTGAAATGTGTCTCCAGTCCCTCCCCTCATGCACTGTTGGAGCCCAGAGTGTGGAGAACAGTTAGGGCTGCTTAGAGTATCTGCTGGGATGTTTGTACAGATGAGGGTTGATTATATCCCTGGTCCTGTCAGTCACGTGACTAACTTGTGTTGAGATCCCCGAGGCAATAGCCAGACTTGCCCCCCCCAGCCACCCCCCCCACATGCACACGGGTGGGGGGGTCATCTTATTTCAGATTAGCTTCACATTTCACAAGGCCATTCAAACCCACTGAACTACAGATAGACTTCAAAGTCCCCCTGCCTCTTAAAGAGAAACAGAGGAATCAGATTTCTAAAGACAGAATCTAGACTCGCAGAGAGTCCTTCACGGCTCCGACCCCGTCAAGGACACAAGCTGGCCGAGACGGAGCTGGGGCCAGTTGGTGTGACCTCTCATTCGAGGATAGCCGATTGCCTGAGGTCACACAAAGGCACGTAACCCCTCCTCTACATCAACGCACAGCCAGCACAAGACCACAGACAGGAACATGCCTGAGGCCTTTATACAAAATCCGGGGCTTTGTTACAAGGTTCCTGCCAACACATGATGGAAGCACAGCCCTTAGGAGACAACGGCAGAGTGCGGGGGTCTCCGAGTGGCTGCTGGGATCAGCTGCATGATTCTGTACTCTTACGACATTGACCAGCTCCTCATTCATCAGACTTATCAAACAAGAAACAGACTGTTGGTGTGTGTCTGTAGGCCAGAGGGTCTGGCTTACCTCTGCATGTACTGGTGGGAGAGGGCCTTCCAGTACTCAATCTCCTCATCTTTGCAGGAAAATTTCGGTGCAATCTCGGTGTCCATGGTCAGCAAACCTGGGAGGGGAGATGGTGGCATTTGACAGTTTAGCTCCAGCATGCAAACTCGCATATGTATGCACATGCACGGCAGGACACAGGCACAGGCTTCTAGAAGAGCAGGCTCGTGGCTGTGTATGCAGCTCTCCTTCACCCAACAACCTGAGCTCATCCTCAGCTGGCAGACACCCAGCCTTCCCGTGGAGCTACATTTAGCCATTGCCCCCCACCTGACCCTGTGTCAGAGACATCGTGTCCCACGGACAGGAAAAGTTGTTGTCCATCTGGCCCCAAGAGGCAGGACTAACCCCCCCCCCCTTTCCTATGCTGTCACAGTTTCAAAGTTGACATGTGCTGACTTCAACTGATCTATTTTTAAACACAAGCAACACCTGCCCCACTCTGAAGCAGACATGCAAATTCAAAACTGCGCTTCACTCTGTCAATAAACAGAGAGAGAGAGGGAGTAAGTGAGACACAAAGAGGGCGAGAGAGGGAGGGAGAGTGAGCGAGTGAGTTTTCACTTTGGAGGTGAAAGGTGAGTTGTGCAGCCAAGCAAATCAGCGACAGGAAGGTCATGTTGGCGATGCCGACGACCTGCAGAGCTAATGTCAGGCCCTGCTCTGCACAGAGGAGCCAAAGCTGAGCCATGCTTCACCCTCCCCTGCTGATCACTTGGTAGGTGCCACGCAGCACACTTTGCTGGGAAGATGGTGCACAACACAAGTGGCCGTCAATTACTATATCTGAGGCAAATTACAAGAATAAACTCAGATGCAGGGCATGCTGCCCCTCTCTCTGCAGGAAGAAAGCCCCCCTCCCCACAGCTGCAGACTCCAGCCCGAAACTCTCACCCTTACATCTTTATGCTGTAATGGGGGGCCTTCCCACCCCTCCCTGCCCCTTGCATCAAACACATCGGCTTGGAAATCTTTCCTGCCTCTGAGCCCGGATCCCCTGTGAGCTTCAGCATAGGACTGCAGGATGAATCAATACCCTCCAAGCAACTAATACACACCGGGGACCACGTCCTCCCCCGTGCCACGCTTCAGATTACAGACTTACTGATTCTACCTGGAGCACAAGATGAGGGGATCAGAGGAAATAAACTAATCAAGAGAGAGCTTTGATTACTCTCCGGCTTGGCCAGGGGAGCGTGCTCACAGAGGCCTCGTCGTGCTGGCGGCGAGGGCAACATGACATTCCTGTCACCAAAGAATGATTGAATCAGCATGTGGGAAGGGATGACAGGCCAATGATGTCGTTGTGTACACTCACTGCACCACACATAACACCACCCTGAACAAAGACGACAATCTCGCCCAGGAGCATGAGAGAGCAGTGCTCATACCACTACAGAGACAGACAGGTGTAACCAGTCACATGACCTTGGCCGTGGCGTTTCATGTTCCGACATTCCCGCACGCACTCCTCACATTCCTGCACACTTACAAAGACTCTCGTGACCAGAGGAGACACTCGCAGGGTTACCGCACACAGAGAAACTTCACTGCAGGAGCCGTGTCAGAAGCAATAACGCTAAAATAGTAGGAAACAAGGAGTAATCGCAGGTCATCCAGGGGATGAAACCAGCAATATGGATACATGCCATCTGATCCATACCACATGGGGCAGAGCTAGGAACTCGAGTAACGGACTTGGACATAGAGCCTAAATCAGGGCATTAAACCATGCAGTTATGGTAACTGCCTCTACAAGGCAGCATGCAGGGTGTAAACAGTCATTTTTAAAATGGAAAATGATGACACTCCCTAAGGGGCAATGCGAGAGACCATTAATCACATTCACTTTTGGATGCATGATAGTTTTGGCTGCAGGCCCAGTTCACATCACACACGTTATATTTGCCCTTTATCCCATGAGCACATTTTGATCACAGCCCTGCAAACCCCCAGGTAAGGCGGCTTGGTTTTCCAAAATCAAACACACACCCTGCCCCACCCATCCAGAGAGAAGCTGGCTTCCAGACCTCGGGAGAGGCGTGGCCAATGGGGTCATGTCTCACAGCTTACAGGAGTTTCCAAAATAATGATCTGCATTCGCGTATATCCAAGTATCTCTATTTCTCAGACTTTTCAGCAGTTCTGGGTGGAGCTGGGAGTCATTAACCACTTTAAACTTAACAGGAAGAGTCTACCAATACAAAAATGCAAACCTACTGGGTGGGTAAAGATCCAAACTGGTTTGTGCACAGAGATGCCCGTAAAATGAAGGAAACTTCCTTTATTCACACAAGCACAGAGAGCCAGGTTTACAAGGGCCACAGAAATATTCTGACAGCAGACGGGTGCTCCATTTGCGGTATATGATAAGCAACAACAAAAGTAACAAAACCATTTCTCCTTCACATGGGATCTTCCAGGTACACTAAAGGACAAAGAAGTGGATTCAATTACAATGCCTCAAAGAAAAGATTACAGCAAGTGTACAACTCGTGATCCAGAGGCAATTTGTGTCTTCAAATGTCAGCAATTTATACTTTTAATGCAAAAGGAACTCTGAAAAAGCACGAGGTGTCTTCAGTCTCACAGTTAACACATGCATGGCCAGTCCGTCGTGCAGCACGGCCCACACCGCATGGACCGGGCCCAGCTGTCTCAGCCCTGACACGCAGATAAGAGCTGCAGTACTGCGGGTCATACGTGTGTCCAACAGAAACGTGTGTTTAATCTATCCAGCTGGTGTTGGCTGGTGAGTAGACATACTGAGGTCTGTACAGCACATGATATTACTCCTCTGCACAGTGATTCACAGCAGGGGCGGCAATGCATGTGTGGGTCCTGTGATTGGTGCCAGGTCAACTGCGGGGCTCATGCAGCTGTACTTCTGTGCAAAGCACTAAATCTGAAGTGCTCCACTTAACACACTTTTCAGTGGTGGCGTTGGGGGGCACAAGCCAAAGAAAATTATGTTAAATATTTGCAATCATAATTTGGTCCCATGATGCTCTGAGATAAGCTTGGAGGAGAACCCTGGCAAAGCTAATGCCATTGCACGACTGACTAGAAAACTAGGCTGAATCCTTCACAGCAACACCCTCTTCAAAGTACAGTAAAGAAGAGAACCCAACACGGCAAGACAAGCAGCAGTCTTCACAAATATCCACAATTAAACACATGAAACCTGTGTAAATAAGCAGCTCGACTGTGCGTTTAAATCACTTGAAGATGATCTGTAACGTGTGAAAACCCCTTTGATACTCGTTACCTGCCCCGGCAGCAATGTCCTGTGTGTGTGTGTGTGTGTGTGTGTGTCCAGCTGGACTAGCATATACAGTTACAGCATAGTCGTCACACAAAAACACGTCTTAAGGGAAGGTCACATTACAGCAACCGCAACAAAGGCATTTTCAGGCAGGCTGAACTTCAACTAATGTTAAGGGTACTGAATGCCAGTGGCAAAGTAAAGGCAATGCTTACAGCCATGACTGGCGTGTGATGAATCTCCCCTCTGACCGCCACTGCATACGAGTGGCTATTAAGCATCTCGTGGCACATATGACACAATCGAGTAGCACACCATCTGGATAAACGCCGCATGGACAGTGTGAAAACCCACATGTACCACTCAACATGGCTGAAGCCAAAAGGCACAGGTCGACATGGGGAGAAAAACACACTGCGGTGGCAACTCAGAAGGAGGGGGGCAACCACGCATTACGACATTTCTCTTTCTGCTTTCCCAGTTCTGCCATACGCCAAACCACTGGAATGAGAGGAACTAAACTATGGATCTATCACCATGGAGCTTGTGTCGATAAATAATCCACCGCTGCAGCTACCATTCATTTCCAAATTAAGGCAGCACAACACACACTCTTCTCCCACTATGCTCATGAAATAGTGGAAAAAGAGGAATCAGTCACTGTTCTTTTCTAAGTGACATTCATACTGCTGAAGAAAGGAGCAAAAGGAGCCACAGTCTCGGGGCAGGTCACCTGACACACAGCTCCGACGTCCCGCTGTGAAACACCAAGGCAATGGTGTGCCATAGGGCCTACGATCCACTTCCTGCTTTGCTCTCATAAAACTCAACTGACTGAATACGAGAATCTCAGCTCCTGGCGGCCGGATGTCATTGAGGGAAAGCGGTGTGTGTGTGTGTGTGTGTGTGTGTGTGTGTGTGTGGGGGGGGT
>JAODJX010000097.1:2204539-2214579 GCA_026776945.1 Isichthys henryi
TACCCGGAGGAAACCCCACGACGACATGGGGAGAACATGCAAACTCCGTACACATGTGACCCAGGCGGAGACTCGAATCCCAGAGGTGTGAGGCAACAGTGCTAACGACTGCACCACCATGCCTAAACTGCACTGAGAAGTTAGACTTTCTGCTTAAGCTTGAGTGATACACGTATTCACGTTTGTTTAGGTTTAAAATTTTCAGGATTAGATCTTATTAAAGACAAAAAATAATTCTAAGCAAAAGCTCGTCGCATAAAAAGCAATTTGAAGATTTACGTGTGCGTTTCGAACAATTGCACCCCCTACTGGTAAGATGAAAATAATATTTAAATGAAAATTAAATTACATTGGAAAGTTATATTTGAATGACAAATTGCTCTCTCACTTTGCACCCCTTGGCAGAAAAGCCTAAAGTCGTATATGACTTAATAATCTTCACAACCATGCGGTAGCCTATATATAAATGAACGGTAAAGGCACGTTGTAATTGTATCTTGGCGGAAGGTAATTTTAATTTAGTGGCGCCCCAACTTAATTCATTTAAATTAGTGAATAGGCTACCTAAAATAAGGAAACTTAACCCCATAAATCGATCTGGGCATAAAACGCGCGCGATATGTGTTTTACACAATTGACTTTCTGACTGAACTTTCTGACACCGATCGTTACCCAATCATGCATGTGTTCGTCTTATGCTTGATGTCTAAGTCAGGGTCGCCAAATTAGGGTGGTTGCAGATATATACAATACATAAAATTACATTAATCTTTAATCGAAATAAAATGAAATGAAATATATATACAAAGTGTTAGTATAGCTGTCAGAAACTCATGCTATATAGCGCCGCTGGTGTAGTGGTATCATGCAAGATTCCCATTCTTGCGACCCGGGTTCGATTCCCGGGCGGCGCACTGTATTTTTAGTATCGGTGTTTTGTGGTGTTTTGCATCATTGCATACGCCCGGGATGCAACAGGAAAATTCGTTTTCCATTCAGTGTCTTTGCTTTTGCTTTTCCGTCTTCTTTCTGGGTGGGTGGCGCAGGAATTTATAAGCCCGTTGCACAGCAACAAGGCAACAACATCGGCATTTCTGCGAAATCTTAATAGGCTTCTACTTACTGCAAGATATCAGGTCTGTATTTCAAGTAAGCTTTTTTCCCTAGGACGTTAAATTCTACAATGTATCGCTGAATGTATCAAAAGAAGTATCAAAAATTAGTAAAAACTTGATTCAAATTAAACGAAGGAAACATTGTGACAAGTTAATATTGTTTATTCAACGTTTATACCAAATTCATCGTCAAAATTGAAATGAATTGACATGTAAACCAGGTAGAATTTGTAGTACTTTTTAAATAAGACTGCTACTGAAAGGCGCAGCGAAATGAACCTTTTTGGAGCAGAGGAAGCGTGCGAGCCCAGCATGGGTTCGGCTCCCCGGCTGCGCTGCAGAAGCGGCGAGCCAGGAGTCAGGGTGTGCGGGTGTCGGCTCTGTATCCTCGAGTCCAGACTCTCCAGCACAGCGGAGTGGTTTCTGCGGGCCGGGGACGCGCCGAAGAGGCGCTTTCTCACTGGTTTACTTATTCGCTGTCAGAGCCTAGACATTGTGCGAAACGTCGCACAGATGTTACATTTAACTCTGGGCAAAGACTTTACCTACGCCAGGTGCCAGCAAAGCCCGGCTCCGTCGGGGGACCTAGACGCTTGGAATTCGGACTCAAGCAAAGTACTCAGCGGGGAAATCACGGAAACCTGGAAGTGGTTCAGCTGCAGCTCAAACTGGACCAAAGCGAAATACGTTTTGGGAGTTTTGCCTCTCTGCGATGTCAGTCTTCTTCACGTTCTGGGAAATCTTACTCGGGCGCTTCTGGCTGGGCAAAGTCGAACTTTTCTCCATCATAACGTAAGTAAGTGGCGACGAACGACGCAAATCTCTGTTTTCTTTGTCATGTCCCTAAAACTATACATAAGTACACATTTTCTGTTTGACAGTCCAGATGCAACCATACATTTCAGACACTAGACAAAGACCCTGCCTTTTCACTCCTTTATCCCGTGAAGTTGTAGACGACCTCGAGGACCACGCTACTTCCATCCCAGAATCACATTATTCCTTCTACTCGGATGAACACAAAGGGCTTGACCTACTCATCAGCGCCAGTTTCAACTTTGCACCAATGGAGGATGCCTGGGACCTGGAGCAGCAAATAGATCTCGCGCCAGATCCTGGTATGATCGAGGAAGCGCATTTGCATAACCGGAAAGTTAATAATGTCTGTAACCGATACCGTGCGTCTCGCTCAGCAGGGACCGATGCCCTGAAGGAGGCGTCCCAGTCAGTCTCGGCGGTTCGGGGGCGTAACTGGAGCCAGGATGGCGATGGGAACTCTCTGTATTCCCCAGACAGCGCTCTCACGGCGTTCCTCAGGGCCTCGGAGCTGCTGTCTGGAGTCAGTCGCTACACGGATTTTATCCGTCGGTTGCCGGTGCACCTGGCCAAAAGGATTTTAGGTAAGAAAGTCCTCAGAAGGGCAGGGCAGCGTTTAAAGCTTACTGCTCGGTCTCTGTAAGGAGCTGCCGTGACAGGAAAATGGCCTCATTAACACAGGAGAGTTTGGTTTCTTCAGCTCCGTTTTATTAAAGCGGCGATGGGAATGTAGGAGACCTACAGAAGCTAGATGAAGTGCACGTTTTTGTTGCTCATATATCTTCACTGGAGGCTGCCACTAAATGGATGCTTCTAACATTAGTGTTTACCAACAGCACATAGTAGCTTCCAGTCCATTCTTTTCTTAGGATTCTTTCGCTAAAAGGAAACTTAACCAGTTTTCACAGTATCATATTAACTTAATTGTGGGTGGCCTTTTTATTTGCCTTCCTGGCTTTCTGAACGTTACCAGGGAAACGCCAAATAATCCTTTGAATATGAGGCTCGTGGCATACGGTGCATGAAGTTCTTAAAACAAGAAGAGTAATCAGAATGTAAGCTGTGGAATGTCACCCTGCATGTGGGGAAGACAATGCAGCCAACCACTTAAAGTAACTGGTGTCATTACATGCGTTTTGCCGTTGTTTTAAATTATGAAACTGGAAACTGGCCTTTAATTTAATTTTAAGTGGCATTAACAGATATTAAAACGTCTTAAATGTAGCTTCCCTAAATCTGCAGATACCCTGCAGTGGTGCTTATCCACAGTTTGGATTTAGACCCCATCAGCTTTACGTACTTTCCTGGCTTGCAGCTGCTCCTCTCCACCTCTCTGGGAAGGATAAGCTCTTGTGCAGAGTGTGTGTGCTCATACGAAGTGTGTGTGTGTGCTCATACGGAGTGTGTGTGTGTGCTCATACGGAGTGTGTGTGTGCTCGTGTGTGTTCCAGCACTCTTGGACGAGTCCTCACTCTGCAGCTGCCTGTTTGTGTGCCGCCATTGGCGTTATCTGGCTGAGGAGGTGCAGGTGGAGTTCACAGTCAGGCGGAAGATGGAGAATCGGGCGGTAACCATGCAGGTGCTCACACACCACAAGCCAGACTCCTCTGGCCAAAACTGCATCTCTTTCTTTGGACACTAATAATTACAGATAGTTAAGTAATAAAATGTATAATTATGTAATGTTAGAGGAACATATTATTGTTCTCAAAAGGACTGGGAATATGATGATGGGAATTGGGAATTGATGGGCGACCCCTGCTGGATGAGGGTGTTGATGGGCGCCCCCTGCTGGATGAGCGTGTTGATGGGCGCCCCCTGCTGGATGAGGGTGTTGATGGGCGCCCCCTGCTGGATGAGCGTGTTGGTGGGCGCCCCCTGCTGGATGAGCGTGTTGGTGGGCGCCTCCTGCTGGATGAGCGTGTTGGTGGGCGCCCCCTTCTGGATGAGCGTGTTGGTGGGCGCCGCCTGCTGGATGAGCGTGTTGATGGGCGCCCCCTGCTGGATGAGGGTGTTGATGGGCGCCCCCTGCTGGATGAGGGTGTTGATGGGCGCCCCCTGCTGGATGAACGTATTGATCATTGTCTCTTGGTGAATGGGCACTTTCATGCCTCCTCAGGCCGATTTCTGCTCAGGGCCCAATCCAGTCTATGCCAGAATTCGGGAGGTACTGGTTCCCATCATGGAGGAGGAAGAGCACCTGCAGACCAGAGAGTGTGTTTCCAGAACCAGGAGGGTAAAGCTGGACATTTTCACAGCCGTCTCCTTAGCAACATGTGGTGTTTTAGCCACTCATTTTAATTCACAGTGGGCGACAGACAGTGTGTGTAATTATATTATTTCAATTTCACTGAAATCCAGATGTAACTGGATAAATGTAGGTCATTTAAAGGCGTCCTAGTACTTAATTTGGTTATATAGTGGGATAAATGTAACACAAAAATGTGAGTAATGAATCAATGACATAATACGTTTATCCAAAGCAACCTACAGATACAACCTAGTTGTGCTCTCTGGGATTCAAACCCATAACCTTCATATTGTTAGCATGCTGAGATACTTGCTGAACTACATCTCTCATGACTGACCTTAATCACCCGATACGTTTAAATGTTTTTTAGGTCAGTTTTGAATTTAGAGAGGATCTGATTGTGATCATGGTTCCTCTCAGACCTCGGCTCTGCTTAGGAAGGTGCGGAGCTTCACCATGAAGATGTGCTTCACCACAGCCTGGGTGTCCCGCTCTGTCTCCCCAGGGTACAGCCTTCGAGTCGGTCTATGCTGGGCTTGCGACCAGAGCACTGCAGATGGAGGAGAGGAACGTCTACTGTGGCGTGTTCAGCGTCACTGTGCTGTCTGAGCAGTCGGGGTGGGGGTCAGAGACACAGGGAGTGGGTGGTGTCGTCCTTCAGGTGGTTGAGGCAGGTCTGGCTGTTGTAAATCCCTACTCTGTGCTTGGGCTCAGGGACGACCCATTGCGGGTGGCGCATTTCTGTGGAGGGAACCTGGTGGCCATGGGTTTGAGGGACAAGACCGTGCGGCTGTTGGACACCAAGACAGTGAAGCCAGTGATGCGCCCCTTGCTGGGCCACACGGGGAGTGTCCGCGTCGTGCTGCTGAGTGAGGAGCGGGGGCTCGTCCTCAGTGCGGGCTGCGACCTCACAATCAGGTCTGGACAGCTCCTCTCCTCCACACACGCCAGTGCTTAAAAGCCTTTCTAGCAGTGGGTTTACTGTGGATTACACAGGAGTGAGATTTTTATAGTCGTTTACCCTACAGCTGACTGGCTAATTTTCTGAATCATTTTGGGGTTTTCAAAGGTACAACAGCAAAGCTCAATATATATCGTTCACCTCTTCTCTCACTGTACAGTGACCCTGTCATTGAGATGCCATACAGATTACAGAGCGTATCGCACAGCTTATGGCAGCTTTCCACTATAAATTTTGTGAGCTGTACCTGCGATGACGTGCCCTGCAGAGCCAACAGTGTGACAAACAGAGCTGGTTGTGTCACCACCATCTCAGTGATCTGCAGTGATCTTCATCGAAACTCATGGACTATCTGAAGGAAAAAATGGCATATTTTATATATTATTTATTAGTAGTAATATTGCACACCGTGATGTATTAATGCATTCCCAATAATTCAGATCTTGAAAGTTTCCAACCTACTTAAAAAAGTACTGAATGGAATGGATTTATTTATACAAGCAAGTGCTAATTCTGCTAGCGTTTGATACTTGCAGGACATGGTGATTTTCACACATGTGCTAGCAGACATTAGCAGACAGTAAAATATGTTATTATTAATAATAATAATAATAATTGCACATAGTAAATCATGATGCACTTTGTGTGATGGCCTTTAATGAGCCGGCCCTTCTGCAGTGGAAAACCGAAGCGAGCTGGAACCGTGCTGTAACCATGCTGTAACCGCACTGTAACTCGTCTCTGTTCGCGGTATGGCTCAGGTACCAGTTGGTACCTGTACGCTAGTGGAAAAACGCCATTAGAGACGTCAGACAGAAGCCCACCTTCAGTGCAGTACCTCTGTAAGCCTGTAGGGTGGCTGCTGTGGGCCCAAGTACAAGAATTACGTCGTTTTATGATGTAGAAATGCAGGAAACCACTGAGTGAAAACATCAGGGAGCAGACTGCTCTTATACCTCTTTATCTGCAGCGAGATAAAGTTTAACAAAGACATGACTATGAGATTTGCTTCCTGTGTGTCTGTTCTCACTTCCTGTGAGAGGACAGAGACCCCAGTGAAGTGGTCATTCTGGGATATCGGTGCCACGTGTGTCCCATTCAGTGCCTGTCATAGCAAGGCATGTGACATAACGTACAATCTGGCGTGAGAGAGGCTCATTCTGAAGATCCAGTGGGATCCAGTTGTCTAGCACATGTACTGTACAGATGGGAGCCTGAAATTCTCATTTCCCCCCCGCACAGGTGCTGGAGCCTGCAGACTGGGCTGTGCATGAAGGTGTACTTTGGTCACACTGGCACTGTAAACTGCCTGGATCTGCAAGAAGACCTACTGGTTTCTGGGGCCAAGGACTGCAAGGTGAAAGGTCAGAGTCGCTCGGCGTCAGCAGTGTGACAGTGTTCTTCTGGTGACTGTGGGGGGCGTCGGCAGTGTGACGGTGTTCTTCTGGTGACAGTGGGCGGCGTCGGCAGTGTGACGGTGTTCTTCTTCTGGTGACTGTGGGGGGCATCGGCAGTGTGACAGTGTTCTTCTTCTGGTGACTGTGGGGGGCATCGGCAGTGTGACAGTGTTCTTCTTCTGGTGACTGTGGGGGGCATCGGCAGTGTGACAGTGTTCTTCTTCTGGTGACAGTATGGAACCTTCACACTGGAAAGTGTTACAAAAAGCTGAAGTTCCACCATGACAAGCCCATTCTGTGCGTGAAGATCCAAAAGAACCTGGTGCTGAGTGGCTGTGATCAGGGTCTGCTGAAGGTGGGGGACCTGGAGACAGCCACGATCCTCCGGGTGAGTGCCTCCTCTCGCCTCCTCCCGCGTTCCCTGCTCAGCTGGCGGACTGACGGCAATCTCTCTCCCCCAAATCCTTGGCTTTCTGTCCCTCGGCAGGCCATCGCTGCCCACGAGGGCCCTGTCAGATGCCTCTTCTGTGACCCATGGCACATCCTCTCTGGGGGTGGCGACGGACTGGTGAGGGCTTGGAGCACCAGCTGCGGGTTTGAGGGCAGCCTGATGACCTTCCGGCATCCTGCGTGAGTGGGAATGGGGCAGGGGCTTCTACTTGGATTTGGACTCTCTGCTCGCCGCCTGGGACGTCACAGTGACCGTGAGGCTGCTCCTCAGGGAGGTGCTGAGCCTGGCATTCCTCTTCCTGCGTGTGATCACTGGCTGTGGCGACGGTAAGATCCGCATCTTCAGCTTCCTGTCAGGGGAGTGCCTGAGGGTGATCAGGGCTGGCAGGCAGCAGATTCCAGTGCGCTCCCTGCATGCGCACCCAGACAAGTAAGTGTCCCCCACCCCCCCGCTTCGCTTTGCTCCACGCCTTGTCTTTATGTCTAGCCCCTCCCCTTGGTATTACCATGGGGCTCGAGGTCTGTCGTGTTTCCTCTGCAGAATCGTTGTGAACACCAGCGCCACCTTGGTGCTGCTGAGGTTCAGCGTGGTTCACTGGAACTACACTACAGCAGTGACCTTGCCAGACGGCCCGGAGGCATCCTGGAGGCCCGCGGTGAAGGAGGATCCACACACCTTGGCGAGCACTTCCCGCCGCACCCTCCCCTGGAAGGGTAGTAATGCGGCCAGAAGGATGGCGCCACCTGCTCTGAGCGGTCGCCAGGTGCAAGGTATGATCCAGGAGTCGCTGCGACGTTTCAGCCACCAGGTGGGTGTTTGGTGCCTAAAAAGTCGTGAAAATCGTTTGATCTGCAGGAGACATATTTGGGGCCCAGACGGAGTCCCCCAGTGAAGCCAAGAGAGAGCATCAGGTCTATTGCCTAACCA
This sequence comes from Isichthys henryi, assembly GCA_026776945.1. Taxonomy (NCBI): domain Eukaryota; kingdom Metazoa; phylum Chordata; class Actinopteri; order Osteoglossiformes; family Mormyridae; genus Isichthys; species Isichthys henryi. The sequence goes on from JAODJX010000097.1 coordinate 2,212,458, forward strand.
GGGCCTGCACCCAACTGCTGCTCAGGAGGCCATGGGGTGGATTGGGGTCAGGCATCCCTGCGGGGGGCAGCCTCACAAGGGATGCTGACGCTGCTGGATTTGGTAAGTCAGTGCAGAGGGTTCTTCTGTGAAGTGGGAAGTCTGTAGTGAAGATGTCTGTCTGTCTCCCCTCACCTCCCCAGCAAAGAAGTGGTACAGGCCAGTGAGGAGTGTCCCATCTGGTGGTAAGAGGGCTGTCGTACAGGTGGCAAAGGTCTCCCAGCATGCTCAGCGGTCCGAGCCGCAGGCCCGAAACATGGACATGTGGGAATCCCCACCCACTGCTGCCAGTAAGGACGCCGTGGCGAAATCCTTATCACCAAAGAAATGGTGCTTACCAGCGCCCCCTGCAGGGATGGGGTGTGGGGCAGAGCGGCCTGGCATTGGTATGAGCCAGACCGAAATCCTGCAGCTCACGTGGACCCAGATCCCCAAACACAGCGGTGCAACTACTCTGGTACCTCCCACCCTAAGGAAGGTGGGGCTTCCCCACCGACGCCAAGCCGCACACAAAGCCCCTCCGTTCCCCCACAACTGCCTCACACATGGAGCAGGCGGCCCAGCCCCCGCGTGGGCTTCCAGCTGCCTGATGGCACGGAGCCCCCACCCCAGCGTGGTCCTGCCCACTGGACCCCTTCCAACCCCTTCAGCCTACCCACCACCACACAGCTGGAAGAGGAGCAGTGGCTGTGGGTGCGAGCCAAGTGGGAGTGGGAGGTCCTCGGGACGAGCACACAGTGGTGGCAAGCCTGACCAGTGAGGGCGAGGGGCCCACCATCCACCCTGAGTGTACTTCAACGAACCGGGCCATGTTGCTTGTGTATGTGTGTGTCCGTGTGTCTGTGTGTGTCTGTGTGTGTGTGTGTGTGTGTGTGTGTGTGCATTTTTGTAACTATTATGCATTAGAGACCAGATTCCCTCACAATGTGAGAAACCTGCAACCTGGACATTTTTTATAACCTCAATTTTATAAAAATCTGTGACTGCAATCAAATAATTACAAATGGCAAAAGGCTTTTGTTTGGTTATCTGATTAAGTTTAGGGCTGGTTAGGGGTTAAGGGTGTCATTTCTGGGATTAGGGTTTCTCCCCACAGGTTTGTGTGCATCATGTAAATAAACCACCTTTATTTTCTCAACCCCTCGTTCCTCATTTTCTGTGATGCATTGGAATTTTTTCACATAACTTCACCTATCCATCTTCCAACCTCTTTTCCGTGGACAGGGTCACATATGATTTAGGAATATTTGTCCCTTCATATTTGATCATGACTAGCAGGGGGCAGCAGTAGACAGAGGTTAGAGGAATGCCTACTGTGGCGAGTCCAGCATCACTGCGCTATCCGGGGGGTGTGTCTGCGTGGACGGCCCTCTGTCTCTGCAGGGCTGTGGCTGTCTGGCGGGTGTCTGGGAAGCTGGATGATTGTGAGATCCATGGCTCCTGATGGCACTCCACCGTGCAGTGGGGTGCAGGCTGGGGGAGACTCAGGCAGCCTGTGAGAGCGCCCCCTGTTGTCACTACCCAGATATCTCACTGACTCAACATTTCTTCCTGAGTCATTGGCTCTTTATTCGTAGGGGCTAATAACTGGGATTTAAATACCACTGGGCCTCATTGGCCCTGAGTGAGGCTCTTCATCTGAGTGTCATCCGTGGAATATTCCAGAATGACAGCATGATCGTTGGGAAAGTGGCATCTGTGGGATGTTCACTCTGTGACACAGCGACTCTCTTCCTTCGTGCTCCTTATCGCAGGGCAGCCAGGATTTACGGCCTTTGCAGTCTCCTCCCACCCCCCGCCCCCCTTCCCTGGCCCTCCTCGCAGAATCAGCACCACTAAGAAAGCCCTGGCAGGCTCCATTACTGTGATTTGTCATCTGTCCCACAGAGACGGTAAGTTCAAGGATTTCTTTTGCCGATGCGTCGTGGGGGCCGCCAGAGACAGCAGGTTTCCTGTGGCCCCCCCCCCCCCCCCCCCCCCCGGGGAACCGGGCATTTGTGGGGGCAGGGGCACATAAAACCCAGAGGCAAACCCCCAAAAAAAAATAAAAAAGAACAAAAAAAAAAAAACAAAACACACGGGG
>JAODJX010000097.1:2256091-2267284 GCA_026776945.1 Isichthys henryi
CCACTCCACCTTCTCAATCTCCCCATCTTCTCTCCAGCCTCTCAATCTCCCCATCCTCTCTCCACCCTCTCAATCTCCCCATCCCTGTTGTGGTCTCCCATCCCCTCTCCACATTCTCAATCTCCCCAACCCCACTCCACCTTCTCAATCTCCCCATCCTCTTTCCACCCTCTCAATCTCCCCATCCACGCTGTGGTCTCCTATCCCCACTCCACCTTCTCAATCTCATCCATCCTCTCTCCACCCTCTCAATCTCCCCATCCCTGCTGTGGTCTCCCATCCCCACTTCACCCTCTCAATCTCCCCATCCATGCTGTGGTCTCTCATTCCCTCACCACCTTCTCAATCTCCCCAGCCCCACTCCACCTTCTCAATCTCCCCATCATCTCTCCACCCTCTCAATCTCCCCTTCCATGCTGTTTTTTCTCATCCCCTCTCCACCTTCTCAATCTCCCCATCCTCTCTCAACCCTCTCAATCTCCCCATCCATGCTGTGGTCTCTCATCCCTTCTCCATCTTCTCAATCTCCCCATCCACCCTCTCCAGTCTCCCCACCTCTTCTGCACACTTTCTACTGTCTCTATGATGAGACACCTGCCCCTTTAGCCTCAGATACACTGGTCCTGTGCTGCTGCAGATATTTTTTGACAGAAATAGGGTTTAATAATGAAAGATTTATGTCTTGAAAGCCTATAATTATGAGGTGTGGTTGACAGTTGGGTGCCTCAGTTCATCCCACACTTTCCCAGCCCCCCTACCTCCTCCACATTTTGTATCATGAGGACACAATCTCCCTCATCTCCAGCCATTAAAACAGTGGTAACCCAGAGTGTAAGGTCCATCTGCCAGCCCACCCCCACTCAGCCAGGTACCCAGAGGAGGTCTCTCAACGCCCTAACCCTCCGCACCATTCACTCCTGCACTTCTCAGTAATCCATCACCTCTCCCAATCTCCCTCAGGGGCACATGGACACTGGAGGCTTTGATATCTCAATAGGCACCCTTCCACTATCGCGTTACGGCCCATAATTGCAGCAGGCTTGGTCGTCCAGGGGATGTCTGCATGAACAGCCTCGTATAGCACCTGGTGTGGGCGACGGCCCCGTCCGCCAGCGGGTTCGGAGGGCCGTGCTGCACATCAAAGAGGGCTTTGTCGTGCTCACCTGCCACTGTTATCTTGTCGTGATACAAAAGGGACATTTCCAGTGCTTACTGGGGAATGTGCGACCTGGAAGGACCATCAGCTTAAACGTTATATGAGGGACAAAAATGAAACTATTTTTCATATTTTTTGACAAAGAAACAGGCAGCATTTCCCAGCCCCAAATACCCACCACAGTGCATATCCCTCTGACTCCATGCAGTGATCACAGCCCCCATCTAAGCTGCCTTTGGACCCACTTCTGTCCCTGTACTGAGCTGTTGGGCCCCCTTTGAATCCCCAAAACCACTTGTCACATGACTGACATCCTGTCAATTGACTGCCGATTCAAGACGTGCTTCATATGCAAAGTGTGATGGCCGGCTTGCCATCAAACCACCTCTGACCGTGGGTTAGCCATGACTGGGTTTAGACGTGAAGCTCCTTGTCGTTCTCTGCCTTTTACTGTTCATTTTAAGTACTCTAGAAAGCCAGTGATGGTTTATCCATAGTGGTATAACACTGCGGAGGTTGGTGAGAAAGGTCCACCCATTAACCAACCTGGGAGCATCTGCATGGGGCTATGTAACCCTCCCCCCCTCCCCCATGGCCACACCCCACAGGGAGAGACCCAGAGACACTTGTGATGATTTTCATAAACACATGTGCCTGCTTTGCAAATGCTGAGTAATCAGAGACACCGATGTCCTCATGCGTTACCTCCAGCAGTGGCGTGTGAGAGCGGCTTACATACAGGAGGTGGAAGGGGAATCCAAATACTGTGTGCGGAGTCCCACCTTCCAGGGAACATGCCTGGATATCAAGTATCATGGTGTATAATGGACCTTTATTTACCTTTTTTTTAAATTGCACAGATTGCAGACAGGTTGGCCTGATGTCGCCTTAGCTGGACTATTCTCTTTCTTCGATTTAATTTATGGTGCCTTTAGTGCATTGACTAAACTACCTAATACTATAGGTGATTCTAAATCAGGTCTCTTTAACATTCCCTCATTACAGGCCATTCACTGCTCCCTCATTACAGGACACTCACTGCTGTCCCTCATTATAGGTCACACACTGCTGCTCCCTCATTACAAGCCATTCACTGCTCCCTCATTACAGGTCACTCACTGCTGCTCCCTCATTACAGGCCTTTCACTGCTCCCTCATTATAGGTCACTCACTGCTGCTCCCTCATTACAGGCCATTCACTGCTGCTCCCTCATTACAGGCCATTCACTGATGCTCCCTCATTACAAGTCATTCACTGTTGCTCCCTCATTATGGGTCATTCACTGCTGCTCCCTCATTACGGGTCATTCACTGCTGTTCCCTCATTATGAGTCACTCACTGCTGCTCCTTCATTACAGGTCACTCACTGCTGCTCTGTCATTACGAGTCTTTCTCTGCTGCTCCCTCGTTACAGATCATTCATTATTGCTCCCTCATTACGGTTCATTCACTGCTGCTCCCTCATGATGGGTCACTCACTGCTGCTGCTTCATTACGGGTCACTCACTGCTGCTCCGTCATTACGGGTCACTCACTGCTGCTCCCTCATTATGGGCCATTCACTGCTGCTCCCTCGTTATGGGTCACTCATTGCTACTCTCTCTTTACAGGTTATTCACTGCTGCTCCCTCATCACACATTATTCATTGCTGATCTCTGATTACAGGTTATTCACTGCTGATCCCTCATTACAGGCCATTCACTACTGCTCCCTCATTTCAGGCTATTCACTGCTGACCTCTGATTACAGATCATTCAATGCTGCTCATTCATTACAGCTCATTCACTGCTGTTTCCTCATTACAGGCCATTCACTACTGCTCCCTCATTATAGGCTATTCACTGCTGACCTCTGATTACAGATCATTCAATGCTGCTCATTCATTACAGGTCATTCACTGCTGTTCCCTCAGCAGGCTGAGCTCCTTCTGTATGTCGGGAAAACATCCTTCCAACAGATTGCATGGGCTCACCTGAATCCCCTCCTGTGCTTCAACCTCAACTTCTAAGGATAAAACACAGAATATTACTTCAGAATAAGGAGTATAGCCTCATTCCATTGATGTTGGACCTTTGTCTTCCCTTCTTACCTGTGTGGTCGAACTGAATGGCATCAGAACTCCACCCCAAATCTGAACCTAGCTCAGATGAGTGCTAAGAAAGTAAAAGCAATGACAGCAGAACGTGCAGATAAATAGGCAAAAAAAGCCACTGGGTGGATATTACCGTCTCTTATTATTGTTATGACAGCATGCAGTGGGAGAGTCTGCCTGCGTAGATGCATATTTAAGCATAGTGCTTTCAGCGTAACTTACATCAAAGCTGCATCAGACCGATTTCCTTAAATTCCTTTCTTATGGTTATCAATGTAATAACACTTGAGTAGCTGACGCATAAGGCCCACAGGGAACAAGTCACTTTTTCATGTGACTTTCGAGTTGGATGGGGCGCAATGAAGTACTGTATGGTCATTCTGGCAGCCTTGAAAGGCTGAATGTCGACTTTCTGGTGGCTGCAGAGCCGAAGTGCCCCCCCACACCCCGAGGTGCTGACGTCTTTGTGGGGTTTTCAGTCACACTCTCCACTTGCTCTTGAGATGAAGAGGAAAGTAAGAGCCCAGATCGACGTGCGCGACTGATAGTCTGCACGTTATTTGGGATACCACAGGGATCGTCTCTAGCTAGGACAGATACTAACGCAAACATGGATAGTTTTTCTGAACAGACTCTAGCGCTGGAACGACTGACTGTTACGCTGGCATCCCTCAACATTAGGATGGCTTCAAATGATCTACACCCCCGTGACTTTAAAAAGATTCAATAAAATGGTTTTAAAATATTAATAACTGTGAGGATTCCAGCATGGAATCACTGTGACGGTTTTGGGTACAAGAAGCATGAATCATAACATGATGTTGAGCAAACGTTTCTATCTCCCACCAAGTGCTCACTCTTACTCCCCCAGCTTCTGGCAGTCTCTGCAGCAATTGGGACCATTTTCCTTTATCCTGGCCCCTCCCTCCCCCACCTGGTCTGCGCTGCTCCACTCTCCAGCCCAAAGCATTTCCACATGGTCAGAAGACTCTGTGAGGTATTAGGCCGGGTGCCAGCGCTCTGGCTGTCCTGGGCTTAGATCCAGACCTATTCCAACCTCACCACTAATCCACCCCTTGTTTTCAGGTATTTTAGGTCGTCTCCTGCAGTACTGACACTGGCCTATAGAGGGCAATCAAAAACAATCAAGAACAAGAATGACTGTAGAAGAAAAAGACTAAATCAAATGGACTGTTTACTTCTTTGGTATCTCCATTTGGGTAATTTGATGATTGCTCTGTTGCTCAGGGATGTAATTGTCTCCTAGGGAAGTAGTTTGTTAGCCTGCTACTATCCCCGTGCCTCATTCTCCGAAGTGGGGGGGGGGGGGAGTCTCTCCAGGCTGATCAACAATGACTGTAGTGTCAAACCCATAACCCGTCAAAAACCTGCGCAGTACCTTGGACACAAATTATTATAGCATTAGCATATTAATGCTAGCGGCACTGTTTATGAAGTTTGCTGCTTGTGGCCTCTGTTGGGTGTTGGACTGCCCATGCGGCTCGTTTTAGCCAGACAAAATGCTCACACTGGGGGAGTGAGGGCAGTCACACACACACCTGCCTTCCACCACTGCGGATTGCCCATGTTCTGCCCCATTAGTGCTCATTAGCACAGCACTGTAGGGTACTGACAGCACTGTGGATCTGTGAGCAGGTCGCTATTGTGAATGGTGTGTCCTGAACCCCCAAATACCTCATATAAACTGCCCGCCCTCTTCTGAAGCCCAGAGCCCAATCATATTATGGGCACCTCGGCTGTGTTGAGAGACAGGTCTCCTCCTCTGCACTCCGTCTGGACTCCCAGCTTCCTCATCCCAAACCCAGGGGGGTCTGGGCCTCATTGTCAACTCGGTTGGGGGCTACTCAGCCAAAGCTCTCTGGACTGTAGGCAATTTTGGAGCCCCGATGGGCCCTAATAAGTGCAGGCAAAGCAAGATGGGAAGGGCAGTCCCTGCCCAGCCTGCCTGAAAAGCACATTCATGCGGCCTGTGATTTTACCTCCGCTTGGGCTGCTCTATCCTTCAGAACATGCTCCAGCTGTCAGCCTGTCCTGACCTCATAAATACAGCATCTTTCTCTCTTTTTTCCTCCCTGTCACTCGCTCTCACTCCTTCCCTCTCTCCCTGCCTTTCTCTCCCCTCATGTCTCTCTCCCCTCGCCCTTTTCTACACAAAGCATCCATTTTCCTTCGGTCCCGCTCACACATTACGCCATGCATTTACAACACGCTAATAAGTCAGCAAAAGTGCATGGACATGGAGTCGCCGTGGTCGTCAAAGAAAGCTGTTTTATGCCAGAGGTAGTTACAGCCCCCAAAGAATATATATACATACATGGCTAAAAGAGCACTTAATGACATAATTCATTTTAAATTAACTGAAAACGCAAATTGACTTTGTAGCCTAGCCCTGGTGCAGAGCTGCTGTCACTCACCTGAGTTATTGCTGCAGCCGTAATATAATCAGCCCTTTTTAAAAGGATTCATTTTCCCCTAATGTGTCAACAGGCAATGTGCAACCCCTGACCAATAGGAGTAAGGATTGATTATATGACCTGCAAAGCACTGTGGGTGAAATTTCTGAACAGTTCTCATCCCATATAGGCCACAGATTTTTCCACCCTTGGCTGCTTCACTCTGGGTTCTGCAGCTCCTAATTGCCAAAATCATTTAATGCTTCATACACCTCTTCAAAAGGGCCTATAGGGGGCAGGGCTGGAGAAACAGTGGTGTGCAGCAGAATGGCATCTTAACGTGACTCATAATGACTTGTGATTCTCTCTGCACTGAGAGCTGCGAGTGTGCCTTTGACGTGGCGGCACCCCCTCCCCCGGGATCTTAATGCGACGCTCTTTGGTCTACGCTTCGGCTCGTTAGTAAGCGTCACGACGCCGCTGCCTGGGGTAAATTAGCGACAGCTCTGTCTTTGGGATTCTCCTGCGACTGCTATGACACCTGGCCCCCCCAGGGGTGCCAGTGACACAATGGTGAGGGGTGGGGGAGCAGAGAGACGAGGTTTGGGGCTAATTTGCGGGAGTGCTGATTTCGGGTTTGTTTTACTGCGGGGGGGGGGGGGCACTGACTATCGCTGGGGGCCCATTCTGGTCAGTCTTTGGGTTTCTCTCCTTAAACCTTAATTCCAATTAATGTTTAGGTGGCATTTCAGGTTATTGTGTCACTTGCAGTGGCAGATGCAGGTCGGCAGGCGTGCAGGAGCAGCGAAAATCAACATTATCTATGGTGTGGTGGTGAAGTGTGACACTCTTATCCTCGGCAAACACGGGGGAAGGAGAACAAGCGACACCATTGGTGGCAGGGACAAACACAAACAAATCATTTCATTTTAAAAGTCACGTGTTACCGCACGATCTGCAAACAGCTGCCACTAACCTCAGATGCGTATAAGATTTCAGGTGATGTGAGTAGACTTTCATTTTCTCTTGACCTTTGAATTCCGATATCCAGACATCAGGCTTTACCCGGCTGTGGGACTTCTGAGCCGATTCACAAGTGACAAAAGCGCAAAGCATCACCTATATCTCCCGACAGCTCACATAACCAGTTTGCGCGGAAATGCCAGTATGTCAAAGGATCATGCGTAGCGGCTTTGATGCGGATCAGTCAGATCTCACCCCAACCCACCCGATGATGTGTGTGCGTAGTGCGTGGGATCCATGGATACATGCTTGACGTGGCAGTTCCTTCCAGCGCCTCATCCCGCAATGAATCAGTAGCTAAGCCATCAGCGCTGAAAACGGATGGGAAATTCTGCGGGGGAATTTCGGAGTTCCATGCTTTCAACAGATTTGAAAGCTTAGTTAAAGCTCAGGGAAACAGGCCAGAACTCAAGGCCGAGCTGATCTACACAATCCTGAGTGATTCTCCAGAACCGCAAACATTTAGGAAGCTTTACCGGGTCCATCATTAAGATAGTGAGGTTCATTCATTTGTTAAAGCTTTTGGTTGATTACCCAGAAGGACTTACTGGTTTTACATGAAACGCCACCTGATTTCATAATCAAATACCAGTAAAGGAAGCTCTCTTGTCTGAGAAACGCATTTGCATTCACGGCTTGCGTTGGATACAACATGACACTCACCTTCGAACACCTGAAGGGCGTGAATGTAACACATGAATGTAACACTTTTAGAATAGAAAACATTCTACAGACCACATAGGTTTGCACATGATGGATGGTAATTATTAATACAGTTATTAACAGGAATCATTTATCAGTGTTTATTTTGGTTGTTGTCTGTCTTTCACATACTGCCTGATTGCATATATTAATATCTTGTGTGAGGTTCAATAGTCCACATTTGACATTTCTCCTTTCAGCTTAAACTAAACTTCTTAACTGGCTTTAGGTTTCTGAGATACATGGAAACGCAACGTAAACATGACAAGCATGGCAGCCGTAATAACCAAAAGAATTAAGTGTGTTATATGGCTTCTGCTAAAATCAGCAAAGCCAGCCCTGAATTGTGCCCTTGATTTAAAAATAACTGCTAAGAAAGGCTTTTGTAATACCTGGTGACACCAACAGTTTCACTGGTGTCTGGAAAACAGGTGGCCAAACGCCCACAAACAGAGGCAGAGAGGCAGCAGGAGCAGGTGCCCCTACTGTACTGCCTGCCTGCCTGGCCGGAGCTGCACTCTATCCCCAGGCTTTTTCCGGCCTCCTCCCCCTGCATGATTTCATTAGCTGTTTATTTGAACTGGCTTCTCCAAACAGGAATGGTTATGAATAAGCAGGAAGGATAACATAATGCAGATGTGGGCAGTGGGACAGTTTGATGGTCAATTAATTAAAAACATAACCCCCCCCCTTCAAACCCACGCACCTGCCCCGACATGCTCCTATTCCACTGGGAGAGCCAGTAATAGAATCAGCTCCTTCCGAGTGCCTCCAGCCACTCCGATTTTACTTGTCTGATCTAATTTGAGCCAGTCTGCAGCTCGCTAGAGTCTCTATGGCGGCCGCTGAGCATACCACCATCGTCCAGACCACCCATTCCATCAGCTTTCGAGGAACAGGCAGCCATCGAGTTTCTGTTACTGCCTGGAAACCGTTCTTCACGGTCATCGTGTTCCGAAGAAATGTTAAATATAATTTGTTAATGATGCCTTGATTGTTCCGATGTGATTAGTAATGCTAATGTCTATTGTCCAAAACATACAGATATATAGGGGTCACTTTTTTATGGTCCTCTTCCAGAGAGGTGGAGGTCCTGATTCAGGAATGCATTTTGAGATATATTCGAAATATCTGACTCCCCCAGATACCTGAGCTGCCCCAAACTGAAACATGTTCAATAGATTTCTTTCCAGGACTGAGAGCTTTCATACTCCCTCAGTCTCTCTCTGTCATCGCAGAGGACTTTCCCCTCAGACATGCAACATACAGCCTGAACTGAAAACAGGCAGCTTGTCTCTCTGAGCACTGACAGCCTGTCTCTGAAATCACAAACAGCCTGTTTCTCTGAGCACTGACAACCTGTCTCTGAGATCACAGACAGCCTGTCTCACTGAGAGCACTGACAGCCTGTCTCTGAGATCACAGACAGCCTGTCTCTCTGAGAGCACTGACAGCCTGTCTCTCAGGGCACTGATAGTCTGTCTCTCTGAGCACTGACAGCCTGTCTCTCAGGGCACTGATAGTTTGTCTCTCTCAGCACGGACAGCCTGTCTCTCTGAGCACAGACAGCCTGTCTCTCTGATCATTGACATGAATACACCATACAGAGACAGGAGCTCCTCTAATAACAGGCTTTATAAAGGCCTTTTCTTTATGCTGTTTTAACGTTATCTTGTGTTATTTCATGAAGTTGTCCAGCTGTGCTTAATGCCTGGTCCATCTGCAGCTAGAGGATGGAATGGTCGATATGTAACCCCCCCATTTACCTGGGCTGTACACCCCCTAACTCCCCCAAAACATTTCTTGTGTCACTGTGCTCGTAATGCTGCTGGCCATGCCCAAGTCACTCAGAAACGCACCAGAAGTCTTGCTTGCAGCCAGTTCCCACTGCCCGCCCTTCGGCACTCATCTCATCTCACAGATATTTACATTTATTAATTCAGCAGGTGCTTTTTATCCAAAGCGACAAACACTTATGAGAAAATGTAAGATTTGCGAGTCCCTGGAGCAGCTGGGATCGTGGACAGTGACATCAGTCGGCTGAAGATGGGATTCAAACCAATGACCTTCCCATCACAGGCACAGCATCCTAACTTGCTGGGCCACACATCCCTTCCAGTAACCCCTTCCAAGGATGTTGAGGAGGAGGAGCTAAAGTGACTAGAGGAGATTAGGTACCCAGTCGTTACTTGTACAGCAGAACCTCTTTCTTCTGGCCACTTCTATCCCATTGCCTGCCAGTGCAAAGGGTTGCCAGATCTCTACTTCCAAAGAGTGAACACTGAACTCAGCTACTGGGTGGCCTTTTACACAGCCCTGCGCCCATCAGCCAGTGCCAGAGATCTGATGACCTTTGAACCGAGAGGTCAGGGGCCAAATCTCCAGCGCTTGGAGGGAATGTTCTCCCGTCTACTGCCTGTCACCAGGAGTCCTGCCAGTGACTGATGAGCCTCTCACCCCAATGGCTGATACATGCCTCTGGAGGCACGATAAACTATCAAGGAGGATCTTGCACTAATTTATAGTATGGACCAGCCCATTAGGTCCATTAGATAAGGAGGGCGGGGCAGACCAAACGGAGAGGGGTGGAGGTGGGCTGACCAGGGCCATTTATCAAGTCAAAGTTCAAGCAATTTTCAGAGTCTTTGGTGCTCTGAATATGAGCAATTGCAGGCTCCCACAATGTATCCAAAGCCATGATATGGTATGTATAAAGTATCTCCTGCATGGAGAAGGTAGTGGAGGTAATATTTCCAAAACTCAATTATGAAATATCCCACACACAAGGTTTATGTAATGGGTGAGATTCCTGGATGAAGTTATAAGTGAGCAACCAGGATCTCAAACCAGGGAGGTCATGTGACTTTCAGTTCCTGGCATGTTAATGGTGATCTGTGCGGGTGTGGTGACGAGATTTTTCTACAGTCTGTTTTTTCAAACATGGAACATGAAGGTGAAGAAATCTGAAGCACTCTGAGTGCAAGCTGCTGAATCACTTATACGGATGGCCTGAATGAGTGTCAGACCGTAAATACCAACGCTGTTCATTAACCTTACCACATGATAGCACCCACTGCTGGTTTGTTGGATAACAAGCGGCATGTGGAATCATTCAGCCAAACCTGCCCCACCCCAGCGCCAGCACTGTGCTCTGGGGTAGAAAACAGGCACAAAAACAGCCTAGATCCTTAAAAACCCCACGTTCTTGGGGCAGATAGTGAGGCCTCACCGGAAATCCAGGCAGCGCCACCTCGCAGAATGACAGTCAGAGCAGAGTTCCATGTCTCCGGGAAGGGATTACCGTGACAAATCTCCTCCAGGTTGAAGGCAGGGGAGGAATACGGGGAAAATCTACGGCCCCTGGCGGTAGGCCTGGGGGTGGGTGGTGCTGGGAGGTTGGGTATTCTGTGCAGTTTTCATCCACTGCCAAAACGCTCCCTGCCCACATGAACGTATGATGACCATGATGAGCTCAGTGCCCATGTTGTGTGTTTAATCCCACGAGTTTCTCACTTTGCTTCTCAGCCCCCACTGCATATATAAATGAGGAAGCTGTAACCCTATTAATCACTGCGACACCTCAGTGCTGCCCGGCAGACCTGTGGAGGAGCTATGCACCCAGATAACCCAGAGTTCTTCTAGACAAACTTCAACTGGGAAAAGTGATCTGGATGCTTCAGTTCACATCGGCATTTTTGGTTCCCGCCCTGGCCATGGAGGGCCTGGCGGTGGGTGGGGGGGGGGGGGGGGGGGGGGGGGGGGGGGGGGGGGGGGGGGGGGGGGGGGGGGGGGGGGGGGGGGGGG
>JAODJX010000097.1:2362887-2374067 GCA_026776945.1 Isichthys henryi
CCGGCCCATTTCTTTCCCCCTCCCTACCTTGACCTGTCTAGTCTCCTTTTGTCTCTGCAAACCTCCGCGATGTGGCCTTCGGAGATCCTCCGTTACTGCTTCCCCAGCAGGACGCGTTTGGGTCCAAGCTTTACCGGTAAGTCCAGCCAGGAGTGACCCTGACAGTCGCTTCTGTTAAGTCATTACAAGCCCATGTTTAGCTGGTGTTCCTGACCTCTTAATGGAAAACAATTTCCCCAATCTTCGTTTCTGAGTTACTCTGTGAGTACTGTAGCATGTCTCGTTTCGTTAGACCAAAGTGTTGTTCATGTTTAAAAGTCAGATCCTACCGCATAGAAAATCACGCAAATCGACTTCTCTGTGATCCACGGTAGATGCAGGTGAGGACTTGAAGTTTCCCCATAGCGAAATCAACACCCACGGCGCCCCGACTTTAATGTACGCGGCCCCCGCGTCTGTGGGCCAGTGATGGAAAAAGCGGCCGCTTTCGGGTACGAATCTCCTCTTTTTTCCCCTTTATCCTGAACGCAAAATGTGTTGAACACCTGTTAGCGCTTCATAATATATTTAAATAGTTGAAACCTCAATCGATGCATGGGAATGCCATTAAGAGCGACTGTTATTTATTCAGTGCATCATCATTTGTTAAATTGGTATAATTCCCCAGTAGGGAAAAGTGTCATGAAAGTGAGAGGGACTAAATCCAGTGTAAGTTAATTATATTAAATTTCAGCTCAGTGACGCCAAGCATAATACCTGGGTTACCGTCCTCCGCAGTCCCCGTACCGATACCTTGTTGTTTGTAATGAACGGGCCACAGTTCATCTAGGAAAGCGGGAAGTATTTAATTTTAAAACAAATTGGGGACGTGCTGCGAACACACCCTCCCTCAGCATCTCGGCGCCCCTGACGATCCCAGTGCCCCTTCGATGAAGGGCGGCGGAGAGCCGTGTCGGGTCGTCTCCCTCCGAGGCCAGCCTGGGCTGGGCGCCGCCCCCCCGCCCGCCTTATTATGGATTTATCCGGCGTGTGTTTCTCTGTGGAAAGGTGCGGCCCGGATATGAAACCAACCTTAATCGAGTTCAATCAATTTAGACATGAATGCCACATACAGTCTAGGAGACCGCGTCCACCGTGTTCTTTTCGCTTATATGTGCGCATCTAGCGGCCTGCCGCAGGTCATTAGCGGAGATTAGCGGCCCTTAATACGCCGGAGTGCGCGGCGATGCCCCCGGGGCGCTTATCCCGCTGCAGTCCCGCTTATAACGGGATAATGACACAATTACATTTGGATCGCGTTCATCTTAAAGAAATTAAACTTCACAGATTATTCGTATATAAACAACAGCGTGAAAAACTCTGACTCATACCGGTAAGTCATCTTCTAGGAAGCAGAAACTCACGCGCATGAGGACCTGTTTTCGGGTACCGAATGTCTTAAATCTGGATAACGCGAAATTTACACGAAAATGTTTTAGTATGTTACACACCCAGAATGACAATTACCGAATTAGCTTATTATTATTATTTATTATTATTTTTAGTTTTATTATTATTATTATTATTATTGCAGTAGCCTATAAGTAGTTGCTGTGGTTGGTATGCTTCGTAAATCTGTTTTTGATCGTAAACCGGGGCGCTGGCGTGATTCTCTCGTTTAATGCCTAACAGATGAATTTGTCTCAAACAGCGACGTGGTGCATGCGAGGTCGGCACTGCTTCACTGTGTGATACGGGATTGACGTCGACAGACGGTTCTTTCCTTCATAAAGGAGAACAGACAGAAGTCGAGTACCTTTTTAATGCTCTCACATTTCACCTTTTTCATTATTTTAGGTGAACTCCACACCCCACCCATTATAAACGTGTAGAGAAATGTGCTCTTTCTGTCGAATAATTACGTCCCGTACTTTTCCCCCCTTTATTCTTCGTCTAATGTTCCTTCTTAATGTGGTCGCATAAATTATGCTTCTGGTTAAAAGGGCTGTTTCCGGGGCACGTGTGGCTTTGCGGTCTCTTATTAATAGTAAGGCCTGCATTTAATAACCGTTTTGTAATTTAGCTAAAACTGTACAATTCGGAAGTGATCCACCCAAAAGTCTTATGTGTCTAAGACATATTGCAATACACCGACATATACGGAATGAATCTCCCATAGAACGGATTAAAAACCCCGCAAACACGTGAATGACAAAAATAGACTTATCTGATGTTAACCCCGTGAACATTGCATTTGTGGGTAATTTCATTGAAATTAAATCCCGTTGAATTTGTTGGCGTCGTAGTTAAAATTCCACTGTCCGCAGTAATTAGTATAAGATAGTATGATTTATTATGATAAAAAATTTAATTAACTGTGATTAATTAATTTAAATCATATCACGATTTTAGAAATTACAAGAAAAGACAGTTTATCAGTGAAACTGCATTCATGTCGTGCGCCTTTACGTGTACGAATCTCCCAGGGTTTCGCCCTGTCAGACAGCGGAACGCATTTATTTATTTAGTTTAATAAGGTGGATGAGCATTAAGTGTTTGGGCCTGTGAGCAGTGGTCAGTAATTGAGAGATTGATATAACGCGTCCTTTATTGCACTTGAAATGTTTTTAAACTTGCCTTTATGTGTGGTTGAAACAATTCCACGGTTTAATGGCGCACAAATGACACTATTTGGCGTCACACCACATGTAAGTTCGCACATGACTTTTGTGTTTAGTACCAGCAAAACACATATGTAAAAGACTATAAATTAAATGTAAACAAATTTTATATAACAGGTGCAGAACGGATTAATATTTATATTCGGGTGAATAAACCAGTAGAGAAAAACCTTCTTAAAGGAGTTTTGAGCGTCTGTGCTTAACTTGGTTACAGCGACGCGCCTGAAACAACGAAGTTTTACGGCGTTAAATTTTTCGTATTTTTAAATTATTATTATTGCAGTAGTAGCGGTAATGATGATAAGTAGTCTCTTAAATAAGTTTAAAATAACAAACAAGTTTTAAATAATGTAAAATATGAATAAGGGAATTACATACGTCTGAGTGATGTCACTACAAGTATTAGTTAAATTGGGAAATGTCCCTCTTTCGCGAATTAAATTATAAAAAAGAAAAAAGTTGCGAAGCGGGACTCGCTTCCTGGGAATGGGGGGTTTTAGAATGAGCTGCGCTGTGTACCTGCATTAGCAGCGGCCCAGTGCACATTAAAAGTCCTTTAACGGTACTTAATTAAAGGCGCTCGTTTGCATTGCTTTGCGGGATAAGAGGGGCGCTTACACGTTCACGGCGATGCGGCGAAAACATCGGGATGTTCAGCTTTTTGTTTGTACATTTTACAATAAAGAGGGGGAAAAGCAGACAGCAAAATGAAAACACAACGCCTCGGCGTACGTGTAACCTATAATTATTTCACACTTCAAATTCACGGATGAAATTAAACTACCGGCAGGGGGAAATAATATATGTCGGCCACAAAAATAAATGTAGTAGAACAGCTTTCGCCTTTTAGCCTGACGAAAAAAAACATAGCACGTTTTTTGTTAGTATGTAAATAATATTACTAAACAAAACCAATTAATCTGTAGCACTGCTTATAATTTAAGATGTAATATTTCTGTACTACTATAGGTTTATGTATAACACCAATTCGTTCTGAAAGATGTGATTAAATTGCATTAATAAATAATGGAAATGTCTCAAGTTTGCAGTGCCAAACTACAGCTTATATCTTGCTATAGGGCAGCAGTCGCTGATCTGCACTGATGTACACGTCCAGGTGCTACATCATTCCTGAAAATAAATTAAATGAATATTAATTTTAAAATAATTACTGTCAAGTAAATGTTGTCACTTTCCCCACAAACACGCTTAAAATAGCGTTTCGGGTTTTCCAAATCTGATAAATAAAGGGAATCCGGTTTAATGCTTTTTTTTATCCAATAGGAACGTCAAGGAACTTCGGCTTCACGTCAATCACAGCGCAGGCCCCGTCTCTCGCCCCCTACGATTGGGTCGCTTCTGTCAACATGTTGTGAAATTTGCGCCGCTCGCCTGCGATTGGCCGACGCCACTGTCAGTTGCGCGCATCTGGCGCTGTATAAGGGGCCAATATTCAGTTCGGTGCTCAGCGCTCGCAGTAGCTGACGGGCCGGGCGAGAGGGATGTACTGCCGAAGTGAGCGCAGGACTCCGGGGCGGCACTGAACAGCACCGCTATCACATTTAACATCTTTCAGTTTTCGCCCCTTTTCTTTTACCAGCGGCAATCTTAGGCACTGACGCAGCCACGCTGAATTTGCAGGATAGAAGATGCTGACCACAATACTTTTGTTATTTATTTAATGTTTTTTCTTATTTTCTTCTTCTTGTCCACGAGATCATATTTTTTTTCGCGAAGAATGTCGAAGCGCAACCTGGAATAAACTTTGCCAATATGTCTCCCTGGATTATGACCGGCGCACGTGAGGCTTATGGAATATAGCCAGACATTCGGCCATCTGCATGCGATTCCATTCATCCCCGTGAAAAAGAAACTCTTACTGCTGGGCATCATGCTTTTATTGTGGGTCTACATGTTATATTCCTGCGTGGGTTATTGCGCCACTGTGCCAAGTGTAATAGACTCTTACCGGGTAAGGGAGACGGAACCCGCTGGTAGAAGGACAGAGAGCGCCAGGGTGGACCTGGTGTCCAAGCTGATACCCAAAACCCAAAGCTGGGTAGACCTGGAATCCGATTACGACGAGCCGTCAGTGAGGACGCCTTCCAGAGACTTGCTGGATAACGAAGTGGACTCGGACAGAGCCGGAGACTGGGACGAAATGAGGGACGAGCAGAGGGGCCCCGAGCCGAGTGCCATGTCAAGCTTCTCCAACGGGTCTGGCAGCAAAAAGCTGCCCCAGGCGATCATCATCGGGGTGAAGAAGGGAGGTACGCGGGCGCTGCTGGAGTTTCTGCGGGTGCATCCCGACATCAGGGCGGTGGGAGCGGAGCCGCACTTCTTCGACCGCCACTACGACAAGGGACTCGACTGGTACAGGTAAGATGCACTGTAATTAAGATCTCAGATTAGCTAAACATTTAAAAGGGGCGACAAGAAGCATGAGGAAACAAAAGCTACTTGTATTACCAACTGCGTAAATATTGTGACAAAGTTGCGATCGAGATCCGGCAGAATTACAGAATGTTTTTGAACTGCTTTCCCGCATGTAGAAGCTTTCGATTATGTGGACGAATCTTCTTAAGGTCAATCAAAAATGAATATGTGAGGCTGAATTTAGCAAAATTAGTAGACAAAAAACACTTTTCCACACAACGTCGTTTCATTATCTGACGATGAATTCATTTATCATACCATGGGTGAGCACGTAAAGACGTGGAAAGTTAATTATGCCATTAATTTTACTGAGATTTCCGAGATAGCTGTGATTCAAATGTACATTTAATGGGTAATGGCTTGGAAAAAAGCGAATTGTTATACCCAGAAATTTTTAAATTATATGTCCGTCAGATTACACCCAAAATTAATCTTTAAGGCAACATGTATGGCACCCGGGCGCTGATAAGGAAAGGCAAAGAAAAATATGTTCATTCTTAATATATTCACAGAATTTGGTGATTGGTTTTTAATATCTCACATATCTCGCTTCAGCTAATTTCTTGCGGGTTTCAATTTCAAACTTACCGGATGACCTGGGGTTTATGTTTCCTCATAAGGACGTCTCCTTTGTCTAATAATAATAATGATAATAATCATAATAATAGTGACTGGAAATCTCATGCGTGTGTTTTCCGTGTGCTGGGGGCTGTGGGAACATTTCGCATTAGCGGGGCTGCAAGCGGCGCTTCCCGGGAGGACGGACCGCGGCTAATAGGACATCGGTCGTATTTCATCAGAAAAGCTGCCCGGAGCGAACTGTGCGGGACAGCATGAATATTACATGAATCTATGTTTTTCTTTAAGGGTAGGCCTATATTTTTATTTGGCGTATGAGTAATGGCGCTTTTTATTTTTCTTTATTCCTATTAATACTCCTTGTTCATATATATATATATATAAATTTCCCAGTCGTTTTAAGCGCCCTTCTCGGAGATACTCGCGGCCCTTCGGCCTTTGACGCTGAGCAGTGGTCCCTGTTGGACAGATACGTAAACTGCAGGTGACACACCGTCTTTTTCTAATGTTTGCTGCTTGTGTGCAAGTATGACGAATTACTACATAAATACCGGCCGTCTACACTTCAGGAAAAAGCCCCGAGGACTTAGTAAGCTTTAAAATTAATTAGGCTGCTATTTAAGTTATCGAAATATGTGAATTTGTTTAAAATATTTTTTTCGCGGCGAAAAAAAACGCCCGTTGTTCACGTAGGCTGTTAAAACATGTTAAAAACAATTCTCCGGAAGCCGAAATCACAGAAAATATCTCCAACCCTTGTTTGTTTTTTCTTGTTTGTCTAAACTGCTAGTGATGAGCAATTTTGTATGAAACAAGGATGTTGTGACATTATTCTGAGTTTAAAAACGTTACACCGGCGGATGCATATTTTATAGCGGACTCATATAAGCATTGACGGTTTATTAAAAATCTAAAGGAGACTTAAGGAACTATCTTGGACCAGATGCATTCATTTAAACTGTTTCTGATCGCTAAGGCCAACTTTAAGAGATAATAAAATCTAAGCACAAGCTCAGCTCACCGGTCAAGGCCGTCCGGGGATACGACCAGAATTTTTTAGGTGATTAGAACATTAAAATTGGGATTTTTTCACGGACCCAAGTTTAATCTGATCGTGTATAGATGAACGTGGAAAACAGACTGGAATGAAAATATAAATTCTGCCTTTCTCTCCCGCTGGAATCACAATTAAACAGTAGCACAATTTATTAATCTCCCAAGAGAAAACAGGCATGTCAAAATGTTTATTTTCCGCGCCAAAAATAACAATGTTTTAATTCAGTCTAATTAAAATATATAGATAAATAAATCGAATGCGACAGCAGGTTCCCATTGCCCTCAAAAATGTAAATCAGAATTTAAAAAAAACATCCTCATTCTCATTTTTAATACTTGCTTATTTAAAAGCATCTTTAATTACAGTCTAATTCGATTTAAAATATTAATTGAGAAAAAAAAGTAACGTTCTGATGTTACGTTACAATCATGTAAATGACAATAAATCAGGAGAAGTAGTGTTTGCAGAGGATTACGGACATTTAATTAAATATTTACACAGCCTAATTTACAATGAACCCTGGTTATTTTATAGTTCGCTTAATCGCCATAATTTGACAGGCGCCGCTGAAACCACATTAAACGGGATTAATTCTTTTCCGTCGTAATATGATGGCGCTTAGGTAAAGTCACTTTTATGCCATTTACGTTTTACTATTAAATATTTTTAAACTATTTTTTCTATAGGCTATTAATATTGCATCAGAAGGGAAAGGTCTTACAGAGACCTAAACAAGCACACAATGGCCTATAAATTATATATGTAGCCTATAAAAACTTATGTAGGCTTTTGGAGAACAAACGCGTAGAGAAAATGAAATTTAAAAGTTTCACCGGTACATCCAAAGAAACATGGCCGAAAAAGACAGAGATATTGTCGTCTCCTCCTCCTCTTCTTCTTCTTCTTCTTCTTCTTCTTCTTCTTCAATGTCCACCGACGTGAAGCAGAACTAACGGGCCTTCTGACAGACCGATGAAAAGCGGTCCGGAGCTGCATGCCTTTCTCAATGAACGGATTTCAGTTGCCCTGAAGAAAAGTTCAGTCAATTAAATATGCACGAAGTTTAGTGGCCGACAAAGACGGCGGACATGAAAAGGCACGGAGCACTAAACCGTTTTGCTGCTTTGCAGGGCCGTACTGAGCTCGCCACATAAATGTTAAAGCGAATGAAACAACTGCATGTACCTTTAATGTTAATGTATAATTTCACTTCCACTCACTTTAAAATGGTCCTTTTAAAATCTGGGTAATCTACACTTGTATGGCGATCGCTTTTATTCTGTCACGCGATCGATATAAATCGAGTAGCGGTCAAGTACTTATCCGCTAATAATCGATTACAGATACGAATGAAGCACTTAAAAAACACCGCAGGGCCCATGTGAGCATTAATACGCGAGGTCCGTGTTTGCAGAGAAAACAAGAGGCAGCGGATGTCTGACTTGGGGCCTGTGGCTTAAGCGACAGATAAAATAAACATGCGAGCCTCGGCTGCTTCGGGGATTGTTTAAGCGGCACTTCATTCCACCAAATCGGCACTAAATCGCCTCTTATGTTCCCCTCTGAACCTCGGCCCTTATCTTCAAACCGCGGTGGGAACAATACTAATTGCGGGGAATTGGTGCATTGTGGCGTCTCTGAAGAGGCGGATGATCTCCGGTCAAAATAAATGGAAATGCAATTTAAATATGAAGGTGGAAGACCATCCCCCAGCAATACGAAGTTAATAATTAACCCTAAGATTTACCAGCCTCTGGAGATGAAGGTAGATAGTAGACTATCGTTTGCAAGGATACTGGAGAGCTTAAATAGCGGTCATTACCTAATGAATTCAAATTTGCTTTATGCTCTTATTGGGTAAATTGTACCTCTTCCCCCACCCTCTATACTAAGTAATAGCGGGACATGGGGCTGTTTTTCTTAAATCCGCCCAGTTCCCCAGTATCCCTGTCCGTCCGCATCTCTTATAACTTCAGGCCGACTAACAGGTGATACTGGAACCGGCGGTTGCAGCTTCGTGGCTCCGACTTAAAACCCGCGCTATGCATCTCTCCCGGTTTCTGTTTCGGTAAACTGAGTGAAAACAAAGCTGACTAATAGATAAGAAGTAATTATCTCAGTCCCTTAAAATGTGAGATTTTAATGTCATTAACTTCATTCACCGTTTGGAATATAAACACAAAGCAGCGGTATGGAGGTTCTCCTGCAAACCTGGAGCCTCAATGCCCAGAATCAGACTTATAAAACTGTTAGATGCGTCTTCGCATTTCTGTCTTATAAAATACCCCGGTAAGCTAAGTCCAGCACTATTTCTACCACGTGTCTGCCTGGCGTCTCTACCCACTTTGTACGCCAGGAGCAAAATATTATTACCACTAACCAAATTTCAGCTAGAATTATATAAACACGTAAAATGTTTTCCCTTTCAGTATGACGTCTGGTTACTTTATTTTATTTCAATGTCGTGGAATTGTTGTGTAAATATATTTTTTTTCAAAATGTAGCACCAAAGTTTTTTTTGTCGTTATTATTTTTCCACGTTAAAATATAGATTTTCGGTGGGGCCCGTTCCCCGTTACGCACGTCGACAGCCCTTATCGCGTACAGATGGCTCCTGTTACTGAAGCCGTGTTTCTCTGACATCCTGTATCAAACGCAGAGCTGCTCAGGCGAAGAAAAACCCAAACAAACGGAACGGTGCCTGTCTGTTGCAGATACCCTATTTTTACTCTCATTATAATGTATATGTTTTGCTGCTGCTTAAGTTTTAAAATGGCCTGTTTATTTCCTTTGTGAAAGTGACGATCTGCTTCTTACACCAAGCAGCTTTTTGTGAACAAGACCTCAAGCAACGGCGGTTAACCAAAGCTCTCCTCTTGTGGAAAGATCTGATAAGTGTTTCTGTCATTTTTCTGTAGCTTTGAGGGGACAGGAGGTCTTCTTCTGGACAGAGAGGAAATCATAATTCATCTTTAATGCCTTTAAATTTCCTATTAGCGTGGGACCTTGGGGAGCAAACGAAGGAATCTTGTGTTCTCATGTGTGGACGTAGCGCATGTGGTGCTTCGGACGCTGCTTTGAGGGTCTGGACTGTGCAGTACCGGTCACGCTGGACTTCCTTCACAGCAGAAGACGTCAGCTGGGGTCACTGAGACCTGGGGGGCTCGGTCTTTCATTTCCGGATCGCAGATAGATGTACGCGTCACTGTGGCACTGGGACCTCCACCGATCTGAGTGGAAAAGTAAAAATGGAGGGATGGGAGAATGATGGAGGAGTAGAAATGGTCGGGGCAGTAGAACCAGAGCCACAGTTGGGACTCCAGTTTAATTTGATGGGTTTTATTTGTGTCGAGATGAACAAAACATGATTCATCCCTCGGGAGATGAATGGAGGGGTGTGTGTTGTGGGGGCTGGGGGGGGGGGGGGGTTGCACGTTTCCCCAGTGAGGTAATGCAGGCATCTTCCCAGACAGCACGTGTGCGACATTCCCGCCGAGGCCCCACCATGGTCTGCTAACATGGGCATTGTCTCACACGTGGGCCTGTTACACCGTTACGTCGTTGACGGAAGTCCGAACAGAAGGTCAGCTGATGAATATTTCAGCTACAATCTGCAAAAAGCTTCTTACAATAATAACAATTAGTTTGATCTGTCTTTCGCTTTCAAACTTCTGTTTTGTTGTTCTCAACCTTCACACATGGACTGAGCCCAAGTCATGGGACGTGCTGTATGTTACGGTGGATGGGGTTAGGGTTAGGGTTAGGGTTAGCTTCACCCGGATTTTTGTCTGTTTCGTAGCCTGGTCCATGCCGGTTTAGCGTGGGCTTCAGCTCCTGCCACTGTTTCTCCTGCCTCACTGCCATGCTATCAGACTTCGGAAACTTTTTCTCGTGTTTCCGGAGGGTGGGGGCAAAAACACCTGCTAACTGCAGATAGACAGACAGACAGATAGATAGACAGATGGACAGACAGATGGATAGATAGACAGACAGACAGACAGAAATAGATAGACGGACGTATAGATGCCCCAAACTGGACTTACTGCCTGGGGTGAGGGCAGGGGGAGATGGGGGGGCAGGATCATACCGTTTACTGAGGGCATCGGAATTCACTTGTCCCCCCCACCCCCCGCCAAAAGGTAAGGGGATGTATGTGTGGTTTGTCATTCATACTGCCTCCGTTGTGTGCCCCCTCCCCTCCGATCAAAGCCCCACCCCCAGGTACCCCGACAGGCTGACAGGGCTGATTTCCTTGCCATCCCTCCAAGCGACCTGCCTACCTTGACCGAGCTGCCCTGCACTGCCAAATTAACAGATTAATCCCTTTGTGGTCAGCCTTTACTGAGCTCCCCCGCCCCCCTGGTGTCCCGGCCCCCCCCCCCCCCGCGGGCCCGGGTGCCGGGGCGGGCCGGGCGGGGCGCGGCGGGGGCGCGCCCGGGGCGGCCACC
>JAODJX010000097.1:2450447-2460696 GCA_026776945.1 Isichthys henryi
CCCCCCCCCCCCCCCCCCCCCCCCCCCCCCCCAGCCCCCGCCGGCCCGCCGCTCCGCGGGAGACACGGGGTCGGGGGGGACGATTCATTCTGTATTGTTTACACTCCATATCTTTTAATGTCCTCGCTCCTTTTAAGTGCCGACACAATGCAAAGTGACGTCGCTTGTTGGGGAGGGGGGGGGACATGGATTAATGGTTGATTAATGCCTGCTGGGTGCCGCATGCACACTTGTTCGCCTGCCGCCGCGCTAATGGCCAGCCCGCAGGAGCATGTGCGGACCAGGAGCGGGGAGCTGCATGCAGACAAGGTCCTTGTCTTCTCCTCCATGCTCCTTCATCACGCCATTCTTTCCATTTCTGGCAGGGCGACATCGCGATGGCCGTTTGTCACAAATCACTTTGCAGTGAAATATGGCCACTTTTTCACAGGGACATAAAAAATGGCTGGCAGTGATTGGGTGATAATGATCATGTGATTGTGTCATGATGGTCATGTGATCCAGCCATTCCTAAATGGCCACTGATCCAAGGGGTGGGGGGGTCACCGGTCAGTAATCTTTCTTTCAGTAATTTTTCTTTTTCTTTTCCTGCCGTTTCCTAAGCCATGACTGCTGAAACTCATCATCGTCTGGCTGCCATTGGGACCAGCCTCCATCTGATGGCCCTGTATAGAAGATGTTCCCACATGGCTCCAGGTCCATCTGAAGATGCTCACTTCCGTTTCACCACAGTACTTACCCCAGACATCTCTTCTCTCTGGTCTGGGGATCCTTCCAGCTATTAGTGACAGTCGCTAGCATGAGAACTGTCCCCGTTGGTGGCCCCGCCTCCCTCGATCACCCTGCCCCCATCAGTTACCCTGCCTCATGACATTCACCCCAGGCTGTCAGTCTGGATTAGTGAATGAAACGCAGTCCACGTTCACTTCCTGTGCTCACGTGAGCCCACATGCCTGCCCCCTCCCTGGTGCCTTACTTCCTGTTCCCCCCCAAAAAGTTTACCAGAGTCTGTCAGGGCTCTGTGACACAATGGAACCCCCCCCCCAATACCCCGAAATGGGGGGGCCTGCCTGCCGGTTTCTCTTTTCTTTAAGGACTCATGATAAAACTCCTTCATTCTGTGAGAGACAAAGCTTGGGGTGGAGGGGGGGGCATTAATGCGGGCCACTTCCTTTCAGGGGGCGGCCGCATAGGTGGAGGGGCGGGCTCATTGTGGCCTCTGTGGGGCGCCGGCGGGCACAAAGGGATGGGAGGCGGGCTTTTAACGTTCATAGCAAAAGGGCCTTTCTGCGTGTGCACTGAGCTGTTAGGCTCAGGGCCTTCAAATGTAACTTTTTTGCCCGAATTTGAGAGGGTTTAACCCTCAGAAGGAGTCAAAAGTGCGGGGGGAGAGTTGGAGGAGAATTAAGGGTTAAGGGTTAACCTGTCCTGCTTGGTGTTAGGGGGTCTGACAGAAGGTCACCATCTCCTGTCCACCTCCATCAAGGCCATACAAAAACCTGTCCCCTGTCACCCCCCCCCACGCCCCACATGCCGAATCCCAAGGACCCCATCCCTCCGCTCCTGCTAATCTGCAGTGGCTGCTCCGCTGCTCCTTTGACTTCACGTCGTGTGTATTTCCGTATCTGCTCACTCAGAAGGTATCATTGCTGAAGGTTCGCACCGTCGACCTGAGCGGGGCTCTGACACCATACCCACCTGCTGCGTTCCTCTGGTCCACACAGCAAATTCACTGCGGCAGGTGGGCAGGCAGGAGGATCCCCCACCCCCATGAGTTAGGTTTCCATGCATCACAAGTCTGGATTTGGTTAACAGAAGCCCGGTGCCCATTTAGGATGGGGGGGGAAGCAATATCAGATCAGGCCCTTAGGCTCCTGTGCTAAATGAATCCTGTATGGCAGCAAATTCAATGCTGCAAGCTCGACTGGCCCTGGCTGGTTTCGAACACTGACTTGGGGGGGTGTCGGGGTTGTGTTTGAGCTCAGGCTGGGCTCATCTTTGATGCTCCAAAAAAACAGCAGGACGTCACGCGCTGAGACAGATCCCCAGGCGAGTCTGTGTAAGTCTCACATTGAGATGCGGCGTTTCTGATCTTCCTCTACTGCTTAAAAATGTTTCTCCTTTCATGGGGGGGGGGGTTAGTTATCGTTTTACCAGCTTTCATTGCCACCCTGTTGGGGGCTTTTTAGTTGTACCTGTACCCGAGGCTGCGAGGGGAGGCAGCCGTTACGTTGTAGGGCTCTCGTTGGCTTAGCGCACTCCCCACGACTGCACGTCCTCCTGCCCGCTTTTCCGGAATGTTCCATGACCACGGGGTGAAAAAAAAACAGTTTATAGGGGGCATAAGGTGACATAGAAGAGCCCCCACCGAAACAAAAGCAAATTATGCGAGACATTTGGGTTGGGGGGGAGGGTGCGGGGTGGGGAGTGATTTTGCTTCATGAGGGCTGATTTATGACTCACAAAACCACTGTATCCACAGCATGGAAGGAGCAGGGGGGGGGTATTAATGAAAGAATGAGTCTATTAGCCCCCAATCAATCTCACATTATCCAATCTCTGCTTGCAGTTTGGAGAGCAAAGGCCTCTCTAGGCCGTAATGACT
This sequence comes from Isichthys henryi, assembly GCA_026776945.1. Lineage (NCBI taxonomy): Eukaryota > Metazoa > Chordata > Actinopteri > Osteoglossiformes > Mormyridae > Isichthys > Isichthys henryi. The sequence goes on from JAODJX010000097.1 coordinate 2,453,053, forward strand.
AGAGCTACTTAATCCCATTGTTTCCCCCCCTATAAAAGTCCCCAGCAGCTTTACACTATAGAAATCGCCATGGGGTCGGTGGTAGAAATTGCCCTTTTATCTTTAAATGGGGCAGCGGACAATCACTGACCTAACTGAGGCCCAGGCTCGTGCAGCAGGTACAGGCCCGAGCTGCTCTGCCTTCACTCTGCGGGACACTTACTAGCCAAAGAAACAAAAGCTGTGGAATTAAGGAATTAAGATTCATGATTCTTTATTTGTCATGTGCATAGTTATACAAGTACAACATGAAGTCAAATGTATCCTAAACCGCTCTTATCCGACTGCAGGATATATAAAAAAATAGATTTATTTTTTTTTTATTTAAACTTTAAAGTCTGAAACAGATCTAGGCAGGAATTAGAGCCCCCGTCGCCCCAGCCCTCGTCTCCCCAGCTCTCGCACCCGACTGTATCTGCTTCCATTCTATAAGATGGTATGTTTCTTTTTACAGGAACAGTTTTTATGTCCCTTCAAAGGGAGGCTTCATCTCAGGCCTCCTCCGTAACTCGCTGTGGGTTACGCAGCCGTCCCCAGACCTCCTCTGGAACTCGCTGTGGGTTACGCAGCCGTCCCCAGGCCTCCTCGGGAACTCGCTGTGGGTTACGCAGCCGTCCCCAGGCCTCCTCGGGAACTCGATGTGGGTTACGCAGCCGACCCAAGGCCTCCTCGGGAACTCGATGTGGGTTACGCAGCCGACCCAAGGCCTCCTCGGGAACTCGCTGTGGGTTACGCAGCCGTCCCCAGGCCTACTCGGGAACCCGCTGTGGGTTACGCAGCCGTCCCCAGGCCTCCTCGGGAACCCGCTGTGGGTTACGCAGCCTTCCTTGGAGTGTAAGTCTGGTAAGACTCGTAAGTCTGCTATGACGGGCTGGCATCCTGTACTTCCAGGTGTAAGCTGCCCACTAACAGGAGATGTGCTCCTCAGCACCCACAATCCGTAATGACAATCTGCACTACTTGTTCTCTCCAGGGTAAATTTTTATTTCTTTACCATCCATGTTTGAGCTGAGACACTCGCTGAACGTTTGGTGCAGTATAAGATGCTTAAACTCCATTTTAAAGGCAGAGTGACTCCCCTGTGCATTCTATTCTTTGACCACTACGCCACCCACTGCCTATATAAGGAAGCAAACCCCCTCAAGGACACCGTGTCCCCAGTAACTGTCAGTCGCGACCTGGGTGTGCTGAACAGCAGGGTGCTCGGACAGCTGGGGAGAGGAGGAAGGAGAGGGACAGGCCATCCACCTGCCCCCACGCCTCCCAACAGAGGGGTACGGTGGGAACAAAAGCCCCCCCCCCTCCCCTCAACCCACCAGATTCAGCAAGCTGTTGGAAATCACATGAGGGATGACTTCATAAACAAGCTCATTAGCATGGCGGGGGGGAGCAGGCAACCCCCACAAAGAGAAATCAAACCCATTCTCTGTGCTCCCCCCAAAAAAATGACCAGAGCAGCACTGCTGCTGTGTCCTGTCACTCTGACCCGCAGGCTACATTTCCTGACACGCGGCGGAGATGAAAGAAGGCTCGTCTAGGACAGCCCTCCCCAGGGTCGGGGGGACGGGGGGACAGTGGACTTGTCAGTGTCTGTGAAGGGGCGAACGGGGGGGCCACATGAAAGCCCAGCGGAGCATCGACAGCAGGGACGTGGTCTGTGATCGCTTTAAACATGCCTGATTATACGGGGCAGCCGTATGTATATTCTCGTATTCATGAGCTCTTTCTGCTCCCTGCAGTCCAGAACGTTGTTAAAGAGCCACTCTGGGGAGTCACATGCCGATGCTGCCCCCAGGGCCCACTGACCTGAAGGGGGCAGCGTCTGAGAGTTGGGATCATAGCGTGTGTGTGGGAGCAGTCTGAGCACCAGGGCCTTCTTGTACCATTCAGAAAGGTATTTGTGGCAGCCATTCATTATTTTGTTTGTGGTGGTGGTGGTTGACACTAGGGGGCGGTGTGGGCTGAGTAAGCTCATTAATGGCTGAGACACACGGGCACACGGGCTGAGGTCACGGTGGCACTGGGGCGACAGGAAAAACCTTAAAAACTCACAGGGTTAGCAGCGCAGGAAGTGAGGCGACGAGGAGATCATGCGCTTTTTACCGCTAACATTCCATAAACTACAGCAACCCTCACGTTGTTATCATTTGTAACCTTTATAATATCATTATTAAATGGGAACTTCACCCAAAAATTAATTGCTACTTTAGTTATCGGCATAGTGAGTCATCAAAAGGGTCTAGCCAACCTTCGTAACGGAGTGGACCATGTTGGATAGTCACTACAGAATTTAAACTTCGAATAAATCTGTTCAGCCGGGGTTGGTGTGTGGTCCAGCGGGTTTGAGTTTCTGTCTGTGATCAGAAGGTTACTGGTTAAATCCCAGGGTCAGCAGAGTGATATTATCTTTGAGTCCTTAATCAAGCCCTGTAACCCCTAATTAATTCAGGGATTCACAGACCCTGCTAGCAGTCGCCCCTAGCTGGCCATCCCATCTAGTGATGTTTCTCTGCACCTCTGTCTGCTTTCACTGCGGAACCATGCAGCCAAAATCGCCAGTGAACATGCTGTGCAATCGGTATGCAACAGGATTCCCTGGCAAGGCGTCGAGTGCAAGGCACCGATCGCAGATTTAAAACACGCTTCTTCCATCCAGATAAACCCATTTTCATCTTCAGCCAAGATGCTGATTAAGGAATGACCCTCGTTTATCAGGTTAAAGAAAAGATTTACTGGGTAATGCACTGTCTGCTCCACATACTATGTCAAATTACACAGTCACACTTAGTAAGTCACCCGTGTTATTAAATAAAGCAATTATAAATTATACTGCTGTGTCTCAGCCATTAAATTATAATTAGGGCTCTAATTAAAGGGAAAAACCAAGGGTAGGGCTGCTGTCTAACAGCCGACCCCAGCAGCTACATTCTCCGAGCGCAATTAGCGGTAGATTTAGTGTCCTGCTGTGGCCACATGTGTACCTGAGATGGACAATCGTATAATCTGTTATCAATTAGCTGGCCTGCCTCCTGCCAGACAGACCAGCCTCTTTTCTCCCCAGCGGCGCGGGGCTGTTTCCCGCTGTCTCCGCTACTCCTGCTGCCCTTCAGCCAGACTGCTGCTCCCGTATTTACGTTCTCTTCTTGTTTTTCTTTTCCTAAAATGTTTCCTCTGTTTTCCTGAGTTCCTCAACTCCCAAGTGAAAAACTGGTGCCCCGAGGATGCTGTCTTACCGCGGCCTCACGGCGACATGCAAAAACATGAGAAAGAAGCAGAAAAAATTAGTGCCATGACAACTTTCTGTCACGTTATTATTTGGTTTTGCTTAATGAGACACTTGCTGATTTGGCACAAAAAGCCTAATTCCTCCTTTCCTCACTCAGGTAGACTTGTTCCTCACCCACCCCCATTAGCCCAGAAGTAGTTTGTTCCACATGGACAAAGCCCATTGGATGTGCCATGCTCAGAATGGTGCACCGAGAGAGAAAAGGGGGCAGTAGGGTAAAATAATAAAACGTGGCATTTGAGTCATTGACTGAATTCATGACAGGCAGGCAGCACAGACCAGGTGGATGGCTGCCCCCCCCCAAATTTTACAGCAGCTGTAACTCATGTTGGACCTGCATCTGGACATCATCTGGGGTCCAGGGGTTAACGGAGCAAGTGCTAAACCATGTGGAGACCTAGGAAGGGGGGGGGTGGATGTAGAGAACATGACTCTGACAGCTCAAATGCCAGTGTCCTGAGTAATCTGAGTTACCCCCCCCCCCCAATCATAGCACCTCTGGCTCCTAAAATAGCAACATGCAGGCACACTGATGTATATATATATGTGTGTGTTTGTGTTCAGGCCTGATCATTGAAGAGTGCTTAGTGCTGTAACTCTGCTGGCTTTTCATAGCTGAATGCAATGACAAAAGAAGGAATGAATGAAGACCTGCTATTAATTTCCACAAAGGCTGCAAGCCACAGCATTATTCCCAGGGAATCCCCCCCCGAGTATGGCACCCATAGCCACCCCCCCCCCCCACACACACACACAGTGACCAACCCAAACGAGCCAAACCAGGCCAGGCAAATACACTTACAGCACAGGGAGAGTGTGGGGGAGGGTCCTGAGAGTGTGGGGGCAAGTCCCAAGTGTGTGCGGTGTTGGGGAAGGCTACCAAGAGTGTGTGTGTGTGAGTGTGTGTTTGGGGGGGCGAGAGTATGGGGGAGGGTTCTGAGAGTGTGGGGGAGGTTCCCTAGAGCATGGGGGCAAGTCCCAAGAGTGTGCGGTGTTGGGGAAGGCTACCAAGAGTGTGTGTGTGTGTGTGTGAGTGTGTGTTTGGGAGGGCGAGAGTATGGGGGAGGGTCCTGAGAGTGTGGGGGAGGTTCCCTAGAGCATGGGGTCGGGTCTGAAGAGTGTGGGGGGGTTCTGTCGTGGAAAATAGCAAGAAGGCAGGATGAGCAGTCAGTGGTTACCAGATAGCAGATGGAAAGTGGGCGGCTCTTCCTGAAACTTTTATCCGCTTTCATGGTTTTCCAATATAGAGCATATTCCCTGTGTCTCCTGCTGAGCAATTCACCGCGTCGCTGTCTCTCCTGCAGAACAGCAGACCTTAGCAACTGGGGCAGAACAGCAGACCTTAGCTAATACGCTACCTACTGTCTGGAAACAGTTTATTCCTTCTGTAAAGACATACTGTGCATATTTGCTAACCCTCCATGAAAGCCACTAACAGCTGACTGATGGGAGCTGTTTTTCCAGTTCTGCTCTAATTAATGGCATATCCCTCCCCAACTGGGAAGATGAAAGCCCCCTGCATTTGGTTCCCACTAACCTGACTTGGGGAGGTGGTTCATAACCAGTGCAATTGGGATGGTGCAAAAAATGAATGCACTGAATTCTAATTGGCTCATACTAGGTTTGGAAAACGCTCCCTGCAGGGACCCACAGCATCCAGCACTGAGACCAATGTATGATCAAAACGGTTCCAATCGCAGGAAGTTGTGCCTTTGAGTACACGTCCAATGGTGTAACCCCTGTTTTTTAGTAGATCTGTATCAATGAGCATCATCCGGATGTGAAGGGGTGGCATATGGTGCAGGTCCACTCTATGAGCTTATGAAGTCTCCGGTGCATTCCCAGCATTCACCATCAGGGGGAGTGCTAGCACACCTCAGAATCAAAGCAGGCACCCAGGGGCTACACATACCGCCCCTCCCCCAATCCATAGGGTACAGAGTGGCTGTGTTCCTGTGGCCCTGTTTGTGGCTGTCCCAAGGTGCAATTTCACCATGGTAATAGAAATAAAATCTCGTTAATGGGTGGACTGTTCGCTGCATGATTTAGAACCATCTCCTCCTAACATGTTGCCCCCCAGACATCCTGCCCCCTCGCCAGTTTGGTTAAGGAACAGCCATAAAAACGAATGAGCCGTCCCAATATGTTTGCCATATGGCCTTCGGGTGGGGGGGTTAGGGTGGTAAATGGAATGAAATATAAAAGGAAAAACAGTTTGTGTGTGTGTGTGAGAGAGAGAGAGAGAGAGAGAGAATGACACATGGGCCAGTCATCCCATCCCGCCAAAGAAAACCGGGAGCGAGCAGTGGTGACAATGGCGAGGGCACAGGGTCCACGCTGAGACAGGTGGTGCTGTGGCTAACTGGTCTGGGCAGACGGATGCCCATCTTTCTGCCAAGCTGCCAGTCTGTCACCCAAGTCATTCTAAAGCACCTCATCTGTGCATCTACCTCTACAGATCTCACTGAGGTCCATGGAAGCCGAAATTGCCACACTACTAGTGTCCCAAGAAGCATTCGGTACCAGAAAAAGGCTGGTGATTCTGCTGCCAGGGCTTATCCAGTCTTTGTGTCCATTCCGGCCATGGCGGGCTTTGCTGAGAGGGGTGGGGCCTCTCCTGCTCCTTGTGATTCGATAATAAGGTGTTACGTATTAACTCTGGGATACGCCCCACAATGCATATCCCATTAACCTCCATGGCAGCTGTCCCAGCAGAGCCACTGTGTGATTGGACTTATATATAAAAAAGGCAGCAATTACAGAATCGGGTCCTGTAAGCGCCCTTTATTAAGGGTTACTGCCGGTTTTTGGTGATGCCCTTCGGAGATAGAGAGGCCCCTGTAATTAGGTTAACAAACCACTGCTACACATGTTCAAATCCTGTCTCTCACTTGGCTGTTTTTCATCCAGATTATGTTTAATTGCGTGACAGAATACAAAAAATATATAATTACTTAAAATTGCTGTTACCCAGTTTAGGTTTTAGCAGGCTGTCAATCTCAGTGCCCAGAAGATTCCCCCCTTGTTTCTACTGGGTATTTATTTCTCAACATTTTTTCTGCTTGAGGGTGCACTCTCACAGCCGCAGTTCCACATGCTCACCAGAATGTGGCAGCATATAAGAGTGTCCAAGTGTCATTACAGCACATCGTGCTGCATGCTGAAGTATCTCCAACTAGATTTTCCTGTACAGACACACATCTCAGATGATACAAAGGCTTGTAGATGCTCTCAGGATGCTAATCAATTAAACTACCAATTATTGTCTTTGGTAGTCAATTTTATGTCGTAGTGATATGCATAACTTCATCATTTAAATGTGTGATATAATTTTATATTAAAAAGCAATCTAGAAAAAATATTTTTGAAGTAATGGGTTCAGTCATTGTACTTTACTATCAGTCAGTATGGGGCATCATGCAAAATCGGACACACAAATTAACAAAAAATACTATGGCCTAAACTACTGCGCCATCTGGTGGCCACCCGCTTGCACCACCAGATTTCTCTACTTTGACGAGGTTTTATATCGACACAGATGGAGGGCTGGGCTTTACTGAGAGTTTACTTTTGGATCGTTTAACGCCTTTTCTTCCATCTCTCCCTCTCTTAATGAGCAGTACCCTGAGGCCATTGGCTGGCGGGGGTTGGTGGGGTTTATGGGGGTGTTGGGTGTACAAGTGAATCCAGCAGAGTGGCCTAAAATAGTACCCTCAGGACCCATGAATCAGGTAGTCTACCCACACCCATTCTGAACTTTATTTCTCTTCAAATAACAACTGCACGCCCCCCCCCCCCGGCTGACGGAGCATCCGTTCTGCTTTGTTGGATTTACGAGACCAGTCTAGGCATCCATTGGGTTTCCACTGAGCATGTGGGAAGGATCGCAAGCAACTGCCAAACTCAGGCCTCATGTGCGAATGAAGAGAAGTGACTGTTTTTGGGGGGCGGGGGGGGGGTTCTCAATGGCCGTTCTGTGGCCAGAATGCGGGCCCCAGACCCCTTCTGAAAGGACACTCTGTCTGGATTGGCCGCCCTCAGTTAATTAAGAGCCACTCACACATCCAAACGGTCCTGTGCTTGTTAAAGAGCGCTGTTAAACCTGAGCAGAATGCTTCCAGTCTGAGCCTCGTGAGGGGGGGGCACCCAGCATCATCATGATGAGTACCGGGGCCCCCCCCCCCCCCCCCCCCCACCAAGGGGGGGGGGCCACCCCGCGGGATGAAAATAAGGCTGGCAGGCCTCACGCACCCCCCCCCCCCAGGGCCAAAACCCCAAACAAAAATAATTAAAAAAAAAAAGCCCTAATAAAAAAAAAA
>JAODJX010000097.1:2483312-2499734 GCA_026776945.1 Isichthys henryi
GATGAAGCAGACTGTGCTTCTGATTCCGGGATGAAGCAGACTGTGCTTCTGATTCCGGGATGAAACACACTGTGCTTATGATTACCTTAAGTACCAGCCACTGCTTTTGGGGGCGCCCAGGGGTGCAGTGATTTTGGTCCCTCCTTGTGCTCAGATTACAGGGCGCTGAGTGAGGTGTTTCGTGATCTGACAATGAGGAGCCTATCCCTTTAAATGCCGAGAAAGGAATATGTTTCATTTAGGATGGGGGTGGGCTCTCCCTTCCTAAGCAGAGTCTGGGGGTCTTCCTAAGGCACAGCGCTGTTTAGAGAAGCAGGATGATGATCCACCACTTTGGGAGGGAAAATGGAAATGTAAACAGGGAGGGGTACTGAGTAACTTCAGCATTGTCCCTTCATTTCCACCATGGCATGACCTCGAGGAGCTGATGGACTGGTCTAGTGGCTCCCTTCCTGCTCTGCAGACCTCCAGCCTCACTCCTTCTGACAGGTTTCCCTGAGGGACTGTGGGGAGAGGACCTCTGTTTATCGTGCCTATCCTGACTATTAACGGACCCCCTTTTCCGGGTGAGTAACCTGCCGTGTGGAGCAACGTCTGGCACGGAAAACTCAAAGGTTATCAGGCTAGAATTCCTTGAGGACTCAGCATGCCAGGGTGCCTTTTGGAAGTAATGCAGGAACCACATGCTGCCGGACAGGAAGTACAGGGAACTCACAGATCCCATTAATCTCTAACAGTTTGTTTGAGACGGACAGGAACTACACTGCTCCCCCTTTAAAGGCACCACCAGGCATCAACACACAGCAGCCAAGGAGGTAGAATATGAATAGTGGTTAAAGCGACAGACTCGTGAATGAAATGCTCATGTCCAAGAAAAAGGGGTGGGCCCACAAGGCTCCAGCTAAAAGTTGATTGGCCCCCGGAGTACTTGCTCGCCTGTCACTCACCAATTCAAAACATATCATTGGCTAAAGATAAGGCTGGCTCCTCGGTATGATTTATGGCCCCCCACCTTAAAAAAAAATCCTAGAATCGCCACTGACCCAGGGGTGCTAAACCTAAATTGTCCAATCTTTAAAAATGGGTTGTTTTGGGAGGAAAATGGAAAGGAGAGATAAAGACTCAATACACAGTGTGTGTCTAACACAGACATTTCTCTGCCAGACTGAGAAGCACCATGAGGGTATCTTCAGGATGTCGGTGATGGCCTCATGCAGACAGACGAGCACCATGAGGGTACCTTCAGGACTCCGTGATGGCCTCATGCAGACAGACGAGCACCATGAGGGTACCTTCAGGACTCCGTGATGGCCTCATGCAGACAGACGAGCACCATGAGGGTACCTTCAGAACGTCCGTGATGGCCTCATGTAGTGTTAGACATGGGCACGTGTGGCTGGATGAGCTCCTCATGTGAGAAGAAGAGGGCCAACATTCAGTGACCAAAAGGCCATGTGAACGTAAGACAGTCATATACTTTTTTCAAAAAGAAAAAAGAAAAACAAAATAGCAGGATCAGTGTAAACAAAATGGTGTGTGTGTCTGTGTGTGTGTCTGTTTGTGTGTCTGTGTCTCTGTGTGTGTGTGTCTGTGTGTGTGTGTGTCTGTGTCTCTGTGTGTGTGTCTCTGTGTGTGTGTGTGTGTCTGTGCGTGTGTCTGTGTCTCTGTGTCTCTGTGTGTGTGTGTCTGTGTGTGTGTGTGTCTGTGTCTCTGTGTGTGTGTGTGTGTGTGTCTCTGTGTGTGTGTGTCTGTGTGTGTCTGTGTCTCTGTGTGTGTGTGTGTGTGTGTCTCTGTGTGTGTGTGTGTGTCTGTGCGTGTGTCTGTGTGTGTCTGTGAGTGTGCGTGTCTGTGTGTGTCTGTGAGTGTGTGTGTCTGTGTGTTTGTGTGTCTGTGTGTGTGTGTCTGTGTGTGTGTCTGTGTGTGTGTGTGTCTGTGTGTTTGCGCACAGCATCCTACCCAAGGTGCACAGGCTGCCAGAAGTGGACACTCGCGCAGATGTGTTCACTCATGACTGAGCCCTTTCTCTTTGGGACACCCACTGATGTTCACCGCGTGACTGTGATTATGACCGCCCGCCACATGGACACAGTGCCGTTACACAGTGCTTTGCCAGCCCGCCTAGCTTATCTGCGCTCTATCCCCCTGCTGTGATGTGGACACTGAGCATCTCTCTCTCTCTGTCACACACACACACACACACACACACACACACACACACATAGTCCCCCTTGCCCCCTTCACAGCCACAACTGCATTTGACTCTCCAAACAATTGTTTTCAATTACAGAAATTGAAGATAAGAGCTTCTCATACAGGTTCTAACTAAACATCAGATTTCAGACAAGCTCGACCACTGGTCTGGGAGTACAGTCTTCCTAAGTCATGCTCCAGTATTTCTGCTTAGAATTACATTGACTATTAAATTATTAGAAATTATCCATCACTACATTTATAGCTCGTTGACATAAACATTCATTCCCTGTAGCGACTTGTCCAGTGCAGGGTTCTGGGACACTGACACACAGACCTACAATCTGGCACTGCCAATTCACCTCAGCATTGTGGCCTGTGAGGGAAACTCCATGTGAAGAACAGGGTGAGTATTTGTTAAGGCAAGTATTTGAACCCAGGTATCTAGAAGTGAGAGGCGATTGTGCAAAGCACAGCACCACCATAGTGCCCACAAAACACACCTAATTACTGTTATTACTACGGTTAGTCTGCCGAAAGCCTGTCTGCAGATTTGGACTGGAGAAATCACAATTCCTCAAGAAGTTTGACCGGGTGAGCTTGATCACAAAGCTACGAGTCAAGACGACCTTGTGAAAATGCTCGGTACCGAAGTAGAGAGCAGAGACGGGGGAGTCTCTCCCAGCCCTTGGACCGAGCTCCGCAGCAGATGCAGGCGATTGGGAAACCACTCTTTCCAGTCTGCACTCGCTTTCATAACAGCCTGTGATGTCAGCAACTGGAGCCTTTCCACGACAAACTGCTGGGAAGGAGGGCTTTTAACAAGACAGAACTTCGTGAAAAGTGGCACGGACTCAGCCAGAAGGCAACCCATCAGGGATATGGATTATAAACTGTACGCTAAGTGTTGGATAAGTGTCAAGGCCGCCGTCAGAGCCATTGTTAATGAGCTCAGGTGTGACTAGCTGTCATCCCGATCATTTATGAAGTTAATTATCCTTCATCCATTTCAACTGTAATGATTATGTAGTTACTCGGTGTATTCAAATGCAGAGATTAGTATATAAAAAAACTTTCATCAGCTTTAATGATGCCTTAGACGTAGTACAGAGTATCATTAAGAAATGGAGACATTTTGGCATCATCGAGACCTTGTTAAGAAGTAGGGAAGTAGGAGGAAGCTGATTAGAGCAGGAACTGAGAATCCAACAGACACCTGTAGAGGGCGCTGTGTGGCTCAGCGGGCTAGGCCTCTATTCTTGTGAGTAGAAGGTCATTGGTTCAAATCCCAGGCCCAGCAGAGTAGCCCTCCCGTCTGAATAAGCCTTTATGCTCAAAAAATGTTCCAGTGATACTGGATAAAAAACTAATATTGCACTTTGGCCCCAACCTTTGCTCTCTAGATAAGTGTGTGTCTGAAAAAGGGGGAGAATGATAGAATATGTGAAAATACACATTCCAGTGTAGCTGTACTTCTGCAACAGGCAAATAAAGCTTCTCTTCATTTAACCGAAGGAGCTGGGGCCCATTTGCTCAAAGAACAGTCATTCTGTGCATGTCACAGTATTAAAAGCTCTGCAGGAAGTCAAGAGGAAAACGTCTGTGCAACAAGCCCCAGAGCAAGGAGTGCAGCAGTCTGACAATTATGTGAAACATTATGTCTTATAAAAAACAGTCATGAACTCTGAGCCTGCTGTCATGGCCCAATCAGAACTCAGAGCCTTCTGCCAGGCTCAATCACAACTCCAAGCCTGCTGCCGTGGCCCAATCAGAACTCAGAGCCTTCTGCCAGGCCCAATCACAACTCCGAGCCTGCTGCCGTGGCCCAGTCAGAACTCTGAGCCTGCTGTCATGGCCCAATCAGAACTCAGAGCCTTCTGCCAGGCCCAATCACAACTCCGAGCCTGCTGCCGTGGCCCAATCACAACTCCGAGCCTGCTGTCATGGCCCAATCAGAACTCAGAGCCTTCTGCCGTGGCCCAATCACAACTCTGAGCCTGCTGCCGTGGCCCAGTCAGAACTCTGAGCCTGCTGCCGTGGCCCAGTCAGAACTCTGGCCTGAAACCACCCGGAAACCTGCGGAATGACTGGACGGGGAAGTTCACCAACAGTGTACAGCACAGAAAGGCTAAGGATGAGCTTTCCTACCAGATAATTCAGATTATTACCGAGGACAATGTCTAGCACCTACTGCTAAGCAATTCACCTCTACTGCCTACTGAGCATGTGCATGGCCAGCGTGGTACACAGGCCACTCCCACTGCGTAGCTCACAAATGGAAATGTTGGCTTATTTATTCATTGACTCCTTGCAATACCTCTTGCCACTTTACCGCCAAGTGCACACCATTCATGGACATTTACGATTATAATTCAGCATTTATTGGTTAATGTTTCATTTCTTTATACACATGACCCCTGTTTCACAGTCTTGGAGCTGGGCAACCAAGCATTTCACTGCATACCATACTTAGTATAACTGTATATGTGACAAATAAAACTTTGATTCATTTATTGACTAAAATTTGATGGGGCTTCAATAGCTTTGAGGTATTCGGTTATCAAAGCTATTTCCTTTGGTTTATTTTGCATTTTTTGAATGCTGGAGGATTGTAGGCCGCATGTGACAATATGTAATCAAAGGCTGAAGGAACACTCTTTATTTGCCTCGTTGGTTCGCATACATAGACACTTTGTAAGGGGTCTTGGTATCTACTACCACACCTCTGAGTGCTTAGAAAAGGTGCCCTTGTGTATAGACTGAATGCTTCTGCTGGAACATGGAGCCTTCTGGGATGGGAACTTCCTAAAGGTACTGAGACTTCATCTCTTCAGGTTTCCCCATGTTCAGCCTCTAAGCTTCACCCCCCAGCTGGTGCTCTCCCCCCATCAGGATACCCCTCCCACTCTATGTATACCCCACAAGGCGTGGAGTGCTGGGGAAGGTCTTCCTCATGCCCATGCACTTCTCCTGGTCTAGGAACAGGGAGTTGGCCTTGATGGAAATATCATGTTCTAGGGACACCTTGGTCTTCACCAGCGTCTGCAGTGCTCCCTCCGCTGCCTGCAGCCTCTCCCTTAGCTGGCCCATGGTTTCCTCGATCTCTCTGACCTCGGTGACCAGCCTGCAACGAGGGAAAGGACCAGAGGTGTGATGAGGTTCATCACAAGAATGCCAGAGAAAACTACCCCACAACCAATTTCCCAGGAACCAAGTATCTCCATAAGAATTACATGTTCAACACAAGCATGTGAAGGTCGCCAACAGCCCCAGCCAGGCCGGATAATACTATGGGCCAGAGCAAACAGTATCATTCCCGTAACTTAACTGTAGCGTACCCAGCTAATTACCCATAGTAACCCTGAAATTGGTGAAGGAGTCTTCTGCAAGTATAAGAACCCTGACACAGAATGAGACATGCCCGTTGGCGAAGGAGCCTTCTGTAGGTTTAAGAACACTGACACTGTATAAGACATGCCCGTTGGCGAAGGAGCCTTCTGCAGGTTTAAGAACACTGACACTGTAGGAAACACGCCCGTTGGCGAAGGAGCCTTCTGCAGGTTTAAGAACACTGACACTTTATGAGACACGCCCGTTGGCGAAGGATCCTTCTGCAGGTTTGAGAACACTGACACTGTATGAGACACGCCCGTTGGCAAAGGAGCCTTCTGCAGGTTTAAGAACACTGACACTGTATGAGACACGCCCGTTGGCGAGGGAACCTTCTGCAGAGCTTCACAGCTGGTGCTGGTTTATATTTACAGGCTTAACTCAGTTTTAATCGATCACATAGGACCTTCTCGAGAAAAACTCTGTCAACACTTACATAATCTTCAGAAATCAAGCCATAAGTGATGACTATTCTGAATCAGGAGCTATGCGGCCGGCTCCTACCGGTGGTGGGGGCTGTCCCGGCACAACTCGATGTTGGGTCGGCGCGTTCTCTCCTCAAGTCTTGTTTGGGCCACCTTGAGGGGGCTCTCCTTGTCCCGGATGGCCTTCTTCAGGACCTCAATGAGGTTCTCCGTCTGGAAGATTTCCTGGAGAGTCTGCACATTTGGCAGAGTGGGCAAGCTGGGTTCATGTATGCTTTTGTGTGATAGTAAAGGCATGGATGCAGAAAACTGGATTCCACTATTTATAATGGTTTCCTGTACAAAACAGTTCCTTGTTCCTTCTGCAAGTCATCTATTGAGAAAGGCATTGCACCCACCCACCATTTATGTCTGATAAAACTGCATGCTACTTGTATGTACAAAATTCACTGCAGGTGAGTCTGCAGTGAAGTCATGCAATGATGTGAAGCTCCCTTCCTATCATTTCCGGCAGCACGTCACACTGTACCACTGTATGTAATTCCAGTCTGACTAACTGAGGGAATCTAATCCTGCCGTTCGAGGGATTTCAGAAATGTTATTTTAGGCAGTGGCACCGAGTCGGCATTTGGGTTACGGACACAGAGGTCAGTCTCTCACCAAACAAGGACCAGATGAAGCACATAGTGTATAATCAGGGTGCATGCGGTCGAATCAGGACCCGTCAGTGGGTACGCAGTGAAGCAGAGTGAGAAAGCCAGTGGATATGTAGCCAGAGCTGATGGTGTACCTCACAGCGGTGAATACCATGCAGAGACCTCAGCGAGTAGTGTCTACTGCCTAACCGCAGACATGTATGAGTCAGCTGCCCGGCCACTGGCCCTTGACTTTCAGTGACCTCATGGCGATGGCAGCATCATTGTTAGCTGGGTTAGCCGGTTACGTGCTAGGCAGCATGCGTCAAAGTCACGCCCCCCCCCCACCCCATGAGGTTTTTGACATGGCAGAATGTCTCCATTCCCACCCCACTGTAAGCTTTGCCAAGCCATGATACAAAAAGTGACAAACGTGGATTTTTCCACTGGGCACGAGACCATGCACTGCAAGCCTTCTGCTCTGACTTATCTCGATGAGATAAGGCAAGAATCCAAATGTTTTTATTGCGACCAGACTCCAGGCATATTAGCCTGTCAAAGTATTGACACTAGTTATCTTAAAGTGACTGTCGAGACTCTAAAACTTTGTTAAATATTGTAGTTTGGGAAAATTTGCTCTTTTTCATTCGGGTTTTGAGGGCTTATGCAATTCTGCTGATCCAAATCAGCTGTGGTGGCTGTGGGTGAGCTGAGAAGATTTGATCGCTGAGAAGACTTTTCATTTCCCCTACCCCTCCTGGGATGTGCTGCCTGTAGGCCCCCAAAAACTCAAAATATTCTGACTACCCTGTTGCCTATACTACCTGATATCTTCCTGGTGTGGCCCCACCTTCTGCCTATGACTTCTGCCTCTCCTGTCTGCCTAATTGCCCTACCACTGTTCATCCTACCATCAGAAGCAGCACCAGTACCCACATGCCATCACCTGCCTGCCCCCCACATTTAGACTCAAATCTTAAAATTTGGACAGTAAATAAGGATTTTGCCACATTGTTCATATGACTTCCTCTGCCAGCCCCTGGAGGATGGGCTCCCCCTTTGGGTCTGGTTCCCACAAGCTTTATTCCTTCTAGGGAATTTTTCCTTGCCACTGTTACCTATGGCTTACTCACTGTGGGGCTTTGAGCAGGGATAATGTAAAGCGCTTTGAGGTAATGTCGTGAAAATGTGCTATACAGATAAAGTAGAGTTGAACAGATTGCTGTCCCTTGAAATATAGGAGACTGGAATAATTTGAATGTGCATGGGGACCTGAGGGTGGGGTGCTGTATCAACAGGAAGTGCTGCCCTGTCTTGCTGGTAGAGTTGTAGTCTTGAGTCTGGCTGCAGTGGTGAGTTTGTATGGATCTACCTGTCCATCTTATGAGTTTCCCCTGGGAAGACTGTTTACCTTCTTGGAAGACTTACTACTCAGAAACAATGGATGACCTAACATTTCCCTGTGTCCTCATATGTGATAATGCTGTGATTAATGGCATGGTGCAATCGAGAGAAGCTGGAGCAATGTAACTGACTGTACAACAAGGTATGACCTTGGACAGGTGGGTCTGCAGGCTGTTCTTGGCCTCTGCGATTTCAGAGATGCGGTTGGTGAAGGCCACGTTGACGCTGTTGAACTGGCTCCACATTTCGTTGGAAGTAGAGCTAAGCAGGAACTCGATGTTGTCTCGGAGCTTGTGGGAGGCCGCCCGCTCACTCTGGCACCGCAGGATGTTGTCGTCCGTGAATTTTGACCATGAGTTGGGCAGGGACAGCCTGCGATGTGAAGCAGAACCGAAGGTGCGCATTTATACTTCTCACTAAGTCACAGGGAGTTTCAGAAAAATGGAAGAAGGAAAATAAAAGTGAAAACAACATCTAAAGTAAGACAGGACACTGGAATCCTACTATATTATGTCTTGATGTGTCCTTGTTCTTTGGAGGAGCACAAACTCAGATATGCTGAGCAAGATTAAACCAAACAATGTCAATGATGGACTTTCATGTATTTCCAGAAATTCTACAAAGTCACTCCTCTCACCCAAGACACTATCTCTTCCAGTCTCTTAGGGTAGAGACAGGATACTCTGAGCCATCAAAGCCAGAACCTCTAGAAATGGGGACAGTTTCTGTCCCACGACAGTAATTGGTCTTCTAAGAGCTGAACCTTTACACTTTAGTCGGCTGGGATCCTATAACACTTCATAACATCAACCCTGTTCACATACAATCGCTATTCATATGTCTGATTCGCTCATTACTAATTCATTCATTGATTTTTACCCTCTATTACATCCCATGCTGCCACTAGACTGTAGGTAGGCAGTCTAGTGTTAAAAGTCTGTGTCCATATTTGTAAACTTACATGCTATACAGCACATCGACCAAACAAATCCCATCCACCAACTTTGTGTACCCGCTTGACACTGGGTTCCTGAGCCTATCCCAGAAACTATAGGTGCTAGACAGGGACATGGCAGAAACTCAAACCTGGGTCCCAAAGGTAACAGTACTAACCAGTGTGTCACTGTACCACACCCTCAATACCAATTCCTTGCACGTTTAATATACTTAGCTAATAACAATATTTCTGATAGCTTCTTGCCAGGATCTCTGGCATCGATCTCCTCATGTTGGGCCCACTCACGAGGGGTCCAGCCGCTCGATGCCCCGGTGGAAACTGATCCCGTCCGAGGTGTTCCTGAGCTGCCGGCAGCGGCTGTCAATGCGCTGAGCCACAGCCTTGTCGCTCAGGTCACGCTCCATCTCATGCTGGGCAGCCCGGTTGGACCTGGCGAGAGACAGCAAAGGCACTGGCACGGTCCCTGGAGCCGCTCAGGGCCGGGCCGCCTCTTTGGGCCCATTGTGACTCAGCCCACTCACGGCATAGCCTGACCGTGAGTCATGTGCCGTGCCGCCCCAGCAGACCCCGTGGCCAATCCCCCGGTGACTCACGCAAGCTGGGCAGCCGCCAAGTCCGCATGCCGCCTCATCCGCTGCTGACACGACTTCATGAGCTCCACTTCCTGCGAGAACCGCAGGAAATGCAAACGTTCATTCTGCATGAGTCCCGGTAAAGCTCATGGAAAGCCTGACAGACCACTGCTGTCTCACCCTGATGATCTCTTTCTCCACGTTGTCATGGACCAGGTCAATCAACATCCTCTTCTCCCTGTGGTACAGGCACTCCTGCGCAACCTAGTAACCAAATGACAGGCAGGGGAAACCTCTGACAGAGTATTATTACCCCCAAGTCTAGGATAGAAAATCTGCTGTATACAATCCTTCCAGGATCAGGGGTCCCTACCCCTGCTGTACACTGTTTATTAATATTTATGAAAATGATTTATTCTTTATTGTTTTGTCTCTATATACGTGTGTCCCCAGTTTTAGTCCTGGAACTGCTCAACTAAGCATTTCACTGCAACACTGTACAGAGTATAACTGTGTATGTGACAAATAAACTCATTGACCAATTGATTGAACGGTGCTTGAAGCATTGATTTCACTGAGGGAAACTAAAAATAAATTTCAATGGGGGTCACCTACTGGTGGAGTGGGGGTGGGGTCCCCTTGGTACATACTTGGCGATGTGCCTCCTCGAGATCAAGCAAATTTCAGGGGGGTTCAAACTTGACTGCATGGCTACATGCCTGCCATCTGTGGATCGGTACCTCATTTGGACCCCCCCCCCCCCCCCAGGTCTCCTGACCGCATCTATTGGCTCAAGGAAGCTTGCGTACCTGGAGGGGTCCCTCAGTCTCGGCCAGCGCCCGGTCCAGCCTCCTCTTCACCTCGGCCAGTGCGGCGATCTCCCCCACCATGTTGTCAATCTCATGGCACAGCTCCGAGCGCCAGAAGGTGATGTCGTTGATGCGCTCCCCAATGTTGCGGCTCGTAGACTCCTGGCTCTGCCTCGTCAGCTGCTCCTTGTCCTGGATGAGCCGTACCGTGTCCCAGCGTAGCCGCTCGGCGCTGTTCCTCGACGACTCCGATTCACGGTAGTTGCTCTGGTTGGACTTGTGCCAGTCTTCGGGCGTGTAGCGGGCGGAGAGCGCCGCCCTGGTGGATGGGTACAGCGTGGTGTTAGCCCGAACCAGGTCCTGAGGGTGCTTCTGGAGGGAGGCCAAGGCTGGGACAGTGCCAGGGCTTCTGAAGTACATGTTTGTCCTCCAGGGCTGGTCCCTGGCACTCTGGTTCAGGCCCGCACTGGGCTGGTGCCCCCTGTAGCTGGCCGCCATGGTGGAGATGGCTGGGAGGAAGTGGCTGGTTTTAGGTCGGGCGTAAGTCGCCGTTAGCGTGGATCCCAGCAGCTCCATGCGTCACTCCGAGCGAGCTGGCTGCGTCCTGGAATGTAGTAACGGCGGCAGTCATATGCCATGTAGCGAGCAGGACCGCGAGCCCGGCGGCTTGCCGAGTTGCCTTTCCTGCCGTTATGTAAACAGTAATAAACATTTCCACATGCTCACGTCACTGGTAGTGCCAGAAAGCAAGCACAGGACTCGCAGGAAAGAAAAGGCTGAACTGCGTCTGTGGTACGCTTCGCTCTTTCCTTATGCTTTCATTCTCTCACACTGTAGCCTGTGTCACCCTTTAATAACTGAAAGTGCTTCACACTGAATTACCCTGTAATTCTCACTTCACCTTTAGTTCCAGCAGGAAACATAATTAATTTGCTATGCATTGTTTCTTTCATTTATATAACATAAAAATCCTACTTGGACAAACAAGGATACTTAGCTAAATACTGAATACCCCTGTTTTCATAATAAATGCAAATATTTTAACGTATTTCCATCAAAGCAGCATTTTTACATTTTTGGCATTTTTTTGGTTTTGGTGCTTGGAGGAAAATCTTACTTTGTAATTATGTAATTTAGCAAGCGTCACACATTACCCAATCTTAATGAGCTGTCAAAACAATCGCATTAATCAAAGCAACCGTATAGGAGACAGACACGATAGAAAACCTTTGCTTTGGCTTAATTTAAACTAACCTAATCTAAAACTTACGTGGAAAAGGGGCTTAGTCAAATATCCTCCCCATTCAGCGCTCCAACCCTACCTCGCCCACCGCACCTCACCGGATACTTTTGCGCACACCTAGCTGCACGCTCAAGAATTTAGAAAGGTATCGTCGGCCGGGCTATTGATTGACAGTATCGGTGCCCAATCACGATTGGCATGTAGGAGCGGTCGACCAATCGCCGAAAGGGGAGGGAGTTTTACCCGACGCAAAATCGTCCAGAGTTACTCAGTTGCCACAGAGGCAGTTGCCCTTGGTAACATCTCTAATCCTAGTAGTGGACAGTCGGTGCAAAAAAAGATAAAAAAAAAAAACACACCGAATTTTTTTTAAAAGAAAAACTGCATTTGCGTGAACTTCTAAGGACAAAAAGTGACTTTTTATTGTTTTATTTCCTATGAGGGATGGAGGATGTTCAGTCAATTATGCATGATCGTGCTGTAAAACACGCATAAATACCCATGCATGTTAGACAGCTGTTAGCCACAGATTTCCAAGGTTTCTTACCTAGTTTTAAGTTTTGTGACGACTGCTGTAGTCAGTAGAAACAGCTGCTTATATTTTCCCCTTTGTCCATTGAAAGCTAAAGGCTTATACCAGCAAAATTAAAGAAATTATCATTAAACACTGCAGTAAATATGAATTATACATTTTTAATGGTATGCTGGGATTGGTCACTGCAGTTACCTCATAGCTGTGAGAGGGGAGAGAGTTGGTGGCCCCCAAAATGGGCAGTGACTTCGACTTGAATGGCATCAAAGAGAGACAGGCAGACATCAGCCTGAAGGTGATGAAACATCCTGCTTTCGGTGTCCATGCGGAAAGGAAGTAAGCCTTCTACCTGCATCACTGGGCAAATCGGAGAAGCCTGGGAGACTGGGGTACAGCGGTGTCCAGTTTCGGCTCCCCGCGGGGCGCCGAGGAGCGTACCAGCCCTCGCATACCATCTCCACTGTGCATGGGCTGGGCGCCGGGGACGCCTGACGGTCAGGCAGTCCATTTGAGCAATAGGGGCCACAGGCTCCTGAATGTCCTGGGTGTGGTAACATCTGGCAGCAGCAGCTGGACAGGAAGGAATGGGTGAGGGGAAGGGAGCTGGGGGGGTCATAAATTTTGCAGCTGTGCGCACATGCAGAGCCAAAAACAGACGAGACGAGACGCACGAGGAGGAATGGAACCAGCTGACCGGGAATACCGGGATACTGCCGTTCCACGTGTGGACTAGCCGGGCTGTCCCCACATGAAGCCAGCGCTTCGGGGACAAGATACGGGGGGGGGGGGGCAGAGTCCGAACCGCGGATCCTTTCTGGCTGAGCCTCATCTTACAGAATGTGAGGGGTACAGCCAAAAACAGCTGCAATGCATTTCCGCAAACCCCCCCTGCCAAGGAAACACACATTTAGGCAAGTGCTGCCCCTCCCCAGGTCATGTGACTTAGGGATTGTACCAGGCAGTATAGGCCAGAGGGCTGGGCTACACCCCGAATTGGATCGCAGTTCATTAGAGCGCATACAGTGCGATCATTAATGACAAGTCAGATTTAACAGTATAGTTGATTGACAAGTTTATTCACTCCAAAAATTCTCCACTAATATTTATGCTGTTTCTGGATGAACCAAGGTGAAGCATTGCAGTGTTTTAAAGCACTGAAGTGCCCTTTCATTTCAAAGGGCCGTGATTCCCACAATGCACCTGAATGATGGATATAAGATGCTTACTGTTGGGGCTAAATTACCAGGAAGTTTCGCCAGTCAGACAGGATGTTCCTGGTGCAAGACTGAGTCCACCAGCAAACACAATGCAAACACCAGCATATATTATTAATTACCTTTCTATTAGGACCATCTGATTGCATCTGCGGCTGGATGTTTGAGTATATTTTATTGGGATTAGCCTGTGTTTAATGTCCAATGCGCCGAGGCTCTCTGAGCTGGCAGGTGAAATCGGAAGCGTCTCCTCTGCTCAGGTGATTTTTTTTTACGGTGTGGAATCAGGTGACTCTCTTGCCTTCCAGCAGCTAGGTTACAGCCGGCCTGATGAATCATTCAGGCCACCGAGCGCACAGGAGGCAGCTTAACACGTTATAATAATGGCCGTGTCTTGTTACGCCGCTAGGAGAGGGATCCCTTACACTAATCTGGTAAGACGAAGCCACTTTTCCACTCGCTCTCGCTCTCCGGGCCTTAGCTGATGACGGCCACCTAGACTGGACACAAAGCAAATCGTTTCGTGTGGTCATTTGCCAGTGGTTTTGCTCCACGGCGTGCGCATGGATGACATGCAGGGGGTAGGATGAAGCAAACATATCCGTTTTTTTGGGTGGGGGCGGAGGTCCAGATTCCACCGTAAAGAATTCGGTAAAGTAAGCTCCTTCTTACAGCCAGGCCCAGCGAAGCCCCGGATAGAAACGACAGCCCTTCGTTTCCTCAAATCAAACCAGGGGCTGCGAATCCAGGCTGAAGCTCTCTGTCGATTCATGGCCTGGCTGCACTTTGCAGCAGCGTCTGTCTCGTGTTCCAGGCCTGGTGTCACAGAGGGTTCCGAATTCCCACAATTCATCTGTGCACAATGCATAACCAGCCCTAGAGCCTACTAGAAGAATTCAATGTATTCATTGTAAGTCATTTTAACAGATGATTATTAATAGATTAAATCACAAATTACTTTCTCTCCTCTTCCATTACTGTGCTTCCAATGCAAGACTGCAGTTCACCAATGCCAGGACACACAGGAGGACAGCAGGAAACACCCAGGAGAGGATGCCATTCCAGGAGGGAATCAAACCTACAACCCAGTAGATGTGAGAAGGCAGCCCTACCCCTGGATCCACCAATCACACCTCCTGATTTAGGTCAGTTTAATCTGCCTTAAAGCCTGTCTTGGAACCTGAGCTGACACCTTTCATATCACACTGGTCGCATCCTTAAGAACCACGCCACCTGCTGTTCGTTTGCATCAAATCAAATTCTATAGATAATTCTAATTGTCTAAATGCTTTGCATTTAATGCTAATATCAGTGAGTATCAGTAAGAGTGCAGTGATAATGACAGTGTCATGTTAATTATAAGGACTGGAAACACTACCGCTGGTAAACACTGCTAACTGTCGTGATCCTGGTGATCAGAGTCACACAAGCTTCTGTCACTTTCCCAGTCAGGTGCTACATTATCCATCAAATACTGCAACAAAAGCTGAGTTAAATGGTTTGTGTGATGCAACCGCTCCCCTGTGAGCTGCCTTGCAGCAGTTACTGTGGTGTTACAATCACCACAGTAACTAAGCGGATCTGATTCTCTCCTTCTCAGAGGTGACTCCCACCATAAAATTACTAACAGGGTTATTAACAATAGGATTAGTATAAGCACTGCCATTAAGTCCAGTGTACCGTGATGCAAAGTATGGCATCTCAAAGGAATAACAGTTCTTAAAGGCATGGACACGCCTCTCTATCATCCTCTACTTCTTTGGCTCTCCCAGAGCTGTCAGAGATACAGGGAACATTGGTCAGACAATATGACACAGGACTAAGGTCGTGGGAGCAGTATCGAGCCACCTGATTGGTGGGATAGATATTGGTCCGTCTGATTGGTGGGACAAATATCAGTCCTTCTGATTGGTGGGACAGATATCGGTCTGCCTGATTGGTGGGACAGTTCCTGTGGTATCTGGCTGTGAGTTCTCCTTGACCGTGGGGATGGCTTCTGCATGTTACCGAGACGCATCTGTTTTGTGCCTCAGTGTAGATCGGGTGGTAAGGGGTCTCCAAAAAGAGAGAGGGCGGGGATGGGGGTCATTCCATGTGAGGTATTATTCTGGACTCCACAGAAGCATTGTCGTAAACATGGCTGTTTTTAGTAGCCGTGAAACGCGGCACTGCTGAGGTCATGTACGACGGGGCTGCGGCCGGCTGGGGTCTCTGTGCTTTAAATATGCTAATATGGTAATAATAATGACTGGGACTGGGAGGCTTGTGTGCTGCAGTCCAGCCTGCTCCAGACACACTGTGTGCTTCCCGACAGCATCGTCCAGCTCCTTCTTTGTAAATGTACAGATATGTGCACACTTGTCTTTCCGTATTTGCAGGTTTCTGGTGTCTGCATTAATGTTCAGACTGCCACTCCAAAAAAATCTTAAATAATTCAAATCAACTAACGCGTTCGTGCCCTTGACCTTGTAACCTGACACCTCGAGCGTGTGGTTTTGGGTCCAGTCCCTGCTCCCTGTTCCTGTGACATGCCCCTGATGCTTTCCTGGTAAACCTGCTCACCACGGCCCTGTCACACTCGTTCCAACCACGCTGTTCCCTTCCCTGTGCGCTGAGATTATCTAAGCTGCCCCTGTATCAGTCTGACTGTAACTGTCTTTGTGGTTAAGATAAACATCCACAGAGTCACTGGTGACAATCTGGGGTCTTGCTGAGTGATCATCAAAGACCAGAGAGCAAAGCACTTGAAAGTTTCCAACATGCAGGGTGATTGGCCATAACTGGGAAAGATGCCTAATCTGATTGGGTGGGAATGTTCTGAAAGTTTTTTCTTGCCACTGCTGTGAAACTGCGCTATACAAATAAAATTGAACTTAGTTGAATTGGGGCATGCTAGTGCTTCAGTCAGAGTGATAGCCTGATGGTCACATGAATATATTCCTGACTGTTACTCAATCTGTATGGCTTGGTGTGAAATTGGGGGGGGGGGGGGGGGGGGGGGGGGGGGGGGGGGGGGGGGGGGGGGGGGGGGGGGGGGGGGGGGGGGGGGG
>JAODJX010000097.1:2524867-2537463 GCA_026776945.1 Isichthys henryi
GGCCCCCTTTTTACACCCTGGCCCACCCGGCGGCCCACCCCCCCCCCGGCTCTGGGGCCGCATAAACCTTTTGTGTGACCGTCAGTGCGCGCCGGTGCTTGGGGGGGGGGGGGGGGGGTGTGCACCATCTGGGGTAAGGCTGTGGGACTTGGGGGGGACTGTGAAAAAAGTATTTTAACATTACTTGACATTAACGTTTCCCTGTAAATTAAAATTTCATACGCCAGCCAAAATTCCTCAATCAGGCGTACCACCCCTCCTCCCACCGCAGTCCGTAGCATACAGACTTTGGCTACATGACCGAGGATGGCAGCCTTGCAGGTTCATGCTAATTCCAGGGAATTAAGCAGACTTTTTGCAAATCACCCCAAACTGAAATATGTTTGAATTAATAACATAATATAATGCATAAGGGTTCAAACCCTCATTAATCAGAATGATTATTCTGAATTATAATGAATATAATGAACTATAATGAATGAGTTATTCTGAGCCTTCCCACGCAGTGGGTCATGAGCGTGCTTAACCCAAGACTAGTTCATTTGACTGGTGCGATCGCTCAGTACCTTGCAGATTGGATCACGTTCTCATGTTATCATTTTCACATACTGTAATCACCTCTTTTAATGCCCCCTAAAAATCAGAAAGGGTCTATCTATCCCAACACCTCTTCCTTACTATTATCATTCAGAATGCACACGAGAGAGCGCTGCGTGTAAGGAGAATACTGGGGGCTGCAGGTATCAGCATGCATGCCACCATTGGTTCTATGCATTTTGAGAAGATGCTGCACAGTTGAATGGAAGCACAAAAACTGTAAAACTGTATTTCTTCCGTAATGTTTCCCAATCCTTTTGAAGGTCACCTGATGTCATCCTATGATTCATGAGAAACTGTCGGATAAGTTCACGGTCTTCTCTTACATTACGAAGTGGATTCTGCCCTTTACATGGCTGGTTTACCTGCCTGGTTCCTGGTTGTTCCCAGTGTCTCCTGCCTCATCTTTCTCTTGTGTACTGCTGTCTTGAGCCTGGAAGCAACCTGCTGCTCATGTTGCTCTACTCGAGCTGGGATGGGATACCAGCATGCAGGGACTGCGATGTAAACACCCCCCGCCCCCACCATCACCTTCATGAGTACCAGCAATCACTGCAGTAGCACCTCCGTTGCTGACAATTCACCACTTCACTTATGAACTCAACACACCTCAGTGTAACTCAATGGAGAGCAGAAAGCAGAGAGACATCACAGCTCCTCCTCACAGCCAACACAGCCCCCCCCCCCCCAATGCTGGAGCAGCCCCCGTATGCTTGGTAGATACCATAACACAAAGCACCTTCATTATTTACTGCTAGAACGATCGTGAGATTTTGACCCCTCGACTGCTGGTCACACACCCGTCTCCGTGAAGTTGGTCATGTGATTCTGGTGACCACTAGTCCAGGTTCCATCCATACAATCCGGTTTTCCAGCCCTCTGCCTTTTTCCAACCCCACTACCTGCCTTCCCATCAATAACTAGCAACATTGTCTCCCACCCCTATGGAACTTGAGAACAGCCATGTTTGGGTTTGTTTTGTATTTGCAAGAAAAAGTGACCTTTTCTGGAAATGACTGGAGCACATGGCAGAGGGAAATTTAAACTAAGGGGGGATCGCATGGGAGAAAATGTGCAGGTTCAGCATCTGGGGGTGACCTATGGCATGTGTGCGTAAGTCTACTGGGGAACTTAAAAAATGGGGAAAAGCACCCCCCCCTCCCCAGGACTCACATACCCCTGCAAGCACCACAAACACCCATTTGTTTGTGAAGATTAAGAAAGCCTGTGCACGTCTCACGTCACATTTATCCAAAGCAACATATATTTTTTGAGAGAGCAGGGTCAATCAGTCCTGGAGCAGTCGGGGGTTAGGGGCCTCACTCAGGGGCCCAACAACCAACCCTGGGGTTCGAGTTGGTGGCCGTCTGATCACAGGCACAGCAGCCTAACCTGCTGAGCCATACAGCGTCCCCGCTGGGTCATGGCCTTCCTCTGGGACTGGACCCTGTGTTGCATTGGCACTCCTACCCCGCCAAATACCCCACGATAAGCTTTAGAAGGTACGGTTACTCCTCTTGCAGTGGAAGACCCTCCCCCAGCTCACCCCCCCCCAGTTAAAACATCACCCCTTGACCTCATCTGCTTGACTGCTCTGTCTCATTCACAGTGATTAATGTCATGCGTCTTTAAACCTGCAAGCCGCACTCGGCTAAATATTTCCGTGTTTTAAAATGCATTTGTTCCTCTGGGTGGCGCCCGAGGCTGGATGCTCCTCCTCTGGCACCGTGGTCATTATGCCAAAAGCTGGTCCACAGAAGGGGTCGCGCTCCCTTCACCCCAGACCCTCCTGATTCTTGTAAGTCCCTGGGAACTTGCATTTCTAGAAGGCAGACGTTACTGGAAATGGTGGGAAATGCCGTCCCTGTCTGATCTGCAGCATTCGGCAGATGTGTCTGTGCGGAGTGAGCGTGTCTCAGGCCTACTGTGGGTAAATAGTTGTTTGTTACAGACACACATCCAGCAAAACGTGAGCTCACGGCCTGTTCTGCTCAGTTTTTTCATTGCCTTAGGACTGTGGTCCAACTGTTCCCCATCCTACTGAGGTTTCCCATCACTGTATGCATTTCAGTCACATATACATTACATCTTATTCAAGCCACTCAGCAGATGTTCTACACCAGCCCACTACTGCAAGGAACTCAATTTGCTCTGACTTTTTCCAGTTCCGATACCGATACCTGAATTTTGGGTGTCGGCCGATCCCGAGTACTGATCCGATACCAGTATTTCATTAATAAGCTGTTATATTTACAGAAACAGGCTTAAATATTTGAATTAAATACTGTTTTCCTAACTTTGTAAGACGTAATAAACACATAGTACATTATACAGACATATATGTATACACTGAATTATTTATTAAGTCAGCCAGCTAATGGTTACTTTTAATCATTAATTCACATTCTTACAATCTAATTCACCCCACATGTGGGCTCCAGGCCACTAGCAAACATAACATACCTGGGACAACAACAGATTAAGTTGGAGCCAGGCAGTCGGAAACCGTGCTTTTCTATGCATGCATGTGATGGACTTTCCCTCAATATTTCGACAGATTGCTTGTGATTTTACTCTGCAAAAAGACTTGTTACTTGGGTGTTGTCATCGACTCTAGTGAAATGTAATTATACTTTTCAATGTTTAGTTCTTTCCATCACCGTCACTAAAAGCAGAGTCTGCATGTCTGCTGTGTGTTGCTGAACGGGGTTTCCCCTATGATTCCCCTCTCACACACACACACACACACACGCACACAGATGCAGACTGTGAGGGACATCTCTCTCTTCTGGGTTAAGAATAGCAAAAATGGAATCAGACGTGCACATTTCCCTTGTATATCACAAGGCGTAGCGAGTGCGCAAAACAGCTTAAACTAGCCACTCCCAAATCATCCATTGCTTTTTTCATATTACTCTTGCTGTCTTGCGCAATTGCATGTGCTTTTGCAAATAGCTCTGCTACTGGTTGCTG
Organism: Isichthys henryi; assembly: GCA_026776945.1. Lineage (NCBI taxonomy): Eukaryota > Metazoa > Chordata > Actinopteri > Osteoglossiformes > Mormyridae > Isichthys > Isichthys henryi. Next base: position 2,528,438 of record JAODJX010000097.1, read on the forward strand.
TCTCAAGCATAAAATATTTCCAGATTGTTACTCCCTAATCTCATGTTCTTATGCTCCTCCTATTGCAAAGGGTATGTGCGTGACATCACAGCAGGCGGGAGTCACTGCACTCACACCCACTGAGTGGCAAATAGACTGAATGACAGCGTTGGTGTTCAGCTTGAATGACACAAAAAACACAATTAAAATAAGAAAAGGCTGATGAAAACTAAATAGCCTAAGTAATGGACATGAATCGGTTACATACAGCCGATACCCCATCTGCCTAATTAGGTATGGATCGGTGCCGATACTGATCTGAATATCAGATGGGCTTAGCCCTGCTCGAGTCTGCATTTTATCCCTCTTTTTGCCTGTAGATGATCACCTGCTTGCTTTCAGTTGCAGGCTAAGAGTGTCCAACTTTGACTCACTACTGCAGATGAATATTTGCACTTAGGGAACCCATTAATCTGCATGGTGTTTTATCACACCAGGATGGGCTACCTAGGACAGGCTACAGGTCACAATAAAACCAGCGGGCTGTCTTTTGGAAAAGGTAGATGCTGGTTATGATGTCATGACTGTGCTGGAATTTAGCAACACAACTTTGGCTGTCAAAATAACGGCGATGTACTCGGAGTGAGGCGCGTATGAGCACACTGCTTTGCAATAAGTGCCAAACCGTACCTGAAATCCCGAGAATCCATCCGGAATACTCCATAAGTTATCTGTGGAGAAAAAGAATGAGGAAGGTGTGGAACTGAGGGGTTCTGCAAGGGACAAATCTTAGAGCTCAAATAGAATGCTTGGCCCCACCCAATTTCAACTAAACCCCATATCTCCCCCCCTCCCCCAAATACTTCAACTATTCCCACTGGCAGGTTTGCTAATGCCTTCCAGATTTCCTGATTAACTTCCCAATAGGCTGCAAGACCTTGAGCTCTGGAACTTGAAGGCAAAAAGCACCAGAGATCAAACGTCGCCCTCTGCTGTGGAGGACAGCGAACTGCAATTTTCAGAAATGGATTTTGAAATACAGCAAATGAGCCTGATTGGGGTCCACTGACTGCAACATGAAGTTCTAGTTAAAGGAAACAGAGAGACCATGCATCCACACAGCGTGAGGTCAAGGATCTCGAGACGTAACTCGGGTGAGCTTGACTCGAAACAACTCAACTGTGTTTGAACTGAACCGCTAAAGTTACCCAGACTGGTGGTATTTCAGCTTTAGTAAGAAAAGACATACTTCATTCTTTGTCACTCAATTCCTTTATTTATTTCCTTTGATAAATGTGCCCTTGAGAGGTGAAGTGGACTATCCCACAAAAACAGAGTTCTGAGAAAATGAGCTCCAAAGTTGAAACTTTTTCAAAAAACCAGTGTGCTTATACCCTACAAATATATATATATATATATATATATATATAAAAAAAATAAAATATTATGATAATAACTTATCCAATTGAAAATATTCAATAAAAAGGGGGTAGGGGTCAAAAATGTGGGATAGCCCACTTTACCTCTCAAGGGCACAAATCCAATTCAAATTCAGATCTTATTTGTCACATGCATCATCATACATAGTACAACCTGCAGTGAAATGCTTATTGCAACTGCTCCAAGGGGGGTGGGTGGAGAGAGTGAAGGGTTGATGATGTCACTCCATCACTGTCACTATCTCGCATCCCGGCTATTGTCCTGGTTCAGACACCAAATAGCTTGAGGGAAGAAGCTTCTCCTCATTCTCTCTGTTGGCTTTTAGAGAACTGAGGTCGGGGAAGCGATGCCGAAGGCAGAAGAGTCCATTGTTGGGGTGGCTGGAGTCTTCCATGATCTTCCTGACTTTGGTTTGACACCGTTTGATGCAGACAGACTGAAGGTCAGGAAGCTCTGTGTTAATGACACATGTGGCTGAGTGAACATCTGTCCTGCATTGTGTCCATTATCTCCAGCCGATGGTGGTACTCAGTGCAGGTACAAGCACCGTACACCTTTGGACCTCCTCCGTGTCCTTCAGTACCTGTAATTTGACAGTTACTGGTACCATGTGATTCCTCCTTTGGCTTGACAAAACCAGAAGGCTAGGGGTTTACCTGATTTTGAGGCTTAGCTCCTCAATACGGAGGCATCAGGGCATTTAGTGTCAAGATTCCTGCAGAACAACACATATTTGACATTACATATGCATCAAGAGGTACAGTCTGTTGCCTTTTAATAGTATAGCATAAAACACAAAGCATTCAATCTTATATTTCGGACAGTGACAAACTGCAATGAGGCATGTAACTGTATGTGAGTAGGGGAAAGGTGTCTGCTGTCTGCATTTAGCTGCTGGCTGTAAGAGTTTATTCGCCGTTTCTCTGTTTACCTGCTGGCTGTAAAACAGAACATACGCACTGCCGGCCCTCTTTCTCAGCACCAATGCCTCGTCTTCCCGCTTCACCTTGTGGTCATTAAATTTCAGCCAGCCCTTTTCCTTCTCACTAAATGCGTTGGTAACATAGTGACCTACAGGAGAGACAGGTAAGACACCCTCTGATTATGTGTTTTAAAGTACGTCTTCTAGGTCACATGACTTTAGCATCTGAAGTATACAAATTATTGAGTAGCTACTCTCATAAGTATTTTGCCTTGTCTTGCTACAGAAATGTGTACAACAGTAAGAGCAGTGGGCGGCATTACAGCACTCTCAAGTGACTCCTTGCAGTGAATAAAGAAGGTCTCGTTATAAAACAGGACCTGTCTGAGGTCAGTGTATGTGCGTACATGTATCTTACCATAGGTGGCGCTGGAGCCTAGGTGGCTGAGAACAGAGACGAGCCTATACATGTGCCTGGCTGGCGGTCTCTCTATTCCTCTCTGAAGAGAAAAGTCATGGTCAGCTTCAGCTCTCTCTAAGTTAGCTCCACCCCTCTGCATCTCCAGTTTCTCTGGCTCTCGTTTATTACTGTGCTTCACTAATATTCTAACGTCATTCTCTCTCTCACGTATCTTCCTCTATCTCTCCCTACCCTCACCAGTGTAGCTGTATGCTGCTCAGTCTCTGCTCTGTCTAAGGGGGGCGGCAATCATAGGAGAAACCAAACACAATCACATGAGAGGTGAATTGACATTTGCTCCTGTAGCCATAGATAAAATAAGTGGTCTAACCAAAATAAGAGAGTTGCTGGGCAACGTTGTCATGCCCAGAGACGTATGACTGTCCAGGACCATCCCACTGTTGTGCGGATTTAATCCACTCTTGCTGGTTTCACCATTATTACTTTCAAATTCTTTGAACTACTTCTATATAATTTGCTGTATAATACACTGTGTTCTGGCTACGTATAATGGAAGCATGCCCTAAAGTATTATTTGCTTCCCTGTCATGGTGTTTGTCAGTGCATCTGCCACAACAATCCATAATATTAAAATACAGCAGCCTGTTATGTGTCTGAGCCCAGCCATTTACCCAGGTATACCTGCAGGGGGCGGTGATTCCACTTCAGGTGAGCTCCTGCAGAGTGTAACACTCCCCTCCTTCACAGGAGCCGGCCCATCCCCGGCAGCCATTCTCAGGGCATCATCTTCTATGCCCGCCGTCAGGTCCTGTGTTTTTGGGGGCTCAAATCCCCCGTCGCCAAACCTGACGGCTGAACCCTGATGATCCCCATGGTCTAGAGCATCGGCTGACCTGCAGGAGATTCATGCAGTCAGATTATTGTACAATGTCCAATACAAATGTCCTTATAAATACTGTTGGTCTATTTAATCCCATTATTTTTAAGAACTGACAATATATATGATTATGTGTCTGCTCTAATTTTGGCCTTTATTGTATGTCTCTATTCAGATGCAGACTTACAGATGTGCCTCTTTCAGAGGAGCTTCCTCTGTCTGGGGAGTCACCGTCAGCAGGGTGATCTCCTCGCTGAGGTGGGGGAGCAAGGTAACCTCCCGACAGAGGCGAACCCGGTCCTGCACTTTCTTTAGCTTGCACTTCTGCGTAAATCTGAACCTTTTCAAGTGCAGTACCAGGATTCTGCAGAAGTACAAGGACAGACAGTGAGAGAGAAAGAGGAATGATATTGAACACCCACACCTCACTGTCAATGAAGAAATGAATTAGGCCTATGTACAGGTGAACCGTAGACCACACATTTGTCATTCTATGCACATTACTGAACAAGATCACTGGAAAAGTATCCAACTTACCGAGGCAGCGTAACAAATGCCCATGAGAGCACAGCCTTGCTTCCCCCGCAGATGTCACATTTGGACTCGACTTCCGTATCCTGTAACAGCACACAGCAGTAGTCAGTGATGAGCGCCTTTCACCAGGATCATTACAACACGACAACACAACACTTCTATGTGTCAATGCCAGCTAGTATAGCATGAAGTCAGTAGTTGCACAAATGTGTGTGTCTCTGGAATACAGCCAGCTGTGAGTGATCTTGTGTGAGCGGAGCTACAGGCACCTTGAAGTAGTTCTTCAGTAAGTTTTGCACAGACCCACAGGGAAGGACATCCAAAGATATATCATTAAATTTCTCTGTCCTAGAGGTCTGTGCTCCACAGCTGCCGGAAACCAAGAAGGTGGAAAGAGATACAAAGAAACTGAATATTTCAAATACGCCAGCCAGATCAATAACATCTGGACCTTCAATAAGAACTGGATCCCTAACGCAGGTCTATCGAGAGTTTAGGTCTTTGTGGCAGCAGCACGCAAGGAATTCAGACAGGTGTGTAAAAGCAGTAAAACCTGCAGCGTTTACCTGGTACAGGTCTTCTGGCAGAGCATTTCAAAGGCCAGGTTTGCCTCAGCCGGGCAGAGGTATGTGCTCGTACTGGCATGAATTGATGTTCCCAGGGCACTCAACCGAGATATTAAAAAACTGAAAAATTCATGGGCATCCTAGATGACAGGAGATAAGCAGAAAATGTTTGCAAACTGAAAATGTTTACACAGAACTTTATATTTTCCAGTGTACGGTGCTTATTTCATAATTGTGTTCTCCTTAGTCAACCACACTACCCTAAAGAATAGTCGGAACAGTTTAGTGATTCTGTATTCATGTGTAGAAGAATTTCCTTACACTCTGCTCGTCTTCAGAAAACTGGTCTGAAAACTCCTCAATCAAATTTCTCAGCACGGGTTCCTTTTTGTTTTGTTCCAGTTCATGTGTTGAATTGAGAAGATTATTTAGATGTCTGCAGATCAAGAGAGGGAGAGAATGGGAGTTGGTATCTCCACTTTCACTCTGATTATTTTGATTATTGTGATTAGGCCAGTAACACACATGAAAAATTAAGCGTATGGAGTTCTGTATGGGGTGGATATTCCTGCTGGGTACCTCATCAGGTCCGTGGACGGGAGCAGCTCCCAGTGCTCCTTCTGCCTAGTGAGGTCCTGGCAGAAGGACGGTAGGTGGGAAAGGCACTGCAGGGTGGCATTCATAAAACAGGTCTGCCCCAGGTTTGGTAGCCTGAAAGACAGAGAAACAGATGTGCCTTAAAACCTCGCCCACTCACGTCATTGGTGCAGTTTGTAACAGTCGGAAAACCCTGCCCTGGAAGGTTCACAGGAGCTTAGCGCTTACCCGAGGCAGACCAGTGCCGGGCGCCCTCCCTCTGCAGAATCAGACCTGTCATTATAGAATGATGCAGGAGAAAAAGAGAATGAAGTGATAAAAAGCTTATTAGACGTCTTAATAGGGTTAATTACAGACATACCAATATGATCAAACATATACTGGTTACCTTTTCAGGAAGCTGGCAGGCCCTCCATTATGTGTGGTGACTTCTGTCACCACTGGAGGGGACTGTTGCTGCTCTTCACCCTCAGGAGAGGATGTGCTGGATGTCAGTGACTTGGAGGAAACAAGAACACATTCTGCTTTAGAAATGGATACGAGGTCACCACTGGATTTTGAAATCACACTGGTAATATCTCCGATCTTTGTACCTCAGTGTTGACAGTGACTACACAGGGACTCTGGCTGCTCGCGGAAGCATCACTGTCTCCAGAGTCCATGCAGTCAGCTGAGTCCCGTTCAATCTCCTCTGAGCTAAAAGAGCAACAACCGCTACAGTCAGTAGAGAGTTCAGGTGTGAGAGAGAGTGACTGACAAAGGTACAAAAAAACCAGGGTACTACCTCTCCTTGGCTGAGCACTTGGTGAGTTTTAGCCATGGAAATTTGCGCACAAACTTCAGCTTTCTTTTTTGGGGCTTCTTGGCGACTTCCTTCGGGACAGCTATGGCGTCACGCTGCTATTAACAGAACAGGAGTCAGTATAAGGGAACGAGCACTGAATACAGACACAGATAAATGTCATCCTCCTTAGGCTTGGTTTATTAAAGTTGCTCAGAAGCAAGAACAATTTACAACGTAGTAATAAGGTACTGTTTCGTTACAAAAAGAATTTGTGACATAAATTAAGCCAGAAGTTTATCTACCCCGATTGCTGATTTTCCCGAACAGCATTTAGTCCACACTACCGGAATCCTACAGCTATACATGCTAATTTTTTTTATAAGTTTGTCGACACATTGGTTCTATCGACCAGTCGGTCTTTTGCAGCTGACGTCACATTCGCTATAACCGCGGTGTATTGTGAGTCGAGCCGCCATTTTGGGTGCATACAACGCAAGTCCGAGCAATTTCGTCCGGCATTATTTTTCGTGAGATGGGATCCTCGTCCTATGTGAGAGGCTGTCATACGGCAGAAACGGCAGAAAGGTGGAGAACAACATGAGATTTTTCCGGTTTCCCACTTGGGAAAGAGGATATGGACAGCAGGTAGAGGAGGCAACGAAGAGGCGTCGGACGTTCTGGGCCGCAGCGGTGAGACGGAAAGAAATCACTGTCAACACGGCTCTCGGCGTATTCATAAAGGCAAGTAAGAGCTTTTTTGTTTAAGTAGTATTACTGAATATGCATTTTTTTGTCTTAGTTTTTATACTGTCTAAGCACTACTTCTCATTTGTGGCTCATTAAATCGGTCGCACACGCTATACCGTCCAATTAATCTGTGGACGTGTTGCTACTGAGTTCTATACGTAAAGCACCGCGCGTAATGTGTTATCAACTATTATTGCTAACAATGGCTAACTTAACCGGGCTAGAATTGGATTTCATGATTAATGGGATAATTTGTCGGATTCAAGGTAGTTCGGATTAATTGTAAGTGAAGGAGGATAATGGCCATTTAAACTGAGGCACCTTAAATCCAACGAGTTGGATTTAAAAATCTTGCTTTTCATATGGGTCCATGGTATTGCCACTCCTGTGGCAAATGGAACGCATCCGACTCGGTTTTTCCGAGTTTAGCAGATGTGACGTAATCTCGGAATCCGAAAATCGGATCCCCGTGGTCTAGACCATTGGCTGACCTGCAGGAGGTCCATGCAGTCAAACTATTATTCATACAAGTACAAATGTGCTTATAAATACTGTTGGTCTATTTAATCCCATTGTTTTTAAGAACTGACAATATATATGATTATGTGTCTGCTCTAATTTTGGCCTTTATTGTATGTCTCTATTCAGATGCAGACTTACAGATGTGCCTCTTTCAGAGGAGCTTCCTCTGTCTGGGGAGTCACTGTCAGCTTGGTGATCTCCTCGCTGAGGTGGGGGAGCAAGGTGACCTCCCGACAGAGGAGAACCCGGTCCTTTACTTTCTTCAGCTTGTACCGTGGTGTAATTCTGAACCTTTTCAAGTGCACATATGAGCCAAGACTTACCCAATGACTGTGCAGCTGACAATGCACCTGAAGACAATGCCATGCAGGTGAGCAGCCAACAGGACAGTGCAAGCTCAGGAATAGAACAGAAAGTTGATGGTGATCTGTTCAGACAGAGGATAGTAAGGAGTAGGCTGGGCAGGAGAAGCACCCAGCACCAAAAAGGAGACTCAGTGGGTGAAATGTATGTAGGACATGAGACAAACCCGATCTGAAAGTGATTTGGGGAGACCTGCTGAGAAGCATAGATGGCGGCCCAAAGTCAGACACCGAACTGGTGAAGCCAATAAGGTCAGAATGAGAAGAGCCCAGCCCCCAGAGAGCTGCAGGCAGGGCCTGGAGAGGGATGGAGGAGGCCAGCGATTGCCACGGCACCAGACTCCAGTATGTAAATAGTGAAATAAGTACAGTCAAACCTCAGATTGCGAGTAACTTGGTTTGCGAGTGTTTTGCAAGACGAGCAAAATTTTAAAAATAAATTTTAAGTTGGTAAATGAGTGAGGTCTTGCAATACAAGTATTATGTATACGCTTTGTCTGCTGAGTGTCACGTGATCACAACTGAGCCGATGGTTCTTCTCTCTCTCGCTGCGGGATTGTGGATAATCGTCTCCCATGCTCGATCTCAGTTGGTGCGCCTCACTCGTATAGTCAAAACTTAGTAGAAAAGCACTACCCGAATCTGTTTAACGACAATGGAATGTCCACATTTCCGCGAAATGGAAAAGGGGGCAAAAGCAGCTGTCATTGGATATGTTCCTTGTTATACTTGCAAAAAAGTCGCGTTGTGTCGGTGTGTGGACAGTCTCAGGGCAGGCGGGTGGGACAGCAGGTGGGAGGTGTGTGGACAGTCTCAGGGCAGGCGGGTGGGACAGCAGGTGGGAGGTGTGTGGACAGTCTCAGGGCAGGCGGGTGGGACAGCAGGTGGGAGGTGGCAGCAGCCGCAGCCACGTGGGGGCATCACTGATTTCTGAACCACCACAGTATGTGGACAAAATATTCCTTTGTGTTGCACTAACAAGGACATTCTTATTTCTGCTTTTCAGAGCTCCCCACTATGCAGGCCGCATAAACATGGTGCCTGTGGTTTGTGACCCTCCTCCTCAAAGGAACCCGTCTCCTCAAAGTAACTCACCTCCAGTCACCCGCCTCCTCCTCAGAGACCCTCAAATGGCCTCTCCTGTGCCCTTAAAAACCACGTGAAAATATTTTTGCATAGTGCATCCATCCATCCATCTATCCATCCATCATCTTCCGCTTGGTCCGGGATCGGGTCGCGGGGGCAGTAGCCTCAGCAGGGAGGCCCAGGCTTCCC
>JAODJX010000097.1:2569730-2580006 GCA_026776945.1 Isichthys henryi
ATCCCCCTCCCTCTCAAAACACCCGAGCAACGGACTCATAAGCGCCCCCCTCTGAGCAGGTCGCGTTCATGACCAAACCGGCCGTAGGAGAATGGACACGTCAACCACGGACACCCCCCCCTCCCAACCCACCCCTCAGCTAAGGTTTCATTCACTCCCAGAATATTCCACGTCAATTACTCTATACCCAAGAACATTCCTTTATTTATTTATTTATTTTTTACATTTTTGAGTCTACGAAAGCAAAAAGGGACACAGTACTATTGAGAGAAATCTGCCAGCAACGGGGAGAGATAATAAAATGATCTGCATAAAATTACAAACACAAAAGTGAGCGACACTGCAGTGGTCGCAGGAGGCAGAGACGGCCAGGATGTGTCAGCGGCAGGGCTCAGGGGACGGCACATGGTGCGAGACAGTCGTGGAGCACGCCACAAAAAAAAAAAACCTCACCTACTCATCACCGTAGCAAAGCTTCAGAGAAAATGCTGAAAATCACACCAGAACTTCAGAAGAAATCCACTGGAACACCGGGAAAACCCCAAGATATGACCAGCATGTCCTTTGGGTATCAGCGATACTGATACTGACAGCCAGGCATAGTTTCGGGTTCCGGGAACTGGGCCCAGAAAGTTTTGGAATGTACAGCAAAGAACGCGACACTACAGAAACTGCTCCTTTTGGAAAAGCGGCATGTGCAGACTGTTCTGCAAGACCATCCTCGCCTTCTGAGCGCCATGACAACAACATCACAGAAAGCAAAGTGAAGCTACAACCTCTTGTTGTTGCACGAACATCTAATACAATTGTTAGCTGTCCTGCCTCTGAGATGTTAAACCATATAAATCACTGAGGGGAAATCCAGAACCCAGGCATGAGGTAGAACTGGTTTTTTGTTGTTCTACGGAACGCATGCCACAAAAGGTATCGAAGGTGTGGGCCGGACGTTGCCGCCCAATGCGCTCTGGCACCGGACAGGAGCCATCTCAGCTTTCATTAACTGCCAGTACTGCTAAAAGGTGGATCGCTGACAAGCAGTGCCCCGGGCGTGGTGTGGCCCAAGGAGGATCACTGGATTACCGGGGAGGCGGCGGTGGCAGGAAGTGGGAATGCAAGGCCTTAACTAGGGGGCTGAGTCTAGCGGACGAGACTTTTGACTTCTGCTACACATACACCATTTCGCAAGAGTCACATTCAAGAATTAGAATTATTATAAAATGACACAACTATGCAAATAAGTAAAAACTATTTGGCTCACTCCTAATCGCACCAGTACACAACACAGACAACAGTTACAGAAATTACAATAAACAAAAACCAAGGCCTGCATTTATGGTAATAAATAAGGTGACAAGTGTTAAATTTCGTACATTAAGGACCCACATAAAGAGGATAATATTTGCACAGAACAGCATCCCGAATGGCTTTCCTTTCAGGAAAGGAAGGAGTTTTTCCAAAGTTGAAAGAAACATAGTCAATCCACAGCGGGACACCAAAAGACCAAAAGGACAAGCACATCCTCTCATTATATGCAAATGCTGACTGAGACAATGTATGAAGAAAATCAAAAAGTAAGAGTTTACATAGGCTGGCTGACTTAGCTTCAAACCAGGGGGGTAGAGCCTGAGACCCGAAAGCAGTATGTCCGCAAGGATACAATAAGCGACTGTGTGCTACAGGCCCGGGGTTACGTGACGCTCACAGCTTTGAACCCGTGACTCCGGAGGTCGGAGGTCGTCGCAGAGGGTGGGGGCCTGGCTCCTCCCACAGCCTCTGGTGAGGTATTTGCATGAATTTCCAAAAGTAGTTTGACGTGACGCAAAGATGAATGGCAAACAAGACAGAGTGACTCTGGAGAGATCAACTAAACAGAAAGCTGAGTGTTTCGTGCAGTAAAACACCCACATTAGAGAGCCACCCCACGGCATGCTGGGATGACCTTTTTCGGCTAGCTCTGCACAAAGTTATTAAAGCTGTTCAACACAAGGTGGACCTCACCCTCAAAGCCATCTCTCTGAATCCTCACCCATGCCCTCACCTCACACCCCGACATTTCCCGTCCCTGCACCAAGCCCCGGCGCTCACTGCAGTGGGCGAATTCCAGCAAAAACAAACGATTTACGCTGGAATTTCCTGCCACAGGCTGGCGAGGTCGGTGCACAAGACTTAAAATACCCCGCCATTTTCAGAAATAGGCGAAAATCCCCCCCAATCACCTCCGCCCATTTCCAGAGCCCACAGGACCCTAAGCACAGCACACCAGTCTTACAACTTCATACTGGCACCAGGAACCTCAAGGGCCCAGCAAGAGTCACTTAGAGAGACAGTGTAGCCAGGAATCCTCTCTTCCGGCAGAACCATTTGCCAGGTCCAGTAACTGTACAGCACTGGAGTTTCTCCAGTGAACATGAAAAGTGACCGGAATGGCGCAAAGGGGGGCATATCCGGCTGGAAAAATTTGCCAAAGCAAAGTGGTTAAACTGTGCATGCTGCCATAGCTCGGGCCCTGGGGGGGACCTTTGAATCATACCGGCCAGGGCTCCAGGGAAGCTCTCTGTGACGCAACGCCTGTGATTTTACACTCTTTGTTCCCCATCTTTCCCATCCTGCCCTAATGGAACAGATGGGCAAAATGACCTCACAGCTGCATCTCCATGTCGCCTCTCCCAGCCCGGGCCCCCAGCCTCCTGACATGCTGCCATGGCCGAAACGGCGATGAGCAGGGGACAAAGAAGTCAAATAAAAAATTAAATAAAAAAAAACAAAAAAGGACACGAATGGGGAGGAAATCGAGCAGCGACCCAAGCCGGGATGGGGGAGCTCGGGGCCACAGGAACAACTATAAAAGTATAGAATACGATGGGGTTTAAAGAGGGGTCAGACAGCAATGGCCCTTCCCCTAACTTCCAGAAACCCCTCAGATTTATAATACAGGTGTGTAGCAGGTAGATTGTTTGGTACAGGTGTGCTGGGCTCTGGGGGGGGGAGCAAATATATCGACTGTCCAGGTGTGAGTTAAACATTGCTTTATAAAAACACTCAAGACTGAATGGGAGGTGTAGTGTGTTTGGTCTGCCTATACAGCCCAGGAGATGGGGGGGAAATCAACAGCCGTCTCTGGGGTCAAAGGTCAACAGCCGTCTCTCCTCCAGGACAAAAGAGACGATGAGATGAAGACTAGACTTACGAGGAAGCATGCAGAACAACACGGGCCCCAAGTCCCGAGGGGGGGGGGGGGTCCACCCACCATATTCCACAGTACATTTAACACAAAAAAAACAGGTTCAAACAGTGTGCAGCTGCAGAGAGCGTCTGGCACACCGGCCATCGTCACAGCTACAGGAAGAGACAACAGCTGTGGCACGTTAGCACCTAACAACGGACCGTCAGCATGACGTCTGCCACGTACCGCCTCCCAGCAACGCAACAGCCCGAACTGGGAGCCGAGAATCTCCTCAGAGAGCAGCGGGGGCCGGAGAGAATGACCGTTATCCCCAGAAGATACTCCCGAAAAACATAGAGGTAGCTCTAAGGCGGGAAACCATCAAGAAGGGACTGATGTTTAGGGGCTCCCGGCCGCCCAGACGACAGGCACCGGTGAGTGAAAGGCCACAGGTAAACACAAAAAGAGGCATTTTATTGCAGGAGTTACAAAAGAAAGACACCTTCTTCTGGGTAGAACCACCCATGCACAGCAAAATACAAAGACAGGGAAAGAAAATATATATTTTTTAAAAATCAGTAACTAATTTAAAGCTCGCCAGTCCGACATGCAAGTCGCCTCTAGGTGGCCATTTGCATTTCTGTGCCCTGCTGCTGGCCAGCTGTGAACGGGTCCAAATGAATATTATAAACTTCTCTAGCTCAAATTGTGTCAAATTGGGGGGGGGGCTGCCAACGAGTAATAACTCAGACTTAAAGATCCCAGAAGCCAGAGCCAGCCAGCATGATAAGTCTAAGGATACCTTCAGCTCTCCTGCCAAGTAAACAGGCATAAGTAATAAAAAAAGAAAGATATACGCACACTCTTCCTTACATACCCTCCTGGAACCACAATAGGGAGGATTATGTGATGTGGGGGGGGGGGCCTTATGTAACGTGCCTCTCCAGCGGGGGATGTGCTCCGAAGCCAAGGTGCCATCCGGAGAAATGGCCGCACATAAAGCGCACCATTCGGAACCCATTCCTCAAATTAGCGATGGGCCGCTGTGTGTTACGCCTGTTAACTTTAACTGACCCGATTTCCGGGGGTATGTAAGGATGATTTACAGCATCTGACCCTCTGAGCAGTCATCATCATACCGTTTCAATAACAGCAGCTAAGAATCTGCCATTATACAAAGTTACACAGCGACACGGAGGAGGGGGGGGCGTGTGCATCTGACTGCGCAGACCTTTGGTCCGGACATAACGCGGTAACGAAATGCTGATTCATATAAAATGCCCTGCGGATACCGATCCGCACCCCGATATGAGTCCCCACCACGTACAGTCATCCAGGGGCAACGTGAGCAGATGCCCCGGTGCACGGAGCCTGAGCCGGATTACAAACGGGACCCGGACTCTGCCGGGAGGCGTTTAAAGAGGCAGGTAAAGGGACTTTATCGGCTGCAAAGTGCACTGGAGTTGGGTGTAGAAGAAGACGGCAGCGACTGTAAACCCTTCGGCTGTAGAATCGCAGAAGCGTGAATGCGAAGTATGAGAAGTTCGGGTTACAGCGGCAATGCAGGCGTTGCTGCAGACACCCGGCATTACGGCGTTATATCGGAGCCCGTCCCCGGTCCAGAGAGGCGACTTCCGCGTAAAGGGGGGCTCTGGTGGTAAAACCTAATCATCCAGGTGCAGTAAATAGCCTAAGTGCAAAGTGCCGGTAAACCGAGACTCCAACAAAGCCGAGGGGGCTGAAGTAGCCGAAGCTGACGGTGCCTTTACCGTGCTCTCCGTGGCCGTCCGCAGGGCGAAACGCGCTGTAAGTCCCCGCTTCACGCCGGGATCGTCCCGTCTTCTCCGCCTCCAATGCCCTGTAAATCCCTTCGTCAGCCCCCCCTTGTAGCCTGCGATCGCGGGACTTACGCGCTGCCCAGCAGCTGGAGGTTTCTGCACTATGGACTTCGGACTCTCCTCGGCCAGCCCTAAACTAAGCCGGCCCTCCCCATCTCCGTAACACCCAGCCCTCCCCATCTCCATAACACCCAGCCACATTTAAAGCGACGGAGCTTCTTGCGCTTGGATACTATTAAAAAGTCCATACTTTACCTGTCCCTATATCCATGACATTTTTTCCCCCGAATAATGGCAATAACAACTATAACACCCGGTCGTTTTAACTTCGTAATTAAGACATTTCAAGGGAAACAAAGCAAATGCGGTGCCGAACTCATAAATCTGCCGCAAAGAAAAACTTAAAAGCGACATGATAATGTTTTACTCTCACCCACGAAGTCCTTTAATTGCAACAATTAAACAATTACATCTTGCACAAAAATAAAATTCAGTTTTCATTACCTGGCCTTTGTCCCACAATGGACAGCTGGTTATTTTTATAAATCCATTTAAACTCAATTTTATGGTTTACTATAGTAAATTAGACCATCTGAAGTGGTTCAGTACACCATAAAGCGCTGGGAAAATGAGCGCCTTGTAACCACTCAATCCACACGCATAAAAACACTTAACTTGAAACAGAAAGTGTCCATGTTTTGCTGATCTTAAGGACCCCGTGATTATCCTTCCAGTGTTTATCAGCGTTCAGTTTTTCCTGCAGGCACTTTTGCCTTTCCCTCCTGCATCTCGGAGTCGTATCGCATTTGTTAAACAGGGTAGCTGTAGGATTGACTTACCCTGGAATCGCGGGTCAGAGCGCATCCGACGCCGGGACGAAGGTGCCGGATTAAATGGCCATCAGAGACAGTCCGGCTATGCAGCTCCATCTTTCTAATGAACGCGGCATCTCGCATCTTTTCAACAAACACTCACAGTCATTTAAATGTATTTTGTTTTATTATCATTATCATTTAAAAATAATGATTTTTTTTGTCGTCAGTTCATCCCAAATTCTCGCATCTACCTGAAAATTGCCCATAGCGGTCAAAACATCAGATAGCGCCAGATATCGTTTCAAGTGAGATTTTTTTAATTTTCTTTTTTTTTTTTTTAAACTTTTTTTGTAATCTAATAAAGAATATATTTGATCACACAGAATACATCCTTGGCACTATACACTCAGTATAATACATTATGTCCTGGTCAAACGTTGACAGTTTGAAAAGACCCCCCCCCCTCCCCCAAATCCAGCGTTGGCAGCAAGTAGCCAATGGTACTGGCTATTTACACCCCACGGTAAGATAACACAAAATGAACATAACCATCGTGAAAATAACCTCAAACTGTGGAAATATCCTGCACATTTGATCAAAGGGTGCCTTTTGATTCACTCACAAAGCGTTGATTTGGACCTGTGGTCGATTCAGCAAACGCATACTATCACGTTTCACAAAACAGCAAAGGTGAGATTCTTTTAAAATAAAACAAAAAACATGACACAGGCAGCATATGCGGTGATGTGGGGTGGTTTTGTTAGACCCTAATTTCAAAAAGGTCTTTTCTCATGATTAGATTATTCAACACACAGTGTGGTCCAAAGTCTTTGTCACAGCTGAGAAGACAGGCCTTGCAACCAGGCACATTTTAAATCATTTATATATATATATATATATTTCACTATAATTTCTTATTAAAAATAAATATTGATTTTCTTTTTGTAGAATATATTTCATAGGTGGACTTGTGTACTTTTGTTAGCTTTGGACATCTGGGAACAGTGATAGAACATTTGTACAATGCTTTGTTCGCAGGGGTTGGGTGGACACTGCTTACGGTCACGTGGACCGATCCAGACCAGCTGGTTCTCGTAGTCATGAGTCTTATCAGGACCCACTCAAAGGAAAAAAAAGCAGAAATAGCTTGTGACAGAAATAGCTATTTTTGTGTCCATATTCATTGTTTTCCTCCTATAATCTTTCAGACTCTTCTTGACCATCACTGATGATGGCAGTGCCAACGAATGCAGTTCTTGCTGGAAATGGAGGCGGGGCTAAGGTGTAATGCCGCGGTTCACGGTTTATTTTAGGTCATACATTCCCCTTGTACTCGAACATTTAAATCCTCCTACATCCTCAGACAGAATGGGCAGGGGAAAGGGTTGCAGAAATCGCATGGAATGTGTGTGACGCATTCGGAGTGATTTGTGACTCAGAAGCTGCGTCTCTGTCCTGTCGGGGGCGCCGCGGGCAACCGCAGCCTTTGGGATGGGCCGCGGAACCCCCTATCAGGGGTCCTACCTGGGTCCCTCACCTGCCTGGAAGAGGCATGTACAGCCTGTGTGTTTATATGCTGCTATAGCAGCCTGTCTGGCCTCTGGGCCTAATGCGCAAGGTCATGTGGTTCCCGTTGTTGTCACACCAGTTGACAAGGTCACTGGTTTCCACAGAGTCCGGGAAAGACAGCAGGGAAGTCAAGTGCGTGGCCTGGGCTCCTGCCCTGCATGAATTCAGCTACAGGCTGACGGACAGCAAAGCCCACCTTCCTAAAGAGTAGAAGAAGACCTACACAGATGTAGAGCCCACGTGTGACACAGGCTGGGAGTCAGCCGGACACCCCTAGACTCAACGACACCGTGTGTCATAAGCTGCTGATCGGCATCCGGTCCTGACCACCTGCTCGGGGAATCTGACAGTCACTTAAGGCTGCCTGTCTGAGATTCGGCCTTCTGTATCGTACTAAATGCTCCCACTTTCCCGACCATAAGCGATTTTTCCAGGAGAGTAAGGGATGCACCCCCTACTTGTCAGATGAAAATGCTATTCGAACATAATAAGTTTAATAAAATGTAATTATATTATAATGTAATACCTTAAAATGTGGCTTGCATTAGTCATATCAATGTGTAATAAGAATTTATCGTAAATGTATCCATTGTTGTATTTATTACAAATGAATTTATCTGGATCAAGTCCCTTTTGAGGTTCTGAGTGTCCCTTTTCAGTCACTGACGATCATCGTACCCCCCCCCCCCCACAATTTAGGCATGATCCCACGCCTTCTGCCAAGCGAGCACCTACCCATCAAATGATTACACCCCCTGGGAGAGCAGCCTAGAGTGGGCTATATTCCTGGGTCAGCCTCCTTCCTCCTGTACCTCCCATCATTGTTCCGCCCCCCCCCCCGCCTTCTGAGACTAACTGTCCGAATGACGTTGTGCCTGTGTCTGGCTCACTGCTACGGTACAGAAACCAGCCAAAGAGTTCATTTTATGAAGCCTCCAAGCATAATGAAATAATTTTGCTTTCGTGACTCAGGCCTTTCATCCTCTGCAGATGCCGTCTTTCGGGTTCTCCCAGGCAAACAGGCCCCTTTAGTGCATACTTGTTTACTGCTATGGCCCTGACTGTGCGTTTCCATGGTTACCGCAATGCGACCCCAAGGCCGCATTCTAAATGCACTCCCCCACCTTCCAAGCTACAGTCCAACGCAAAGCCCTCAGTGCTAAAAAATATTCAACATGCCCATATTATTGTTGTATTTTTATACTGTCTAGATGACAAGCTTCTGTGCAGTGGGTGTTTTTCTGAAAGAAAAGTAGATGGTATTTTGGCCATAAATCGTTGAGATGTAGGTTTGTGACACATAGGGACGAACCCTCAGCCAGCCCTTCTATCACCTATCTCCCATGGTGCTTTGCAAACAGGCTTTCATGGCCACAGACCCCCGAGGGCCATTGTCACGCAGCTCATGTGGGAGAACACGCTCCACGCTACGCTTTTCGCATGACGTCCTCCTTGAGGGTCAGTCACACACTGAAGCATAGGACCATGCCACTTCCTGTTTGTGGTTTCCTGTCGTCTTCCATCGCATTTCGCTCAGCGTGCTCAGACAGCACTGGTTAGACCTCCATAAATCAGGTTTAACAAGGCTGGGAGTTTACCTGTCTTTTAGTGGGAATGTTGAGTGACACTGCCCATGATGTCACTGGCTGGTGCTGACACAGAGATGATGGCATCGACAGCATCAGTGGGCGGTAAATCTGTGCTACACGGCCTTCTACCCTGATTCCAGATAATACCTTCGCTTCACTCACCCTGCAGCGGATATACACAGGAGATCTGGGCACGAGGTTCAAACGGGCCCAAACTTCAGCCAGTAATGCGCGTTTTGTATTTTTCATACAGGAAGTGACTTACAAACATGTATAAGGTGTGTAATTTCACCGGGGACATTACAGGGTCTGATTCACGTACATTCACACACATATTATTAGGATGTGAATAGGGAGAGAGACTTGCTGCTGTGTCTGATGAGTCAGGAGTATCCGGAATGTTCCTGTTTCCAGTCTGTCACTGCTTCACCCTTAAAACCTCCACTTTCTCTGACTTCACTGCGTACCTGTGACTTCTGACACTTGGCATCACTCTGAGGGGTCCTTCCAGACAACATCCAGTTTTCCTGCGACCGGGTTGCAGCACGTCTTCCAAATACAGATTGTCTGGGCTGTAGTCTTAGATGGGCTTAGACGCCGTTAGCAGTCTTCAAGCTTCGCCTCTCTCTTCTGTTCCACTTCCTCACTGCCGTTTGTTCCTCATCTCCATCCTCTGGTGACGTCACCTGCCTGAATGCCGCACCGAATGTCCTTTGATTGCATTTTCCGTGTGACAGGTTTCTGTTTACAGACTCCCGTGGTTTTTGGATTGATGAAGAACATTTAACATAAAATTAAAAAGCTGCAGGAAAAAAAACATGCAACTCACCCCCCTAAAAAAATTGAAAACAAAGCAGACAGACGTGTCAGAACACACGGGTCCACGCCAGCACACACACATGCAAAAAAAAAAAAAAAAAACGCTTAATAAACACAGAAAACTTCCGGCTTCAGGGAATCTGAAAAGGAAACAAAGGAAAGTCGACGATGCAGGAATCTCTGGGAAACACTGATTCGTCTGTGTTTTGTTTTTGTTCAGAGTCTTTGCTGTCGTCTGATTTTATTCCCCACGTCAAACAAAGGAGGAGAATCCCCCGATGGGGGCTCGTGAGCCAGGTGCTAGGCTGCTGGGTGGCCTGTAGAGGGTGCTGTGCTGGCTTGGGGGATTGGAGGTCTGCTGTGACGGGGTGGGAGTCCGGCTACCTTTGGGCCTGAAAAGGCTGCCCTGGGCCTGAGCCTGGGCCTGGGCCTGACCCATAGCCTGGGGCGTGGTGTTCAGCTGGGGCGGCAGTGGGGGGAGCG
>JAODJX010000097.1:2595344-2605963 GCA_026776945.1 Isichthys henryi
CATCAATGTAGGTGGAGTCATATCACGGGGGGGGGGGGGGCGAAGGGGTTAAACGCAGCAAGGTAAAAATAGGCTGCACCACACTGACCCCCAGAGGGAAAGTTCTACAACAGTATACCTGTGCCGTTTGAAGGTCATACCGATCCGAATGCCACACTTCGAGAAACAGAGGATTATGCGAGTCAGCCCCCTTGGAGAGGAAAAAACGGCAACCAGTAGCAGCCACGTCTCTGTGGTCTAATCCTGCACGGGTTCGAATCCCAGCATAGAAATGTATGGACAGATTAAGTGGAGGAGGAAGATGATGGAAAAAGGGGCGTTTGTTTATGTAGCCAAACGCGCTGGTTTTGGGGGGGGGGCGCTGCAGTCAGGAAGCCCTGGGTGGGTGGCAGACCATCTCCGGCGTGGTGAGGCAGAGAAAATCAGTCTTCCTGCCTGTGGGTCACTCTCACAGTCTGGTTCGGCCAGTGGGTCTCGGCCGACGCGGGCCAGCCGCTCGAGGCCTCCAGAGGGACAGGGAACCACAAAGAAAATGCTTTTTCTGCCCTTTTGTCACTGCGGATTGTCAAGGAAGACCCCGGGATGGCGAAACACAGGCCCCATTGTGCCACCCTGCCAAAAAATCGGCCCCAGACTCCTTCCCCTCTCCCCTCGACATGGCTGACATACGCTTCCGTCTCTATGGCAACTTGGTGCCGCTGAGCCAACCACCGAGAACATACCAAGATGGGATTAAAAAAATGAGAAAAGTTCCCTTTTAGAAAAGACGAATGGAAAACGTATTTTCCAGAGGCTGTATGGTGGCCTTCCTGTGGGGGGGGGGGGGGGTGTTTGGCAGACGTGTCCCTCATGCTGTTGGCTGGGCTTCTACACAGACGGGTTGGCGGCTTCCCGGTGCCTCGGACGTGTCCTAAGAGCCAGAGGAGAAGCCCTTTCCCCCACAGCCTGGAGTCTGCTTCACATCATCCTGTAGGTTCCTGTAGGGCTGCAGTCTACAGGAATAACCTGTGTTTTGGTGTCTGGTCATCTTTCTTCGCCACTTATTATGCACATATTTCTGAATTCTGCTCATTTTGACCTCAGCCCCACACTGACCCAGATACCCTTGCAGACCCCCGCATCCTGTTTGCCCTCAAGAAGGTCCAGCTGTGTCCCAATGATGGCCATTATTTAAATATACTTTGTACTCAGTATTTTAGGTTATTGCACCAGCAGGGGGAGTGATGACAAAGGAGCAGGTGTTCATGTTCATAAATGCTTATAAAAGAGCCCACATGTCAAAGGCCCCTCCTTTGCCCACCTTACCTGCCTGCTGGGTGCGCCCCCTTGTGGGTGGGCTGCGAGGACCGTCACCGGCTGCATTGAAGGCCGCCACACTGATCATGTACGTGGTGTATCCTGTCAGGTTCTTCAGCTTGGCGCCCCCCTCTGGCAGGAAAAGGGTGCGCAGACGTTCCGTCTCGTTTTGCCGCTGGAACTCCCAGAAATAGATCTACAGTGGGGGCGTTGGGGGCAGGATAGCATGGTTATGCTGGAGCTAAAGTCTGAATCCCAACTGGGTGAAGGTGTGTAAAGGTGTCCGCTGTAGCTGAAGTAACAGCATCAGCCCTGTGGATGAAATGCTGTGTGTCTGAAATCTGCTTCCTTGCTCTTACTGCTTCTATAAAAACAGCTATAAAGCACCGTAAAAGTATGAAGTGAATGATCAAGCCTCATATCCTGCCCCCTCACCCCCCAGCTTACCTTATACCCCTGAATGTCCCCATTCTGAGTTTCCAGAGGAGGGGGCTCCCACGTCACGTCAAGCTGGGTGGCTGTTGCTGATTGAATGGCAACCTTTTGGGGTGGAGCCGTAGGAACTACATGTCGGAGGGGTAAAGAAAAAAATCAGGGCTCTTTACCGAAAAGGAAAGATTAGGTTTGACTTGCAGTGGGTGTGGAGGGTAACCTTCTGTTTGTTCAGAGATCAGAGGCAGGAATTCATGCGATCATGAGGGACTCAGGGGAAGCTCAACACAGCCGCAGCTGAGCGAGTTTTTACATCTCCCTGTAAATATTTGCCCAGATGCATCGCAGTGGACTTGTGGAACGTATCGCTGCTTTGGGGGGATTTCTGGAAGGTTCTGTGCCACCAGTCATCTTACCTGCCTCTCCCACAAAGACCTCATGGGGCGTGCTGGTGGGCCCATCCCCCACGGCGTTGTACACACTTAGCCGGATCTCATATCTCTTGTGCTTGCTGAGATCTGTGGGACAAAACACACATACATGAGCCAGGGGCTAACAGGGACATGCTGGCTGGAATGTCTCTGCATAAGTTGTCTGGTCAAAAGCATCATGGGAGATTTCAGAGAAAGTAGAAAACGACTGAAAGATGGATGGCAAGAGTATACCCCAACGTATGGTAAAGTATCAGTATCTCTCTCATTCCATGGGTTGTGTCCTAATAAAAACTGTAGGGGCCTCCTGTACAAGCTCAATGCTGCACCTGATGGGAGGAGACCCGAGGAACTGGATCCACTCAACTCTGATCCTTACTGGTTGCTTTTTGGGAGATGGGGAGGCAGAGAGGGGCAGAATCCTCCACCAGAGCAACGTGTGAAAGAACAAAAAGCAGGAAAAAGCCTGAGCCTGGGCTTCTACTGGGAAAGGCAGGCCCAAGCCCATGGACCTACAGGGAAAGGCAGGTCAGAGCCTAAGGTTCTACAAGGAAAAGCAGACCCATGCCCGTGGACCTACAGGGAAAGGCAGGTCAGAGCCCATGGACCTACAGGGAAAGGCAGGCCCAAGCCCATGGACCTACAGGGAAAGGCAGGCCCGAGCCCAGTGTCCTACAGGGAAAGGCAGGTCGGAGCCTGAGGTCCTACAAGGAAAAGCAGGCCTTAGCCCATGGACCTACAGGGAAAGGAAGGTCCAAGCCCATGGACCTACAGGGAAAGGCAGGCCCAAGCCCATGGACCTACAGGGAAAGGCAAGTACAAGCCCAGGGTCCTACAGGGAAAGGCAGGTCGGAGCCTGAGGTCCTACAAGGAAAAGCAGCCCCAAGCCCGTGGACCTACAGGATAAGGCAGGCACAAGCCCGTGGACCTACAGGGAAAGGCAGGTCAGAGCCCAGGGTCTTAAAGGGAAAGGCAGGCCCAAGCCCAGGGTTCTACAGCGACAAAACCTGAGGTCCTATAAAGAAAGGCAGGCCAAAGTTCAGGGTCCTACAGGAAAAGGCAGGCCTGAGCCCGGGGTCCTACAAGGAAAGGCAGGCCCGATCCTGTGGTCCTATAGGGAAAGGCAGGCCAGAGCCCGGGGTCCTACAAGGAAAGGCAGGCCCGATCCAGTGGTCCTATAGGGAAAGGCAGGGCAGAGCCTGGGGTCCTACAAGGAAAGGCAGGCCCAATCCCGTGGTCCTATAGGGAAAGGCAGGCCAGAGCCTGGGGTCCTACAAGGAAAGGCAGGCCCGATCCAGTGGTCCTATAGGGAAAGGCAGGCCAGAGCCTGGGGTCCCACAGGGAAAGGCAGGCCAGAGTTTGGTTGCAGAGGGCTTTCTACTGTGCTGAAGCTTGACCATGTTATCTCCATAAGTGTGTAAGTGTGTGTGTATGTGTGACTGAGCCCTTCCTACTTCACAACACTCGAGAGGAACAGCATCTACAGAAAGTATAAGATAAAAACAGCAGAGGAAACAGTATATTTAAAATAGTTTGGGTGACAGGAGGCAGTGATCAGACAGGTGTTGGGAGCACAATGACTGTAGCGCTGACCATATCTTTATGTGAGAAACAAACCCCAAAAATAACAAAGATTGCATCGGGCCCTGGTAATGAATACAGGGGAAATAAGGAGGAGAGAGAGAGAGAGAAAGAGAGACAGGAAAGGAAGGAGACAGAGAGAGAGAGAGACAGAGACAGGGAAGGAACGAGACAGAGAGAGAGGGAGAGAGAGACAGGGAGGTAAAGGAGTCAAGGAAGGAGGGAGAGAGAGACAGGGAGAGAGGAGAAAGAGAGACAGGGAGGGAAGGAGAAAGAGACACAGAGAGGGAGGGAGAGAGAGAGAGATTGGGAGAGAAGGAATGAGGTGTGAAGACTTACTGTCCAGCTCATGCTGAGTGAGAGATGTATCACTCAGGTTGCATATGCTGTAGGGGGCTGGGGGGAGGTGGAGAGCACAGGGTGGGGAGTTTGGGGTCAGAGGACAGGGAGAGAAGGGGGGGAGAGACAGCAGTTAGTGCCCTTATTCACACTGCCTGACAGTGCAGGTCACATTTCAGAAAGAACTTGACCATAACAAACTTTAAACGGTAAGTAGTTGGACCCTGAAAGGCATGAGGGTGACTGAGTGGGGGTGTCTGTACAAACGAGCACAGATACAGCATGTAACGCATGTCTGTGCGAGCGTGCACAGGTATCGTATAAAATGCATGTCCGTGCAATCGTGCACAGATATCGCATGTAATTTGTGTCCATACAAGCGTGCATAGATATCGCATGTAATTTGTGTCCATACAAGTGTGCATAGATATCGCATGTAATGCGTGTCTGTGAGCATGTGCATGTACGTGTGCTTGCTTGTTTGTGTTAACATTTATACGTGCACACTGTCCCACTATGTGATCTGCCTGTCGCCGACATAAACCTTATTTGCTTAGCGGTTAAGGAACAGGTGATTCACAAAGGTGGGGCTTTATGAACACATTTTACATGAACTCTCCCCCCCACCCCCGAAATCTGTGAGGGCAAATGCAACAGAACGCTAGAGCTGGATCTGCCCCCCCTCTGATTAGGGGTCACGGAAAACTTATGGGGGTGAGCAACAGTTCTTGGGCGGAAATCTGATTTCCCTGAGTATGTAACTGGCTCCTAAATATATCGGAGGGGGGGGGGACTTGGTTTGCGGCCCGACTTGTGAGCCAGAGGAAAGGCCTTGATTTGTTCGTCCATGTGTCTTCCAAGATTATACTTGGATTTTACTATGCGCTGTGATTGGGTAACTGGAATGTCGGTAGCATTGAAAAACATCTGAAGGCAAATATGGACTGGAGGTGGGGGCCCACGGGGCACTCACAAGTCAGCTCGGTCCAGGGGGCCGAGGGGCTGTCGACAGTGCGTTCGGAGAAGCTACGCAGCCGGTCATACAGCAGCTCTCTATACCACACCCGAAATCCCAGCAGGATCCCGTTTATCTGCTCCTCTGGGGGGGGCTGTGGGGGGGGGGGGGGCATGTGTGACAAAACAAAATAAAACTGAGGCATCTATTCTGGGGAGACATACACCCAAAACTCCAGCTTTGCTCCTCTCCGGTGTCTGTCCGCTCTGAGGATCTCTGCCCCCTGCAGGTCAATGCCATACTGCACTCCCCCATAAAATTCTGCTGTTTTTCTGCCTGATAACGCAGCCACTCCATGGACAAAATCCCTGCCAAATATGATCTCTTCAGCCCTCAGATATAAGAAGGCGTGATCACATCTTAAGCTGTGACTGAAGGATCTTAAGTGTTTGGGTTTTCTCCCCTCCCATAAAACACGAAGCAACAAGAATGAGCCTGGATCTTGTCATTAATATTTTCCCCCTTCGCTGCCTGATTATGCTGCATCTGAGCCAAGTGGAGGGGCTCTGTGGAGCGGCTCATGTTTCCCCTGCCAGAGTTTTTCTCCTGACAGCAGCTTGTCACATGTACCACTC
Source organism: Isichthys henryi (assembly GCA_026776945.1). Classification (NCBI taxonomy): domain Eukaryota; kingdom Metazoa; phylum Chordata; class Actinopteri; order Osteoglossiformes; family Mormyridae; genus Isichthys; species Isichthys henryi. The sequence continues at coordinate 2,601,014 of JAODJX010000097.1, forward strand.
GTGCTGCATTAAGCTAGCATGCTCTAACCCATAGAGCTCTGCGTTAGCATGCGGCGCTGCTAGCCGTGGCCTGCACAGAGTGTTAGCACACGTAGCAGTAGCATCACCCGGCGTTAGTGTAACATCCTTACCTGCCACCGGATCAGCACTGAGGTGGTGGTGTGCGGGGTGACTGAGAGGATCACGGGAGCCTCATCTGGGGCTGGGGAGTACAGGGCCGGGGGGGAGAGGGATAAAACTGAGTCTTTGTTGTGTCTTTGAAGACCTAATTCGCAAGATTGCCAACACATATTGTTTCCTGGCAACCTCACTCTGACATCATGTGACATCATATATTTTCACCTCTGCCAGGACTGCCTCGGGATGCCCGTATTCTCCCACACAACAATTACACACACAATTACGCAACAGGCACAATTACACACACAATTACGCAACAGGCACAATCACACAGCCATTTCAGCCCTGCGGCTCGACATGGATTCGTGTGAAAATTAAGACAATGCGCCTCTCATAAACACGCCCCCTACAGGTGGAGATGGAGAGAGAAAGAGAGAGAACGGCTCTGGTGTCATTCTATGAGAAGCCAAAGGTCAAAGGTCTCACCGTCCTGCAGGGTAGTGATGGCCTCACTCTCCTCACTGTACTCGCTGTCCCCGATGTCGTTAGTGGCCTTCACCCGGAACTGGTAGGAGGTGAAAGGCTTGAGTCTGAGGCAGGGTAAGAGCCAGCAGAAAGAGGCATCACAAACATGGTTTTACCCCATCGTGTCCGGTCCAGCTTCCCCCTGCGCAGAATTTATATCTGGTGAGTAGTTCAGGAGACCGTAGCTAACTGGTTAGCAGAACACACTGCTTCAGCATCTCCTAAATCAGAGATGCTTTTATTTAATGTTTAGTGTAACGGCCCTCAGGGACCCCACCCAAACAGGGGGGTTTGTGTGGCGGTGCACGCCGCTGAGAGGCAGGGGAATGTACAAGCGTCAGATCGCCTGCTGCTTGAGGCGTGCAGCATGAAGGAGGCACTTTGGGGGGGGCGGGGGCCTAGGCAGGAATGAACATGCGGTAGCGGCTTCACACTCATCTTAAATGGTGAAGCTCATCATTAAATGTGTCAGGAAAAGAGGCATTAAGTACCGTCTCTCAGGGACGTCTTGTATTTATCTCTTAGCATGCTGTTTGCGTATTTATTTGCCCCACAGCTGAAACTTATTCTTATTTATATGTACAATTATTCTCCTTTTCAGGTTATTCTGTTTGTACTGGGTACATTTTAAAACATTTATTCCACTAAGTCTATTTGCCTGCACTGTGTGCACTGTCTTTGCAATCTTTGCAGTGCACTGTCTTTGCAATCTTTGCAGTGCACTGTCTTTGCAGTTGCAGTGCACTCTTGTTTTGCACTACCTATTTGTTTGTGTGCACTTCACCTGCTGCTGTGTCCTCCTGAAACCCAGGGGGGAAAAATTTGGTTAAAATTTCGATTCAAGAAGAAGAGGATATTAGCATATTAAGGATATTAGGTCTAACTGCCCTTTTTAAGGAACAACCGGACTTAGCGGAGTGCCATTTATCAATAAAGTTTTATGTTATCTTATTTGAGAAGGAAGCCCAACCCAGTCTCCCAGGCCCCCCACCCCCACCTGTCCACAACGTAGGAGCTGGCCTCATGGCTGACAGAGGCCGAGTGCACTGTCCAGTTGCTGTCCGGCAGCTCCCGGCACTGGATCGTGTAGTACCGCACTGGGGAGAGCCCGTCGCTGCCAGGTTCCCATGACAACAGGACACTGCGTGCCTGCACATCCTCCTGTTGCACTGTGGGCCGGCTGGTGGGCTGGGGTCGGGCTGTGGAGAGGGTGGAGGAAGTGAATACACCTGGCCTTGATATCCAAGGCTGCAGGTTCTGCCCTGAACCCAGGATAATCCCTGGCTGTTCCCTCACAGCACATGCAGTAGCCATGGATATAGATGTATGAAATTGCCCTGGACACTACTTCCCAGTAAAGGAAACCAGGGCTTAATAACTGGGTTTCTCTCCCTATAACTGCTCTACAGTGACCCCTACTGTCAGACGACAAGGCTGCAGGTGGAATTGAGCAAAGTGCATAGCTCTTGGAGTGGTATAGAGCAGTGTTTCTCAGCCCTTTTGGATCCACATTTTTGCTCCCTCTCAGCACACCTGTGCAAGGTATTCGGTGTTCTTGATTGCTTGATTCCGGTGTGCTGGGAGCTAAACGTGGACTGTCTTGTCGTCCCCGAGGACTGGGTCAAGCCACACTGCATTGTCGGACAGGTCTCACAGTGGGAATGTTACACTCATCACCTAACGCCAACTGCCAGAAGTTTCACACAGAGAGGGAAACCCAGATCCACACCACAGGCCAAAGTGAGACAGCAGGTGGCATGCCAGTAAAGGTTTCCAGGGGAGGGGGGTGTACCTCTCTTCTCAGTGGTGACTACCAGGGCCTCAGCTGCCTCCCCCCAGCCCTTCCGTGTCTGTGCCGTGATGCGGAACACGTAGACTGACTCAGGCTTCAGACCCAGCACAGTGTACTGCCGTGCGCTGGGGTTCAGCACATCCACTGTCGCTGTGTTGCTATTGGTGGAGTTCAGGCGGTATGTGATCTGATAGGCTGGTGAGAGAGGAGGACAGACAGTGGGGGAGGTCACTTTAACCTAGGCATCTCCTAATAAGGAGCCACAGTTTGAGATGATGGTAACATTCCCGGATTGACCTGAAGAGGGCGCACAGCACTCACCCAGGATGATGCCGTTGGGCTGGGCGGGGCTCTGCCAGATTAGTCGGACCGAGTTGGTCCGGACTTCGGGGAACAGGATGCCCACTGGGGGTCCTGGGACTGGATGGGGAGCAGATAGTTATTTCCTCTTTTTCTGTAAATTGTATGTGTTGGCCAGTTTGGTTTAGTGTGCCACCCTGAATATGGATATCAAATAGTCCAGTTTTAATAAACTGCTTCAGTTTACTTGAGTCTAATTAAGAAAATAATTAGCTTAATGAAGGCATTCTTAAGGAAGATGGATGCCTGACTTAGATTATAAACGTAAAATATGAATGAACAGTTCTCATACATGCATATGACTTCTGCTGATATAAAGATTAACAGGACCTATTAAGGGTATGTGGATTAGGATTACCATCATCGAGGGTCCTCTCCAGGATGGGGGGGGCACTGGATGCCCCATCGCCAATGCGGGTGAAGGCTAGCACCTGGATCTCATACAGGACGTACTTTCCCAGCCCGCTTAGCTGGACGCTGTGAGTGGTGTTGCCCTCAACCATCCAGAACTGTGGCGACACATCTGAGTCTTTCTCTTTGTACACCACCTGTTCAAGGTGATAGGTTAGAGGTCAGAGGTCAAAGTCATTTTCTGACTGACCACACCCCTGCCGTGGGAAGGGCCGGGCGGCCAGCGCACCTTGTACCCCAGGATGAGGCCATTACGGTCTGGTTCAGGCACTTCCAACCAGCGGACTAGGATACTGCTAGAGGTGGTGGCAAAGGCAGAGACGTTGGTGGGTCCACAGGAAGGGACTGCGGGAGAAAGGGGCAGAGGTTAGCAGTCATGGGCATTGCTGGGAGGTTTAGACGTTGGGCCTTTTCCAAAACTTTAACAGCTGCTGCCAGAATTCCTTGAGCTCCTCCCCTGGCATGTGTGTGCAGGACCACATACACATACGGGTGTGAGGACGCCCACCTGACTCCCGAGTCCTCCCCCGGACTGGCTGGCTCCAAGGCCCAGCCCCGATGCCATTCACAGCCTGCACCCGGACCTCGTACTCGGTCCACTCTTCCAGGTCCTCGATGGTGAATTCGCGTTCCAGGCGGTCAGTGATGACGTGGGTTAGCGCCCGGGCCTGCGGCCAGGTTCTGGAGTACTGGATCCGGTATCCCACCAACTCTGGGTTCCCGTTGTACTCCCACTCTGGAAGGGGCTACCGAGGCAGGGCAGGTCACGGTTACTCCACAAATGTGTACCCAGCAAACACACACTCCCACACACGCTCATCCATAAGGTTCCCTAGAAGATTTCAAAAGGCACGTGATGGACTGCCATGTCTCACAACAACTCACCACCCAGCGCAGCCACAGGCTGGTCTCACTAGCTGTGCGCAGGGTCACGTTGACAGGGGCCATGTCAGGTGGGGCCTGCAGGGTCTGGATCTTCCGGGATGGCTGGCTGGGGGGGCTGGTGCCTACAATGTTGACCTGGCGCATTCGAAACCTGGGAGAGTCGTGGGGACTCAGTTAGATTAGAGAGTGCAGGGCACAGTGTGGACAGAGAGGCAACTTACCAATGAAGCAGAATATCAGTGTGGAGGTACAGTGTCATTGTAAATGTGGAGTATCAATGTAGAGGTTCAGGATCAGTGCAAGATTCAGTGTCAGGAGGTACATTATCAGTGTATGATTCAGTATTTGTGTGGAGAGCAGTAGTCTCCAGCCTATTTTACGCTGCATGCTACTTTTACAAGGAAAAAAAAATGGGGAGCAACCAAATAGCCAAACTTAATATTTTAGTGCACAGATACAATTTCAGTGTAGAAGTACAGTATGAGTATAGAATACAGCACCAGTACAAAGGTACAGTACCTATGTAGGTTACAGTATTGGGGCAGAGGTACAGTACCTGTTTAAGATACAGTATCAGTGTAGGATACAGTGTCAGTGCAGAGGTACAGAAACAGTGTTGGATGTAGAGTGTTGGTGTAGAGGTAAAGTAAGAGTGTAGAACATGGTGTCAGGGTACAGGTACAGTATCAGTGTATGATGCAGTATCAGTGTAGAGGTTCAGTATTGCTGTAGGACACATTGTCAGTATATAGGTACAGTACCTGTGTAAGATACAGTATAAGTGCAGAGATACAGTACTGGAGTAGGATACTGTGTCAGTGCGGAGGAACAGTATCAGTGTAGGATACAGTATCAGT
>JAODJX010000097.1:2616359-2630517 GCA_026776945.1 Isichthys henryi
GTTTGGATGAATTTTTCAGACGAGGGAACAGACGGGCGAGTGCAGAGCTGCTCTCTGTCTTCCCCGGCTCCCTGTCATACACACGCACACACACACGTGCGTGCAGGCTGGCGCACGATGATTAATTGCAGCTGTAGGTGCTCTGCGGTTAATCGCCTTACCGTTGTTTGTAATGAAAGATGGTGTCCGGGACCATTACTCTTTCATTTCGTCATTTACTCCTTACCGAATCAGTGAGCGGATCCAGCACGCCCGAGTGCAGACAAATAAATCACATGCGGCCTCCGACGGCACAGCAGCTGCGCCCCGGTGACACAAAAGGGTGATGATGGCGGCCTGTGAGCCTGGGGGCCTGCGGGGGGGGGCAGCTGGACAAGCAAAAGGGTGGCCCTTACCTGATGGTAACACTGGGGTCATGGGTCACCCCGCAGGTCATGGTGGCCTTTGTGCCTTTGATCACACTCTGGTCCTGAGGCGGGCTGGTGATGCGGGTTCGAGCTGGGAACAGGATGGTGAGAGAGGATCAGAGGGCTGTGTTAACCTGAAACAGAAAAACGCTACACAGAATACAGTGGCCCCTCACCCCAGACCACCAGGTCGGCAGAGGCTTCGTCGATGCCGCGGGAGTTGCTGGCCATGCAGGTGTAGGTACCGGCATCCGAGATGTGGGCGGGGCTTATGAGGAGGCTCCCAGACTCAAGCAGTGTAAAGCGAGGCAGCTGGACCGAGCCACTGGCCAGGACACGTTCGCCTGGGATGGCGGGGGGTGGGGGATTAAAAATATGTCAGGGCTCTGGTGAGCATATCATGGTATTTGTTATCTCGATCTTCAAAGCATTGTCACAATATGGGAGGGGGAGGGGTCACGTCTCTCACCTTTCTGCCAGGTGATAGCGGGGCGTGGGGCTCCAGAGGTCTCACAGTGCAGGATGACGGACATGCCATCGATGACCGTGCTGTCCGAGGGTCCCGCCGTGATGTTGGGGGCTATGCCTGGGCAAAGAAGCTTAGGTAAGATGCATGCAGGAGAGAGACAGGGAGAGAGAGAGAGGCAGGGAGAGGGAACGAGAGAAAGGGAATGGGGGTGGTCCCCACAGACACACACGCACACATATACACACACAATCGAGTCACGAAATTCCCCCGTGCACACAGAATCCCATCCAGACAGGAGACGCACATGACAGACATGGGAGTCTGGGGAGTGGAAATATTTTTTTAAGACATTTCAATTTCTGGCAAAACCCAAGTGAATCACGACTCCAAAGTGTTCAGCTGCTGCTCACGCTGGTTCACTTGAGGTGCTGCAAACGTATCAGTCCAGGGAAGGGGGAGACAATTTACACAGGGTGGGGGGGCAGGGACCTACTGGTGACTGCCAGGTACGTGTTGGTCTGGACCTCCCCGGCAGGGTTGCGAGCAAAGCACTGGAACATTCCGGTGTCATCTGGAAGAAGGCCATTGACCTGCAGGCTGCCCCCCACCAGCACCCGGTACCTGGGCGTCTTCACAGGGCTGATGGGAGCGGCATCTTTGTACCATGCGATTTCAGGCTGCGGGACACCTGATCGAGGGGGGATAGAAGTAGGGGGTGAGTAAGCAGGACTAGTGAGACATGCACATGCATGTGTGGGCACACCTACACACATACACACACTCACCTCGCGCCTGGCACGGGATGTCCACCACCTTCTCCATTTCCGCGGTGATGTGTCTTTCTGGCTCCTTCATGAACTGCGGTGGCTCTATACCGGGTCAGACACCAGCCTACCATCAGTCTGAGAAGAGCCCCCTCTCTTTGAGGCACGCCCCCAATCCCTCACGCATCCAAAAAGCTTATTTTATAAAACAGAATTAGGCTGCAAAGTGTGAAATTTCTCTCCTGATATTCCCTCCCCATATCAGTCAGGGAAAACAGTAACTGGCTATTCAACCGAAAACTCATTACAAGCTAAAATTCATTTACGGCATCTAAAGCTCTTAAAAACTTTCTTAATTGTTATGCCAAACAAGTCTATAAGCCTCTTTGTGAAAATGAGCCTTTAATATCTCGTTCATCTATCTACCTGCATTAACATTACAAAGGAAACAATATATTCAGTACATGCAGAGGCCTGCAGTTCCATCCCCAAACTATAAGTGGTGCTAACGGCGGGTGGCGGGTGGATACCCTGCACGTGGAGGTAGGCCCCGGCGCTGACAGACGGAACACTGCTGCTGCGGAGCACCGCCTCACACTCATAGAAGCCAGAGTCGCTGACGACAGGGCCGATGATGGTCAGTCTGCGGTTAAAGTCGCTCAGGCCGCTGCTGACCAGGGTGCCATCCTTCTTCCAGGTGATGCTGAGCTTGATGAGCGGCCTAAAGAGTGGGGGGGGAGAGGAGCTGTTGTTCTGAAGCAGCTTTCTGTGCTGTAGCTAGGCTAGCTCGATCCACATGTAGCATCTTGTTTGCCTTCCTGTTGCCGCACATTGCTACACATCGTTTGTTGCAAGCTCTCTTAGGCTAGGATCTGCTAGGCTAGGCTAGGCTAGGCTAACTTAGGTCTTGCTTTGTTTGCTTAACCTCATGTACCAAGTGGCCACCCCACCTCCTCCACCACAACGCTCAGCATTCACGGAGCAGAACTGTTTCCTGACCTCCCTCACCACACCATATGGACCTTCGCTGGGCATGGAGCTGTCAAGTCCATCTTCGTCAGACTGTCAAACCGGACGGTCGTCCGTGCTACGCTAATTGGCGCTAGGCCGCTTTGCGTGTTATACATGGCTGCTCTTCACGGTGACTCCAGAAGGTGGCTTTCAGGAGTCATTAGGAGGCAGGACCAGCTCCAGCATGTACATCTGTGCCCCATAAAGGAGAGCCGTCACAGAAATGGAAGCCAGAACCCACCTGGCATTGGCCACACACTCCATGGTCACCTCTGAAGTCCCGGACACGACGCTGGTGTTCCGGGGAGGAATGATGATGGTGGGAGCGATGGGATCTGCGGGCCCCCCCACATCTTCAAGGAAACAAGGGAAGAATTTGTGAAAACCTGTGTGTGTTTGTGTGTGTGTATGTGCGTGTTTGTAATTATTACTTTGTAAGGATCTGATTTCCCCACAAAGTGTTAAAAACCTGTAACTTTCTGTAACATTTTCTTCATCCTCACACACATAACCTCAATTTAATAAAAATCTGTGACTGCGACATGTGTGTGTATGTGAATGTGTGTGTGTATGTATGTGTGTGTATGTCTGTGTGTGTGTGTCTGTGTGTGTGTATGTATGTGTGTCTGTGTGTGTCTGTGTGTCGGTGTGTATGTGTGTGTGTGTGTGTCTGTGTGCTGAAACTGTCCAATATATATGCGTTTCGATTGCCCATTAAGGTCAGTGTGTCTCGGTGGGATAATATTCCCTAGTGCTGCAGTCTTCTGAGTGACCAGATGTGTGTGTAAATGACAAGGTTCAGCTGCCAGGGTAACAGGGGGGTGGAGGGGCTGGGCAAGTGGGAGGCCAGGTAAATGGTACCGGAGCTGAGCAGGATGCCACGTGGCCAGAATCTCAGCTCGGTCACAGCTTCAGGCAAGATGGTGCAGAGTGACAGGCTGACCGTGATAACGACAGCCAGTGGGAGTCGCTATGTTGTCCAACCTGGTCTCGGAGAAATGTGCTGTGTTAATTCACAATTTGGTGGCCCCACCAGCTATCCCCGTGTGGCCGCCTTTCTCTCTGCCAAGCTCTGCCGCTGCCCCCCACCCAGGACATGAGATGACTGCATATTCCGGCTCAGGTGAAAGGTCAGTGCTCAGCACCTGCCACTAGTGGCCATTAGACAGCATGTGTATCATTACTAGGCTGTTTTCTGAGTCGGGGGTGGGGATGGGGGGCAGCATTCACATGCTTGGGAACGACAGTGGCTTTTGGGGTGATGGAAAGGTTTCCTGCGGGGTTGTGGTGAGCTAAAGAATGATAAGCAGGACTATCTCAAACACAATGTTCTCATACCAAGTCACCGCCTTCCCACTTGTATACCTGACCCACCTCTGGTTACATTAGTGTGACTGCCCAATAGTATAGCCTTGGCACTATGTGTCCTCCCTGCCAACAGGGGGAGCCAAAACATCTTTGTTTTGCAGATAAGATTGATTCGCTCTGCAATGGTTCACATTGAAAGTGTATACGATGTTTTCCAAAGTGTAAAGTGTACTAAAAAGGTGTGCTAAGGACAAAACGAAGGATACCAATGTAAAAAAGTATTTGAATGAACAGGAAAACAGGACTTACATGGCAAAAAGAATGGCAAGCATATAAACAGTTTCCTACAGGCTCTATTTGACTCCTATTTTAATGTTTATTAAAGCAATTAATGAGTCATAATCCCACCCCCAGAAAAAAAAAACAAGTTTGCTAAATTAGTTGACATATATTTTGTTGAAACCAGCCCACGGTACCTGTTTTTGAAATGCTACTATTTTTATGCATGCATTTTACTGGAAATGTCCCTGGAAAGACCAAGTAAACTCCTGCACACACAAACAGCTCCAAACTATTCTACGAGTTTGCCCTATAAATCCATCGGCTATGTGCTGTACGTACGGCCTTCATCACATGAAGGAATAGAGCAAGTGCTTCCTTGGGACGCACACCTCCAAAACAGCCATTACTGGGAGATCGGCCTGAGCTCCTGTGCCGCGTCCGCTTTGGGACAAAGTATGGTCTCATTTCCACAGCAAGCTGCATGCCATCATGTCGAGAAATTGCTGTGCAGCCACAGTTACCCATCCTCTAACAGCCACACCAGAGGAAAACCAGGAAGAAAAGTGAGGATTTATGTCACTCATGTAAACAAGACAGTATACCTGTTTAGAATAACAAAATCGAGACTCCAGGGAAGCCTGGCCAAGTAAGGCCGAGCTCTAGTGTGGGAATAGTGATCTTTTAAAGGTTTTTTTCGGTTGCGAGTCACACATACTGCAGACATGTAACTGACTGCAAGGACAAGCGTAAAGCACTCTGTGGATCGGCATTTTGGGAAGGGTGCTGACTCAGCCGATGGAGGAATTGCACTCCAAAAGCTCCGGAAACTCTGGAAGCCTTAATGACAAGATGAGGTCATTCAGATTGACTTGATTGGAAACAACCTCCAGTTTATATGCCGGCAAACTTATATCTGCCGCAGATTTTAATTTAAGGGGGCTGGCTGCACACCCTATCTGATGGCGTATTCCAAAAAGCTCTCTGCCCCATGCCAACTAGTTAGCATTTGTTTTTTTCTTTGGAATTGGTTCCAAACCACACTGAAGTGGCTGAAGCTGTTGACCTACAGTTCACTGTCGTTCCCTATGCTTCAGACTAAAGATTATTTCGAATTTCTCAACTTTCCTTATATTCCGGCCCCTCAAGGCCAGAATCATTTCTGATACTCTTTGCTGAACTCTCAAAAGCAGAACGACGCTTTCTGAAGTGCCCATCTTGGCTGGGCTCTTACTCGTGTATTGCGTGCCCTCAGCATGACAATGTGCATGTGACAGACAGCTCAATGCAGATACACAGCACTGTGGGAGGACAATATTCAGTAGGGCGGACAACTAGGAGTAGAGTCTCATCCACACAAATATACAGGCTTCAACTTCAGTGGCACCAGCTGGGAATCTGCTCGCTCCAGCCTGCATGGTACTATGAGTCATCCTTTGGAGCGTGACAAAGTCCGACTCGCAAGAACGATTCTTAACATCTATAACCAGCCTACATAAATCTCAAGGGACTCTCACCAACTGGACCGTCTTTCAGATGTCCGCACAAACTATCTGAACCCATTCAGAGAATGTTCTGAGGTTCAGAATCACATGATCATCATTGATCTCCTGGAACGCAGTGGACCTTCTCCTCATGCACCCTAACTGCTTTACTAAACATCAGTCAGGTCAGGTTGGATCAGGAGATGGGGGAGGGGCAGACACCTTTATTATTCAGCATTTTCTATCACCCATTATTTTGCCCTGCAAACAGTCAGGGCCAGGGGAGGCTATCGATCCACCGTGAGTGATGTCCGCTCATTGGCATCTACGGGAGAAGGGGCCTTGCGGTTTGTCATGAATACCACAGCCCATGTGATTCCTCACGACAGATTCCTGCACTTTGGGCTGTTTGCCTCATGCTACTGACAGACGGAGGGAGAGATGATGAGGAAAAGAGAGGGAAGAAAGGGGACGCCTCAAGCAAGAGAAAGACAGAGAGAAAATATCTCCCATAACTCGCCTCTTCCTGTCTAACTTCAGAGGGACTGCAGTTCTCGCCAAAGCACAAAGTAACAAGGGGCTCATCAGCTTGCCAGTGCCAGGGCCCACCTTTCCCTGAAGCCTCGAGGCAGCCGGAACTGCTGAGCCATAACTCAGGATCAAGTGAGTCCTAAGGCTGACTCCTCCTCTTAGGGGAGCAGGAGGCGGGGTCTGAGTCTTTCGCCAGCCTCACCACACTGGAGCCGGGTCGGGCTGAGGGGTGCGCTGATAAGTACCTCTGAATTTACAGATGGGCTGTATGCACATTTTTCTTCTGCTGTCCATGCAGAGGACATGAGCCTGAACAAATAGCTTCCTGGTGGTAAAATAATAAGCAATTCAATTATGTGCGAGTCAACGTGAGACATGGCAGCCTAATTAATGCCCCATCGCCCGATCCCGCACGCTCTGCCTCTCCTCTTTGCTGCCTCCCTTCTCCGCCTGTCCCCCCAGTGCCACCCTCTCCAGGTGCAGTTCTCACCTTGAGAGGGTGTACTACATTAAACAGCCATTTATTTAGCTGGGAAGCAGACTCTCTGCCCTCTCTTTCCTCAATCCCTGCCTCACGAATGCATTCATCACAAGTGTGTGTGCGTGAGCATATATGTGTGTGCAACAATGTATGTCTGTTTCTCATCAGATTTATTTAAAAGACTTTAATTGTCGAACTCTGCGCGTTCTGTCAAGAATTTAACCTTCAAATTCCAAAAACAGCAGCAACAAAAGCAGATTAAACTTGATAAAGAGGGAGACATTTAGCCAGAACCTCCATGTGAGATCTGTCCATTAAGCCACGTTTTTTTACTGCCTCAGTTCGTTTGTCGGGGGCTACGCTGACATACCCACGTGTCCCTCCAGCTGCAGAGGGAAGATGAGGGAGGAGATTCAGGCCTGAGGAAGGTTTTCTCCTCCCAGGGCAAGTTTTGGAGTTGGAGTGTTTGGTTCTCATGGAAGCTTTGGAGACCTCGCCCCTTCAGGCTAACGTGGAAGTCGGGCACCCTTGCCAGGACCTCGTTTGTCTCCATCCCAGTCTAGATCTCTTTCATGGTTGGTCTGCCCAAGGTGGTCTATCTCCATGCACCGGCAAAGACAAGTTTCTTTCACAAGGAAGGTTAACTATGTTGCTAGGTGCTGTGGGCTTTTTGCCTGTGTTTAAGACTAATTTTCTGTTCTTAGGGACAAGGGTCTCCAGATCTGAGCTTCAAAAGGTGTGGAGGGAAGGGACAGGTTGCTCAACCCATGATTGTGTGTGTGTGCGTGTGTGTGTGTGTGTGTGTGTGCGTGTGTGTGTGTGTGTGTGTGTGTGTGTGCCCTGTGGCACTCACTGTCGACGAACAGGGTGATCAGCTGGCTTGTTTTGTTCTCCCCATTCTTGTCGTTGACTGCTTGCACGTAGTAGTGGCCAGCATCTGGGGCCACGGTGGACAGGATCACCAGGGTGTTGTCCAGGGTGATGGCGCTGGAGGGGGAGAATGCAGGTGTCAGTCTTCACCCACAGGATCAACTGGATGTGCTGGTCTTAACTAGGGGCAATAAGGGGTCTGCTGCTTATCCCCATGTTGGATGTACTGAGAAGGCACCAAGATCCAGGTCAATGATGTCAGCTGTGATAAACACACGTGACATACTAGCCTGTCTGCAGTTTTATCCAAAGCCTACAAAGGTACTGTTAACAGTACATGCTGCAAAGTGCACATTACAAAGTGCACACTAAAAAGTGCATGCTACAAAGTGCACGCTACAAAGTGCACACTACAAAGCGCACATTACAAAGTGCACATTAATGATGCTGATGGATCTGTTGATTATTTGATTGATTGACACCTGCATACCACTTGCTGTTTGCACATACTCCACTCCCCGTCACCCAGGGTGCTTAATGAAAGCATCCCCTTGCTGTTTATTAGCTTATAAATGTCTAATAGAGAAAGATCACCCCTTGTATTCAAAAGAAAAATCTCTTGTTTCACAGTGGGAGCTGAGAGATGGTGGGTGAGTAATTAGCAAAAACAAGATAAAACGCTTTAATCGGCGAGATTTAAAAGTCTGTAGCCCTTTATTTCTCCTTCAGTGGCCAATGTCATCTCCACCTATCTCACTGGCTCAACTCATCCAAAATGGGGTCAAATATCCGGGTCTTTCCAGGAGATAAGCGTGATCGCACAGTGCTGTCCTTTCCGGTTGCAAATTAACGTGCAGTCGTTTTTCCTGATAATTACAAGCTCTCTCCGTCTGGAAGCGGAATGCTACTGGAAAGAAAAGATGAGAATTTAAGTGTCTGATGCCGAGAGCGTGCCTCTATAGAGACTCTATTTAAACAGCAATTACTCCCTAAGAGTTTCCGCATGCTGGCAGAGCGATATCATCAAGGCTTTTTTGAGATCAGCTCAGTCCACTTGCCGAACAGTCCTACACAAATGCCACAGATCACTAAAGGCCTTTCATCAAAAGTCTTCGATGAGGATCATCATTTTGGATTCTCACTGCGTTTTTGGCGTGGGGTTTGGGGGGGGGGGATTTGAAGAGGCCAGCTTGGTGATCCAATAGTAAATATTTAATATAACCACTCTACAAATATGACAAGTTAGTAGTGTCTGATAAATAATGGTTTCTTCCTCTGTCCACAGCAAGTGCGTTAATGCCAGGTGACTTGATGGACCTCCTTTCTTAATTGCCTGACTGGCCATCCAAGCCACTAATGAAGCTGTGCAGGAGATGGACTGGGTCCCAGGGGAACACTGCCCGACACACAAGGACCCATGAAGTATACATGGACAGGCATCCACGATAAATGCCTGAAAGCATGCACACATACACAATGTTACACACAGAAACACGAAGACCCACACAAACGTCACAGAGATGTTAACGTGTACACGTTCAGTTAGACACCCGTCACAAATAAACACACACATACACAGACACTCCTGCATTCACATGGTAGTGGCTGGTAAGTGTGTGTTGTGTAGTTAATTATTCACACACTGGAAGAACGGGGAAGGCTTTTTGTCCACTTTATTCAATTTGCTTCCCTGCTGACTCCCTCCACCCGGCTATCGATTCTGAAGGAGACCTTTTTAAACATTTACTGCGGACGTCCTGCACATCGCCCACACTCCCGAAATCAATGGCTTCTAAGGATCAAAGCACATAAAATCATGCGGCCGTTTCACAGAAAAAAATAAATTGGAAAAACTGTCCCATAGGATCTGCTGATTTTTGCAGAGGGCAAAAAGGATACAAGGGGTCCGGGTCGGATGAGAATGTGGTGGGAAATTTGGGCAATTGTTTTTAGGTGAAATGATGTGGGGTCAACATGTAGGCGTGGAGTAGGGGGATGGAAGGAGCCCTGATGGGGGTGTGAGAATATGGGCTGGGGGTGTTAAGTGATGGTAGACAATGAGCACAACATGGAGCTGAACAGAGCACAAAAAGACTGGCAGGAATTGAAATAGGTAGGGCTGGAGGAGGGGTGAAGAAAGGTAGAGTTTAAAGATGGATGAGGAGGGAGGCCGGTGGCTGTTGATGGGTGCCGCCAGGCGTGGGTTTGATGCATGCCCTCCTTGTCCATTAATTTTTCTTCTCTCCCTCCTCTCCTTCACCTCCATCACAATCTGTCGGTAATCTGATGCCAGAAACCACGAATGGTTTTTTAACACATTTCTGTTTCTGCCTGTGATCTGTCTGGTCACAGAGCTGGCGAACTGGAGGCCACGAGGTAGGAAGTTTGCCTGGGGTAGGCGAAAGACACAGGAACTTAATAGAATTTATTTTGAGAGAAGTAGCTGAAACAGCAGTCTGTTCTGAGCATGGGAAGCCAGCATCTCCATTTGTAATTGTGCATTGTGCCTGTTTATTTTGTCAAGGGGTCGGGAAGTTAGTGCAGGTGGGGGTGAAATGAGCAAGTGATTTAGGTCAGGATATTTAGGGGCTGATCCCTCTACTGGTGTGAGAGTGTATGTCCACACATGGGTGTGTGTGTTTCTGAGGACGGTTTAATAGTTACATGGCATCATGTTGACATGAAATGAGGGATGGGTCATTTCCGAGGACTTTAGTGATGTTGGGATTTCTTGCCGTAGGGTTTTGTTCCCTCCAGAAAGAGCACTTTTCTCCCATCTAGCAGACCTTCATTACCCTCCAGCTAATGGGCTTTTCACAGATGTCCCCCTCATATACACACTGTGTCTCCCTGGTCATGAGGGTGGGTGTCACAAGTGGCAAGTGGCCTGCAGGCAGGATGCGGGATAAACGTCCGCACAAACCTGACCCAGGGAATCAATTTCGCCCGCCTCTGTTAGCACAATCTAGCGCAGGGCACTCTGCTGAAATGAAGTAGAACCAGAGGCCAAGTCGGGTTATTAAAGGCGGAAAGATCCGCCAGCTTCTTCTCCTGGGATCTTGGGCAATAACCCGTTTGCTGTTTCAGTAGCTCCAGCTGTGTGTGAGAAAGGGTGTGAAACCAACTCAGTGGTAGCCGGGGAACCCGGACTGAGGCCAACATGTTCCTCATGCTCACTCTGGGTCCAAACAAGTGCGGATCGACAAAGGAGCACCGTTCAGCCCAAAGGGTAGATGGCAAATAGAAAATGGCCCGGGAATCTGGAGTGCCTTTTCACAGTAATAGATAATCCATAATGCAGTGACAAGCCACTAGGTCTGCAGCCAGCACGCTAACTGATCATTTTCAATAAAAGACGGCAGAGGTAATTACACCAAGGGTGTGCCCTTGTGCCAGAAGAGAGGTAAATAACGTCTCGAACTTCAGCATGGACCTTTCCCAATTTCTTAAAAGGTTGTTGGAGAGGGCCATGCCTTTTGGAGTTCCCTGGATCTGGCAGAACAAGAGACTGAAGTCTTAATCTGCCCTTCATTTTTTGAGAAGCTACCTAGAGTTGGAAATCTGAGTAATAAGAGTAAAAGCTGATCATTCAGCCCTTTAAGCTACTGAAAAATGGGGAAAATTATGTAATGGCCTGAAGATGAAAATGCTTTGAATTCGGGTAAACATTCATACTAAGAGGACCAATAATTGCAGGTTTACATACACACAGATTCCTGGTTTTTGCAAAATGGAGTCACGGCTTCAGAAAAAGCCCACGGCTCAGATGAGCTAGAGGCTCCTTCACCAGTGAATTGACTGTTGCTCTCTGTGCAAGTCAGGCTGGGCCTGCTTTGTTACTGGCAGTTAAGCTGCTGCAATCTGAACTTTGACCCCACAGATCTTCGAGTTGTGTGACTGCAAAGGGCCTTTTCAAATGAGCCAGTGTGGCACATAGGAGGGGTTACACAGCCTTGACTTCAAACGAGAAGTAATGTCACAATGCTAGGTGACGCCTCTTTTCATACTCATCGATTCACGTCCAGATCACGGTGATAGATAAGAATCAGACAAGTGTCTGGCCAAAAGGCAAAGCCTCTGTAAGGGGTGGTTATGCAAGTGACCTATCTGAACCCAGCTCCATGCACAGAAAAGAGTCATAAAAGAGTCTAGAATAACGTCCAGCGAAGAGGGCAAGAGAGAAAGGACACAAGGGAGGAAGGCGAACCAGAGGCAAGAATCATTCAAGCATAACCAATATTGGGCAGTCAATTCATTTCTTTATCTTATCCATATGTTTTTGCTTTTGTTAATCCCCAAAACATGTTCACAAATTCAAGGTCTTTCCTTTCAATGTCTATCAATATCATCACTTCATGTTTCACAACATTCACTAAAAGCCACTTTTACCAGTTGATCAAACCCAAATATGAGTTCATGGGCTTCTTTAGAATCGCCAAAGCTTTCATGCTCCCCTTCTTTCAACTATGTGAGGGCACCATAATTGTATTTGCATGAGATGTTTCTTCAGCTGGAGAAGGGCAACATGATGTGGTATCTCTCCTAGCACATTATCATGTTCATTACCTCATCTTCATTAACCAATCTGCGAAAAATCCATAAACAATCAAGGATTCTTCATTCCTTTACCGAGCAGAGGGAAATCCTGCTTGCTGCTTCCTCCATCAACCAAATTGAGGCCTGTTCCAAAATGTTTGGCTGCCTGACAAAAACCAGCATCTCCCAGTGAGATTATCCAGCAGAACAAGAGAGGATTTTTCTCACTGTGGGAGCTTGTGAATTTTCTTGCACTCCCCCTTCCCTGCAGATCTGATGAAGCAACTACGTGAGTAAGCACAACACAAGCCCCTGGTACCTGGTGAAGAACATCCACAGCCGGGACAAAAACCAGTTAGTAGAACAAGAGCGAGAGAGACTGTAACCCCATGGGGCAAGAGCAGAGGTTAATTTGTGCACACAGCAGAGGCTGAATAAAACACCAGGTCTGCTCTGCCTCTGCTCTCGTTAAGCTAAACGAAAAGGCTGACACCTCATTTCTGATTGAATGTATGACAGTAGAGTTGAAACGGAGGAGCATGTACTCCAGGCTGAACATGGGCAGGGCAAGATCCTTGGATCATCCCAGCACTGTGTCCCCAACACTGAGGAGGGCTTCTTATCTAATAGAACACTGGTTGAGGATAATAGGTTACAAAGAGCTGATCACATCTTCAGTGTTGGGTTTCTTAATTCTCAAAGTTTGTTCTTAGCTGTTTGAGAATGGAATTTCCACATCAATATCCATCCTTCCATCCATCCATTGTCCAAACCTTCTCGGTCGTCTTATCCTTCTCGGTCGTGGGGGGTCTGGAACCTATACCACGTCAATATTAGCTTTTAAAATTTAAATTTTGCGATGCTTGGCCTTTAGAGTTTTTGCTGGGAAATGTGCCTCTTAAGTATGGCATGGGGGAGGGGGGTGGCCTTTGTCAAGGTTACTGTCTTTGTTTCCAACTCCCAGAATCCTTTGCAGTGGTGCCGGTGGCACGGTTCAAATTCAATTAATCGGTTTTCTCTTTCAGAAAAATATTATTGCTGGCACTCATTTGCACAAAGTAACCTTGCGGCTTGCGGAGAAGGCGGCATAGTGAGGCTTTGCAGCAATAGAGGGCAACTTTGGTGGGGGAGGGGGTCAGATGAAGGGCCTCTGCCAGCCGGGGAGGAGAGAGGAATCAGATTTAAATATTCCCACAGAGGACCAGGCCTTGGAACAGTGGGACACCGTTTCAAACTGGCAAAACAATTGCCCAAAATGATCCTCCTGCCCCCCAGTACCCCTGCCCCTGTCTGCCCCCTCCTCCAATCTAAGATCTTCTGGCTGTCCCCTGTGCACTGATTTCCAGGATATGGATTTGACAGCTGTGGTCTGAGCCTTGGGGGGAGGTGAAGTTTGTACAATGAAAGTCACACTTAAACCTGACTTTCTTCATAAAATCCTTGGCCAAGTAAATGGGAAAATCACAAAAAACACTGATCAAATTATTAAGCTACATGTAAATAAACAGCAAATGCGTGGTAGAGCACAGGACATTATGTGGGCATCCATCGCTGTACACTGCTGGGCAGGGAAGAGATAATTCTACTAGATGGACAAAGACATTTATCAGTTTCCTCTTGGCTGTATGTCACTGGATGACAGATAGTCCTGCAAGTCACTCTGAAATTAAATCCTGCCAACTTGGCAGGTTTTCAGATGTTTCTGTAGAGCAGCGTGCAGGACCGGGCAGGAAGGAGCCAAATCATACCTGGAATACATACAAATGTGCATCCCCCCCCCAGTCAGGATAAGGGGATGGAACAGGCAACGCCCTGTGTGTCACACACACAATAAACCTGATTTTGATTCTGATTCTGGTACCTTCCGGGACCATATACTCACGGCGTTGCCCTTTTCGTCCCTCCGTCATCTTAAACAGCTCATGATTCCCCAGCAACTTTGCGATCTGTTGGGAGACCCTGGCCAGGGTGAGCTGGGAGTGTGAAGTCACCTGCTGGTGTGTGTGTGTGCGTGTGTG
>JAODJX010000097.1:2638715-2659519 GCA_026776945.1 Isichthys henryi
CGGTGCCCGTCGGACCTCATGGGCTCCCGAGGGTGAGGACAGACACCGTGGCCGTTGCACGTCTCTCCGGTGCCCGTTGGACCTCATGGGCTCCCGAGGGTGAGGACAGACACCGTGGCCACGGCTCAGCCCGTGAAGCAAGATTGCATTTACAAATCTGGCAACTGTGACCGCACAGCTGATGGTGGTACGAAGTGGCCTCCTTGCTTGTAAACACCAAAAACACTGGTGCTAGAGATCCAAGAAGAAAATTGCAGCTCTTGCTCCAGATTGCTGAGGGAGATATACAGTCTTTCGGGGGGGCAGCTCTATCAGAGAGCATGTACAGCTGGTGTTCTGGAAATAGCAACGGGATGCCAAGGTCTCACAGGTGAATTTTCAAAACCTGAGAGGAAGGGTGATTTATAAACCCCCCTCCACATTTTCGACCCCCTCTCTCTCCCCAGGAACAGACAGGCAGAATTATCCTAGCACCCCCCCCCCACACACACGCATCACACACATTCTTTAATTATCTCACTTTGCTGCCTCCAGATGATAGCATGCCTTGTTAGGAAGCTCTGAGTAACCCTCTTATCCTGCCGAAACACGGGGGTCATCAGCGCAAACTTACGCACAAAACCATCACGAAACCATAACCACTAACGAAACAATTTCAGAGTGGTACATCGACAGCAGCCACTCCAAGGCCTGAACCACCACTCCGGGTCCAGGGGGTGGGGGGGGGGGGCGTGACGGAGCAGGTGACAGCCGCGTGGCCTCCCTCATTTATGGAGATGCACAGCTTGGGACAACTTGCTTCAGGAGATGGTGGAACAACACAAGTGCATCAGATGAAACCATGGGTGAGGGATTCTTCTCTGCTTCTCCATTCTGTGGAGTGTGCTGAGGAACTGTTACGCTGCTTTCTTCATGAGGTGTTTCCATAAACTTGCTGACGCCATTAGTGTTGGATATCCGGGGCAGAACACTGTTTTGGATCTTCTGCATCTTCTGTTTCTCTCCTGGTCTATTCCAAAAATGAACTACTTCTTCCTCTCAGTAGGGATAGTTGTAAACTGTCTGATAATGTTTAACAGTGATGAAGAAGGGGACTTACCCACTGCCTAATGAAACATGGCTGGCAGCTTGTGCTGCAGTAGGTGCCCAGTGCTCGTAATGCTAGACAGGGAACACTGTTTTCTTCAATCCTGTGTTTGAGTTAATGATGATCCAGGCCTCTAAGTAGCATGTTTTTATTTTTATTGTTGGAATTTCACTAGAGCACCACCTACAGGCAAGGGCAGAGTGTGAAGGGCAGTGGAGAACTGATTCAGTGATTTTAGCTTTCCTAACAAAGCCCCCCCGCCGCCCCCAATTAGTAAATAAATATGCCCCAAGGACACAAAGACTCATTGCTGGAAACATCTGTGACCTTTGTGTTAGCAGTTAAGTCCCTTATCTTGCCTTATTTCACAGCGTTCACATGTGACCAAGCGACGGCATCTCTGGTGAAACCAGCACGGCGGGGGCTTAGGCACAAAAGCGGGAGGGAGGCAGGGGCCGAGCGTAAGGAGACTCAGATAAGATGGGGAAGATTACAATAGGGGGAGGCAGAGAAAGATGGAGGTCGTGGTAGTAGCCTATCTCTGCGGTCCTTCAGCTAACATAAATGCTCGCGTACCACTCCGAGTTTGCAAGCAGCTCAAATTGATAAGAGCCACGCTGAAGCAGGGGATTCTGGGAGGCCCACCTGTACTCCAGCGAAAAGCGGGTCAGCTCTGTCTCATTGTGGATCCACTTGAACTCCAGGGGCCAGCTGCCTTCTGCCATGCAGGTAAGCACCAGCCGGTTCCCTTCCAGGTGGAGCTGACTCCGCACCGGCTCTGTCTTGAAGTACGGCGGAACATCATCTGTGAGGAAAGGGAGGGAGTTGTGAGGGGGATCAGTACAGCCAAATTTGCAGGTGGCTTACAGATAATCCTGCTGTAACGTAACAAAAAGAAAGGCCAAAAAGCCTATTTTGGAAGACCCGACCAAATTGGCGCTGGCAGGCCACCTTTGACAGCCCAAAATGCAACATTCCCGAAATGCTGAGGAAACATTGGTGAGGAAATGGCAGTCAGATTAGCCTAACAAATAAGTTAATTGAAAAATCTAGCAAAAAGTGATTCGAGTTGAAAGATTCCATTGCAAACTGGTGCTGAAGAAGGGAAATCTTCCTAAAGGTGACATTGTGTTTTCTTCTGTCTATATATAGAATTGGGCTGTGGCAAGAAAACCAATTTGATAAAGTGATCTTGTTGAAATCGGCACAGTGCCCAAGACACAGAAAAGAGCAGATCAAAAGGATTCCTTAAGAACATAATGGATCGTTTGTTTCTACAAAGGTCTGTGTTGGAATGAGAGGTTATGGAGCGAGAGCATCAGCGCCTCTGGGTAAATTGTCTCTTATATCTCAGTGTCTCGGCGGTTTATAATGCCTTGTGACATGCGTGTGGACTCCTCTGACCCCTCCAGCGTGCACCGCAGTCACTCTCTCATTTTCCATTTGCCACCTTGCAGCAGACAATTTCGCGGCCTGACAAACACGGAGCAGCCACACGAACGCAGCAATGTCACGCCGGCCTCGTCGCGTTTTTCAGAGAAAGGGAAAAGACGGGGACAGAGAAGCTGGCGTGGTGCTGTGAGCCTCTGTTCATGGACCGTCGGTAAACATCAGTCACCGGGGGGAAGTTTGGGCCAAGTTGATGAAAACATGGGAGATCTGAGCAGAGCGTGGAGATTCGATTAGATGGGCAAAGCTAATTTTTCCCTAGTGATTTGAGTCATGCTTTTTATGCAAGATAGAGAGATAAAGATAAGGGGAGAGGGGGCGAGGAACTGGTCACAGAGATGATTAGCTAAGAGGACAAGGTAACAGAAACGCTGTTAGTTTAAACATGAGCAGGGGTCAGTGTCCAGTCCCAGTGAGGTTGTAGGTTCACAACCCGATGGGATATAGCAGGTGTGTCTAAAGCATTTATCAGAGACTGTCTCCACAGCAGAGCATTAATCGCAGCCCCCGCCCCACAGGGTGCCACCTCCCCCCCACACACACACACACTCAGTAGACATGGCACCGTGGTCTTTGAATGCATGTAGCTGTAACTTCACAAACAGGTAGCCGTTTACACCTCCTCAGTCATTAATGGGAACATTAGCCAGGTACAAATGCTTAGCCCGCGGTTAGGATGCATAATTAAACAGACATACTCTCATTTACAGGGAATAAAGGGGTGAGAGACAAGCATTTAGGGGCTCCTCCCTGCATTCTCTGTCACAGCAGCTAGTGCTTAACAGACTGCCGCTGTGTTAGTGGGGAAGATGACTCAGATACAGGGAGTGGAGAGGCAGGGAAATGGGGGCTGCTCGGAAGCCGAACAGGAACATGCACGTAACACAACAGCCAAGATCTCATCTGACACGCTTCTAGACTCCAAACTCAGCATTTGTTTTGATTCTGAACAGGCTAAGTGGGTCACATTGTTATGAATCCTTTGTAGTTACGTGTGCCTTTGACTTCTTGCCTCTTCTTAATTAACATTTACTCATGTATCAGTAATCTGTGTCCCAGCTACAAGACACTTACTAGACCTACTGTGTGATGTGTGATCTTGACACCCAACCACAGGGGTACGTGCCCTGTCCTTACCCTCGAACCCTTATCATTATTATTGAAGAAATGTGAACCTGAAACGTTTAATAAGTTACCTTAACTGAATAATTTCACTGAATGTCACTGAAACCGTTAATATCGAGATCCCATAAGTGTATAATAATCAGGTCCACTTTAGATGTTTAGCCGGAAGTACCATCCCGAGCTTTTCAAATGAAACCTCGCGTTGTGTAGCTTTCTCAACCCATGAAGTCCATTCGCCTGAGTGGTTTAAGTCCAAACATGATGCTCTTGTTGACTATTCCGTTCCTCAGATCCGGTTATTTTTTAGATACACATGATTAACATGCTTTTTCAGTCCTGCTCCTCGAGACCCGTTGTGTAATTCTTCAGAAATTAAACAGAATACGTGTTATGGAACCTCTAACGTCATGTCATTTTGGGATGCCACTTTGAAAGATTAAATCAACTAACATAATTTCAAAGTATGACTTCAAATTATGCTTCTTGCGAAAAATAATTTGTGACATTCATTATTTCAATTAATAAATATTTATCTTTACAAACAGTGCGGTGCTGCTGTGTTTTGCACGCCGTTATTTGATTGTGTGATGCAAACAAACACTTAATCAGTATTAAAATGATTTTAATCAAGGCCTTACTTGATTGCTCAAGGGCTAAGAATGATTGAAATAGCATTGAAACAAAAAATTACAGGCTGTGTTTATCTATACCTTCAGTCTTGGCTTTTCTGAATATACAAATTCATTCTAACAGCAGTTCAATCAGGGGTAATTAATTAGAAGCTCAAATAGAATGAAATCTATTGTATACTGTGGGTTGGCCACACCCCCACACCAAAATAGTCACTACAAAAATCCAAGTGATTGTCCCACAATGAAATGTTCTCTACCATAACAATCTCCACGAAAAAACATCCACTCCTGTATGAAAGCAATTGTCCAACAACAAAAATATCTGTTCCGTAGCAGTTGTCACAGAGGAAAACAAACACATTGCAGCATTCTTTCCCATACTAAAGCGTTTGCTCCCAATGGCAGCACGTCTCCATCTGAACACAGTGTCCCTCCACCATGGTGGCCTCCTGCTTAGTGGAGGTTCTGGAATGGTTTGAGACCTCCAATGGCCGACAGGCGTGTCTGTGTACGTCATGCTAGGTCTCACGCCGCCACAGAGGATCGTCTCCACTATCACTCTCCCCTCCTCCTTGCCATGACGACATGGCAGTGCCCAAGACTCTCAAAGCTGTCTAAAGATATCAGCCTCCACTCATCCTCTGGGAGGCGCTGTCCTGAGCATGCCCCCAGGAGCTCAGCTAGCTGCAAAAAGTGCCTACCCTAGCAGTGTAGCTAGCCAAACACAGAGTCTAATATCAAAGGTCAGTTCGCCGTACAGACTGTCAAAGGCCAGTTAGCCGCACACAGAGTGTAATGTCAAAGGCCAGCTAGCCGCACACAGAGTCTAAAGTCCAAGGCCAGTTAGCCGCACACAGAGTCTAAAGTCCAAGGCCAGTTAGCCATACACAGAGTCTAATGTCATAGGCTAGCTAATCTTATATAGAGTCTAACATCAAAGGCCAGCTACCCATACACAGCGTCTAAATGTGAAAGACCAGCTAGTGACATACAGAGTCTAATTCAAAATTCAAGGCCAGCTAGACGCACACAGAGAGTAATGTCAAAGGCCTGCTAGCCGCACACAGAGTCTAAAGTTCAAGGCCAGCTAGATGCACACAGAGCCTAATGTCAAAGGCCAGCTAACTGAACACAGAGTCTAATGTCAAAGGCCGACTAGTCGCATACAGAGTCTAACGTCAATAGCCAGCTAGCCACAAATGGACCTCTCCTACGGTCCCCTGGGCTGCCAGCTCCAAGTTATGCTATGAATATTTCATTTGAAGAACTGGGAACCAGGGACACAGGCACACACACACACAGTCAAACTGACACTGTGACAAGCCCAAAAACATAGACTCACGCTACACTACACACTTAGACTGTGTGGAAGCGGCTTATTTGAAAACCAGTCAGGAAGAATAAATTTTGTCCCCAGGCTCAACTGAGTCCAGCTGAAAAGTGATGCAAGAGCCTGACAGGGTGATAGAGAGAGGAAGAGTAAAAGAGAGGTAGAGAAGCAGAAAGACAGGAAGGAAGGGGGAGAAAGAGAGGGAGAGATAGAGAAAGAGAGAGGGGAAGATGGAGAAACAGAGAGGATGAGGGACAAAGAAAGGGAGTAAGAAGGAGAAAGAGGGAGGGATGGAAGGGCAAAGAGGTAGAGGGAGAGAGAAGGAGGGAGAGAGAGTAACAAAGGGCGAGGTGGAGAAAAAGAGAGAGGGAGTAAGAGGGAGGAAGGGGAGAAAGACGGAGAAAGTAAAAGAAAGAGCAAGAGAGAGAAGAAAAGGAAGAAATATAATTCAATTTCTCCAGAATCTCTAAACTATTTTGATGATTTTGAAAAAGATAAGGAGAGATGGAGAAAGAGAGGGAGGAAGATAAAGAATGAGGGAGAGAGGGAGGAAGAGGAAGAATGAGAGGCGGAGATGGACTAAGATGGATTAAGAGGGAGTACAAGAGGAAGGAGGGGAAACGATTGGATCCTGGTGAGGAATGTCACTCAGAAGCTGACTAGAGGTCAATGGTGAGAAGCGCTGATTCAGAAAGGGCGAGAGGTACAGGCTGTCCTAGGAGGGACATCGCCAATCAGGCATAACTAATCTACTTAGGAACACAGATCCCTCCACAGCTACTGATCTCAGCCGTGCTGCTCTGGGCTTTGCTGATGCCCTGTATGAAGGGAAAAGGACTCGAGGGGTTTTGGGTACCCCCGCTCACATGCAGCTAAGCCCCCTCCCTCAATGATACAGTGGAATTATGCCATCAGAGGGACCCTGTGCTGTGCTGAAGATCCCTCCAAACTAAGACGTTAGGGCTGGGGCGGGGGGCCTGGACACAGAACACCATGGCCACGGCTGCCATCACGGTGCTGGGAACAAGGATCCCGGTGCCATCTGACAGACACCCGCTGTAGGCTCTCAGCCCCCTTTCTCCGCTCCGTCCCGGTGTGCCCCTCCTCA
Organism: Isichthys henryi; assembly: GCA_026776945.1. NCBI lineage: Eukaryota > Metazoa > Chordata > Actinopteri > Osteoglossiformes > Mormyridae > Isichthys > Isichthys henryi. Next base: position 2,645,447 of record JAODJX010000097.1, read on the forward strand.
CACCGTGTCCATACAATCCACTTTTCCGACACTATAAATTACACACCTGCCGGGCACAGAAGGGTCATCGGCCTGTATGTCACGCTGGAGATCCAACATTTCCTACTGCTGGGAACACGGGTTTGAAAGCCGGAGGAGAAATGTGGGCCATCCCTCCCACCCAGGGGCAGGATTGGTGTCTCTGGGTTCCCCACTAAATAGCTAGATAAAAAAATGCATTCGGGGGCGTGTGGTTTGAGAGGTGGTAAATACTGCTGCTGGTCAAGTTTCCATCTGAACCGCCTTAAACCGGCTGAGGACCCTGATACCAGCTCTCACTGACATGATCACAGACGTGAAACCGGTCTCCCGAGGGCTGTGGATGTAGGTCACGGGTGCCGTCCTACCCACCCCTCTGTCGGCCTCGCCGCCCTCGCACCCTGCGGCAGTATCCTGCAGGCTTCACTGGGGACCCAACTGTCGATATTTCTCTCAGAGTGCCAGAGTGCCGGTCCGCATAGCGAAGCAACAGTCTCAACGAGAGAGCGGCAGATGCAAACACAACGTTCCCTGAATGACTAAACGTGGGGACTGAGAACTGGTGTAGTGTGGGGGTGAGTGAGGTGAAGGCGGCTCTGGGTAACAATGCTAATTTTAAACCCCCACCCCACACACACATACACACACACTTCTCCTTGCTGCATATTTCCTCTAAAAAAAGTGGATGCCTTTTCCCATGATACTCTGAGAAAGGGGTGGGTCTTCTATGGCGCAACTTTTTTGATCGTATAGCTCTCTGCCTACAGGAACAGGGCATGATGGGATGGCATGGGGTCGGGCATGAGGGACCCTTTTTCTACTGGAACAGGTTGTGGTTTTTAGCGGCACATGCAGTGTATATGTTTATGATGGACGATAAAAATAATCGACTCCCTCTGATTGTCGATGATGGGCCAGTGCTGAACCAAACACATACACTGTCCACACTGTGTGCCACTGCTGAACCAACCACACACACACACACACACACAGGCAGCCGCTGCCCATAGAATCTCAAATTAACCAAACATCCCCGTTCCAGAGATTATCCCTTTTCACTTGAGCCCCAAGCCCTGAATCGAGGTCCTGCAGGTCTCAGGGGTCCCTGCCGCTGTGAAGAATAAGTTCCCCCACTTCCCCCCGGGAGCCACAGGATGGAGGGGGCTGGCTTCAAACTGCAGCGCTAAGCCCCGCGACTCCTGGCTCAGAAATCCATACACCAGAGACTTGCTTCCTGCATTCGGGACCAGAATCCGATGGCGCCTGGGTCAAATCACTGTGTCTTGTTGGAGAAAGGGGGGTGTACAGAGGCGGTGGTAGCACGGGAGAGAGTTGGGGGGGGGGGGGTACAAGAGGAATAAGGAGGGGTGGCAAAATCCCTAATTCCTTTTTAATGAGGTCTTAATTCAGGTTCTGTTTCTTATTGTGCTACACTAAGCCAAGGCGATAAAACTGAAGAAAAGGAGGTGGGGGGAGTGTTTCTGCCCCCCCCCTTTAGCAGCCACTGCGGCCAGCTTTGGGACTAGAGAAGCACCTCATGATGTGGTCTCAGATCCCGGGGGCATGTAGTTAGACCTTCAGAATGGTTTTCCCAGCTAGCTACGTCGAGGCAGGTGCCTTAAGCGACCGCCAGCTTCTTAAATTGGCCGCTGATTTAAAAGATTTGCTCGTTTCATTGTGGCGGGGATTTGATTTAAGGGAAACGGGCTCAGACGCCGTTTTTCTATCGGCCATTTCCGTGGTGATTTAATCAACTGCTGCTCGAAGGAGCTGAAAACTCTGAAGAAAGTTCAAAGTCATGAATAGAGCCCAGAACCTTCCAGTTACTGGGAATGGCTGCAGTGTGACCAGTGGGGTATGGGGGTGCCTGTTATCACGACGAGAACGGGCCAGCGCTGATAAAAGAACTGTCCAGAAACCCTGATAGAGCAGCGGTAGCCGCACAGGAAATGAGACATTAATAGGTATTTTCCAGCAGTGAACATTGTACAGCAATCCCCCAGTTTATTGTTTTAAGCTTTTTTTTCAAACCAAAATTTGTGTGCAACTAAGTTACACATTTTCATAACACTGTAGTTTGTGATGGTGGCCCAGAGATTGAATTTTTGTCCTGCCTATTGGTGCGGAAAATGCTTACGAGCCGCAGTGAGCAGCAAACTCGTTAAGCTGTAAACCGTGAGTGCAGCTTGACATACGGACGTGGACATGTGGACGTCTGCTTAGGGGATGATATTACTAAGGACGGGATTACGGGGGGCGGGGTGGCAGGGACTGTCATTTTAGTTTTTTCTCCTGGGGAATTCACCGGAAATCCCCGTGAGCAGTCACTACCCTGTCAAACCAACACTAAGTGCCGTGAGGTTGTGTTTTACCTCCGTTTAAAGAGTCCTGCAATTTTCATTCATTATTCAGTGCCCACTCTTGAAATAGATGCAGTTTCAGGTGTCTAACTGTTTAATTACGGGTTTGTAAATAAGTAACAAGCAATCAGGGTCTCTGGCCCCTTTGTGGAATAAAATTTTTGGTCTTTGGGGTGGGGGGGGGGGCAGTTTTCCTGTTGTTTACTGCTGGTCTGATGGCAGGAGCGGAGTTTAAAAATTCCTGGACCACACTTCACCGGAAATGGAACGTTCCGGAAAGCTCACTAGAGAGAGAGACGGTGCCCTTGCTCTGCTGCCGGAGGAGAAGCAGCGGCCGGTGTACGGAGGGAACCAGAGAACGAGTTCTGTGGAGGTGGAGGCAATTAGTCAGGATTCCGGGCCCGGAGAAGACAGCCTAGAGCTTGGGAAGTGGCAGCGAGGGCAGTAACCGAGGACCGGAGCACTTAACAAGAGAGCCGGGAGTTTGACCAGCACCCGCCTTTCCCTCCAGGTCCTACGGGAGCGAAACCTGCATGGCGACCTCCTCTCTAATCTGGGGAGCAGAAGCAGGCCAAGCACATACTGTAGGGTCTCACTGGGTCCCAGACTCTACTGTATGGAGGAGGGAGGAGCTTCTCTTGAATGGCAAGCATATGGACTTCTGACCGCTATACCGTTAGACTAATGTGACGTTTCCTGTCATTTTTAACTAAGTGCCACTTTTGTAGATGCCAGCGGTGTGGGGAGGGGGGGGGGGTGGGTGAGATGTTAGCTGGCTCCGAGGAGGATGCAGTATGAGTCAAAGATGAGCGAGAATCTCGCACGGAAGCTGTGTTGTCCCGCCACCCCTGAGCGCTGTGCACTCGGCCGCAGAAGAGCTAAACCTTGTACCTGAAGTCGACAGTCACCGACTGCTGTAGAAACGCAGACCACACCGGAGAACGGCACCCACTGATGTCAGTGAGGGTTCTGTGTGAGAGCCCACCACCCTTGACCCTCTGGGGTCTAGGGGTACGGAGCACACTCACTCACTGGGGCATGGTCACACATTTCATTCAAAATCATAAACTTAATTCATGGTAAATAAATTATTTCTTATATATTTGTTTTGGCATTAAACTCATCTTCATCTTAGTGTATTTTGTAAATATGTCAGATTTATGTGAAGTTTGTAATCTGACATCAAAGTACAGACATTGCAAAATGCAGTTTGGAACAGAAACATTATAAAAGTACATAGTAAGCAATGGTGGCAGTTTGTTTTGATCCCAGATCTCTGATCACCAAAGTCTTGGCTACATGAAGATGACTAAATGGTGTAGTTACAACATTCAAGAAAAACTGAACTCATGTTACTATTTCTGGCTCCTTCTATTGAATATGTAGGAGCTCTCATGTGTATGAATGAGCCATTCACACCTGACCACATCCCCCCCCCTCTTTATAGCGCTGATGGGGATGTATCTGGATCACGTTTCACCGCTGCGTTGTTCATCTATTTACCATGCGAATGTGATTTGAATATGTGGAAATGCGGCTATTTATAATGCAAATAGCGATCTTCAGGTGAGGGCGGCACTACACCCCCCAATCCCCCCCCGATGCAGGTAAAACAAAGAAAGGTGACATGGTTTAATTTTTTGCCGATTTAACCTAATTTTAAAAACTTTAATACTTTCGACAATGGACGGTTTGAAAAGAAGACATTAAGATTACGGCTTTAGTCAGCGTGTTTTTTAAGTTTCTACAATAAGATTTCAGTGAGTTATGAACTGAAATACATGAGAAAGATACGCAGCATCGCCGACGATGCCGTCGACCCCAGAGGGTTAAGCGAGCAGCTAAGTGAGCCATTAAGGAACCCCCCCCCACGGCATCCATCCATCAGCCCACATGCATCCGCTGATAGAAACGCGTAAGTAAGGTCACCTGTTAACAGCCCCCGGCCCCCCCGACTTTACTCTCCCTTTCAGTCCCGTTTCCCCGTTCCACAGCCTCCGACACTGATTACAGATCACATGGCCATCTCCACTCCCCCCCTTTGACCCCTGACCTCTAAGCCTTGACCTATGAACACACAGCCCCTCCTCAGTAAACCCCTCCACCCTTCACTGTCTCAGCCTATCTGCCTCCATCCCCACTGATGGTGGCTGTTAAAGCCATCACTGATAATTACTCCAAAGCCTAGGCCATGTTTTACTTTGTGTCCCCCCCCCCCCCACCAGAATGGCCATTGGATTGGTTACCATGGTTACCAGCCACCTAGATGCCACTTTAAAATTTTTAACCCCAAGTCCCTGGGAGATGTGGATAGGAAGAGTGGGGAGAGGAGGGGATTGGAGAGGCAGTCCCAGAGAGTCCTCAGCCCTGTAACGAGTGCCCCCCCATACCCTGCTTCCACCTGCCCAGCAACTGGGACTCAGCTAGAGATCAGTACCTGAGCAGATGTTTAATAAATGCCGCGTCTTGGAGAATGGGCCAGATCTAATTACCTCACAGTTTGGAGAAGAAGCATGTAATTAAAGGAAGCTTTACAGTGGGGGGAGGGGGGGGGGCCTACCACGACCGGCACAGACAAGTCTGCGTGGGGAATTCTTGGATGGGACATGTGGGGGTTTGGTTCCCCCTGCCTGAAGAGCTTCTGCCAGCCATGCCTCGCATGTGACAGCTGGGAAACGACCCGTAAGATGGGAGTCTGCGGAAGCCGCCGATAATCTGCCAAAAATGCACCGACCTCAGGCCCCAGAAGGGTCACCCACGTCTGCACTAATTTATGGAACTTCTATCTCCATCAGAGTCTCTAACAGCCAGCTAACAAGGTGGGGGGGGGTGGGGGGGGTGCTGTTGGTGTCACAGGCCTGCATGCAAGGCCTTCTACCCCGCTGGCTGGAAGTGGGTCATAGTCACACTCGCTTACGGTGACACACACGGTGACACCGCTCCTGAAATCCTGGTTAGCGGAGCCCAAGGTCTTTAGCAGTGATTCCACACTTTTTACCATCTGCTATGATTGTTTACACTTACCTAGATAATTAGGCACTAATTAGGTGAGGCTGGTGGGGGTGGGGGTGGCGGTGAAACTTTCAGCCAAACATGCATCCGCGGTGAGTGCGAAGTAAGTGTCGCCAGCAAAGGGTCATGTGACCAGGATCCCTGCCCACACGCCTAAAGCCTGTTTAAACTGCTGACATCCCCACAGCATGCTGACTGTCAGGCCTGTGTCTGTGCCCAGCTCTGCCCGTGGAGGACCACCAGGCCGGCAGGCACTCACAGTGCCCCCTGCTGATGGACAGTGAGCTATGTGTGTCCCGTGATAAGTAACTAGCATGGAGTGTGAGTGCCTTTAATAATTATTTCACGTTTTTAAACTTTCACCAGTGTCATGCTCTCTCCTTGTTTTCAGTGTCTTTTGTCTAACCCGCCCTTCCTTCAGTGGATGAGGCATGTCCTCGTTTGGAGATTGAAAGGTTGAAAGGTCAAAGGTCAGTGGGTATTATCTGGGAGTAGCTGTCACGACAGACAGCTGACACGACACGGCGCACGAACCACTGACATAAAAAGGAGACTTTCTGCAACATTTACAGATTCATCTATTAGTTAAAAGATCTCAGCACAGCAGGAGGTGTACAAAGGGGCTGTTAGGAGGCGCACATGCAGGCAGTTAGGCGGCGCATACAGGGGGGATCAGGAGGAGCACACGCAGCCGGTTACGCGGAGGGAGGGGGCATCAAGAGGCACCCATGGGAGCGGTTAGGTGGAACACAGAGGCGGCCAGGAGGTGCACAAGTGGGCAGTTAGGAGGTGCATATGGGGGAGTCGGGTAGCATACATAGGTGGTCAGGAGGTGCATACAGGGGCACTAAGGCAGCGCGCACATGAGAGCAGTTAGGCAGAACACACAGGAGTGGTAAGGAGGCGCGCATGAGGGTGATTAGGAGGCAAACCCAGGCGGACAGGAGGTGCACATGAGGACAATTAGAAGGCACATATTGGGGCAGTCGGGAGGTGCACACAGGCGGTCAGGAGGCGCAACTGGTACTACAACTGGTACTATAACTGGTACTACAACTGGTACTACAACTGGCACTGTGGAGATGGTGGATAAAGCTCAGGAACTGGATCCACAAACATCAGCTGTACCGCCCAACCACACTAGAGGGCGTATGGATGCCAAATGCATGTCCTGACAGAGATACTGACTTTTGATCCTCCCCTAGCTAAATACTCCTCCTTCTCCCCCCCCCCCCCAGTTCCCAGAGGAGATAACATCATAGTGCCCCCCCCGCAGTCCCACTGGTATGGGCACGGATGTCAGTCCGAAGCCCTCCGGTGGATGTGTCAGATAGATTCAGCACTGTTGCACGGCAAATGCTAGCGAATCCTGATGTTTGTGATGCGGTCACGTTGAGCCGCCCCCCCCCACAGCGCCTGTCATGTGCAGACTGATCTTACGTCGAGCCGACGGCCCCATACCTGCTCACGCTGAAAAAAAAAAGGGGATGTGGAAATAGAGCAAACCGAAAGTGTCACCTACAGACTGGGAGAGCGGGGAAGAAATCTCACTCTCTACAGGGTGATGGAGAAGCACGGGCCTCATACCTGCATTCTAACCGCCCCCCCCGCCTACCTTGGGGCATGTGGGTAATTCAGCGGCCGTTTGGCTTGGAAAGGGGCAGCCCGTCGGCGTGTGGGACTACAGAGAGAGACCATTCGGCTGCACGGTGCTCCCAAAAACAGCCCCCGCATCCGGAGCCTGAGCAGAGTCCTTTTCCTGATGAATTACGATTCGCTATTTATGTCTGGCTCCAGCTGTGACGAGGCTCCATCCCCGCAGGTTGTTGTGTAACATATGGCTGCTTTCAGAAATAGCACACAGTCGGGACACGGGCGCAAGACTTGGGGCGGAACACCGGCGAGCAGAAACCCCAATGAAGGGCGAGAAACACTGTCGGCAAACAGTTCCGGCTACTTCTGCGTGCGTGTTACTCCACAGTTACTCCATGCTACTCCAGTGTGTGGTGATGGCCGGAGAGGAGAGGCCCCCACAACGAGGAGGAATGATTTGTTTGTCTTAGTTAATTAAGGAGCTGGACTTGTTAGGATAAGTCCAGAGTGAACAGTTGACTTACCCACCAGGGAAACTGAGGGTTTGAGGGAGGCCCGGTGATGGAATATGGAGAGTGCCTGTGAAACCAAATCACAGAGTCATCCGTTGCTCTCCCGATGCCTGGCTAAACCAAAAGGCCAGCACCCCACAGCCAATTAGAGCTCGGGCCCCACCCTCATGTGCCCCATGAGCACGTCTCCCTCCTCTGCCCCCACCTTTCCAGGGTTTTTTCTTGTTTTGTAAGATATGTGGCCCTAGCTGGTACCAGGCCTTTCATACCTGCCTTTCCGCTGACAAAATCTGTCTCAACAACTCCGGCTGAATCCATCATTATTAACTCTCCATGTCAGCACCCCCACATGCCAAAGTTTCTCTTAATATTCCGGGCATCAGCAGCGATTGTGGCAGTCAGAGCCAGACACACCGTGCCGGATCGGGCTGGACCAGCTGTTTTTTTAAGAACCTGCAATTACACCCTGGCTTGCTGATCAATTACGGACATGCGGCAGGAGAGTTAAAAATGTAAAACGGGAACTGCGAGGCGGTGGGGGGGGGCTGGCGCATGGCTAGTTTGCCGCTAAATCTGGCCTGGCAGCGGGGGGGAGGAGGCATACAATGTTCCCATCGGTCACCGTAAGGTGATCTGGAAGGGGGCAGCTGCCTGACTTACGAGTTTGTCTGCAAGAGTCGACCCGGAAAGGACGGGCAGTGGAAGGGAGAAAAGGCACCTGTTACAACCTCTGTGACCATCTCCATGGCAACACTAGATGAAAGCTGGGGCTGGACGATGCGGGGGGGTGATACCGTGATAGGCGCGGTGCTGGTCCACCTGCCGGGAGTACTCAGAGGAAGACCAGAAACATCCCCATTAACCTCCGAGTAAACAGTCACAGCCCCAGCTTAACAATACCAGCAACAGTAATGACAGGATAACTTTATTAGAATCTCACTCATCAGTGAAAGTGGTGAGGAAGACGGACAGGCGCCGGGTGTCTTAAGGCGGAGTTAGAGAGCACTGATGCCAGAGAAGGAAATTCAGCAGAGAAAATGATGATGAGCTCAGGGGTTGTGGGGGTAGGAGAATAAAGCCATGAAGACTTTCTGTTAAACTGCACCGTGACGACACTGGTACCCCCCCTGGAATGGCTGAATAATCGAGAGTGCAAAGTGCTGAACATCGAGATTCACGGCCTACTTAAGGCAGCCCTTTTGTCAGTGGGAATGAACCCCATCGCCACTGTCAAAGCCTTTGTCTAAAGCTTCACGAAAAAACCCCATCACTATACAAAACCGCCTAAAAAATGCACCCCCCTGGCTTCTAGTCACTGAGCATCAGAGTCCTTTGAAATTGTCCTGGAAATGTGCTCCGTGTCGCTGCAAGGGTGCGCTCTGTGAGAGCTTCCAGACGGGCACCTTTGTTTATGGGACAAGGGGCTTGCAAAACGACCAGAAACAACCTGCATGGCGTGGCCTCTTCTGGCTTGTCCTTACATCCCCTGACACTCCGGCTCCCCGTCCCCCATCTCTCTGTCCCCCCCCTCAGCCCTGTCTCCCCATCCCCCTCTCCTCTGCCACCTTGTCTCCCTAACCCATGCCACCCTGTCCCCCGCTGCTCCGTGTCCCCGTCCCCCGATGCCCCATGCCCCGCTGCTCTGTCTCCCCATCTCTTCGCTGTCCCATCCCCCGCTGCCTGTGTCCCAGTCCCCCACGGCCCTATGCCCTGTGTCCCCGCCCCCCTCTGACCCATGTCCCTGTCCCCCAGTGCCCCATGCCCCACTGCCTGTGTCCCGGTCTCCCATGGCCCCATGCCCCGTGTCCCCGACTCTGTCACGCTCTGGACTGCCTCTTCCCCCCGTCCCCGGACCCTCCTTCTCTTCGTCTTTGATCTAGGAAGGGTTATATCTTCTCATCCTTTCAGAGGGACAAACAGGAGCCCTTCCCAAGCTACAAAACTGCTCCACCAGTGCCGGAGGCTTTTGAGTAGAAACGCACGGCCTGGCTGGGCGCGCACAGGGTCCTGTCGGGGGGAAAAACCACCCACCCCACCCCCTTCCCCAAAGGAGGCTGGGTCCACGGGAAAACGAACACATTTTCTTGGAATCGCATGGTTAAACTGCGCCGAGGCCGCTCCTGGGAACTGGCTCCTTCCCGGTGCTCAGGGGTTGTGGCGGGGGGGGGATGTGCCCCCAGCCCTGCGCTTTGTTTTTGTACAAAGCTCATTACCCATGATGCCTGTCTAACCCCGTGCAGGGAGTCTGGCCTCTCTGCCTCGCTCTGTGAACAATTCCAAGTCTAGGGGGGGGGGACCCTGTTGATGACACTTAACCGAAAACAGCCAAAGTGGATCTCGAGGCAGGACCCACATCCCACACCCTGCTGGAGGAGAGCTTTTAAGCTGAGAGAAACATCCAGAAACTACCTAGCTATTAGCACTGTGCAAACAAGGAGGTCAAAAGCAAACCAGCCCGACTATATAAATAAAAGGTATTTACTCTTTAGCTGAACCTGTTGTCCATCAGCTCTGTTCGGCTAGACTGGTGAGGCTTTTGGGCCAGACTCCAATGGACCCAGGGATATACGGTGGCATGCAAAACTTTGGGCACCTTTGCTTAAAATTTCTGTTACAGTAAATATTTAAGTGAGCACCAAAAGTCATAAAATTAAAGACACATTTCTTTAATTTTATAAGCAGGATTACATTTCCATCATTCACAAGATACAAAATACAAAAAAAAAAAATGAAAAGGGCTTGAAGCTAAAGTTTAGTCACCCCAAGATATCTGAGAAAATGTTCACAAAGGTCCCAGACATTCATTAGCTTGTTAGGATTGTGGCTTGTTCACGATCATCGTTAGGAAACCCCAGGTGATGCAAATTGCAAAACTGTATAAATTCTCTGACTCCTCAAACCATGTTCCATCAATCAGCAGCCATGAGTTCCTCTACATGGCTGCCTAGCACTCTGAAAAATGAAATAAAATAAAATAATTGATGCTTACAAAGTAGGAGAAGGCTACACGAAGAACATAGTATTTCCAGGTAGCTGTTTCCTCAGTTCCTAATGTTATTAAGAACGGTGGAAGTCAAGTTGAGGTTTGGAAGCCCAAGAAAACTTTCTGAAAGAACTACTCATTGGGAAAAAACTTTTCCCGCATCCTAGCCATAAAACCACAAAACTCAGTATCTGGAGTTTGCATATGAACATCTAAACAAGCCTGATGCATTTTGGAAACAAGTCCTGTGGACTGATTAAGTAAAAGTGGAACTCTTTGGCCACAATGTACAAAGGTATGATTGGAGAAAAAGGGTGCTGAATTCTAGGAAAAGAACATCACTCAAACTATTAAACATGGGGATGGATCGATCCTGCTTTGGGCTCTAGCTGCAGTCACTGGCACAAGGAACATGTCACTGGAAGAGCGAAGAATGGATTTGAACAAATATCAGCAAGTTCTGGCAGCAAACATCACACCATCTGTAAAAAGGAAGTTGTAGTTAAATAGAGAATTATAATGATTTGACACGCCTCAGAATGAACAATGAAATACCTCAAGAGGTGCAAACTGAATGCTTTGCCATGTCACAGTCAGTCCCCCAACTTAGACATCAATGAAAATCTGTGGATTGATCTCCAAAGAGCAGGTGCCTGCAAGGCGGCCCAAGAATCCTGCAGAATTAGAAACCTTTTCCAAGGACGGATGGGTGAAATTCCCTCAAGTTAGAGCTGCAAGGCTGGTAGTTGGGCACAAAAGCATTTGCAAGTTGTGACTGCTGCCAAAGGGGGTTTGACTAAGCTGGGTGCCCAAATTTCAGCTTCAGGCCCTTTTCATTTTTATGGTGTTTTGTACCCGTGAATGATGGAAATAAAATCGTAATCTTTGCTTGAAATATTCATTCATACATCATTATGGATTTTGGTGATCAATTCATCTTCTCATGACTTAACTACTCACAGTAATTTTAAGCAACGGTGCCCACATTTTTGAATGCCACTGTACCTTTGAGTTGATCACTGGAGGGGTTGAGGTTTCCACACATTTAGGAGGGTCCAGGGGTGGTATAGGCTGGATTTGATTATTAGGGTTACAATCCCCCCCTCCCCCAATTTACACCCATCAGTGGATCTGTGACACAGTTTAACATCTGTGTTTAACCGTGTGTTAAGGATTTGACCTCACCTTCATGCACAGTGTCTGCCTCCTTCTCCTCGCCACATGGATACGGCTGACGAAGACTCACCCAGCTGGTGCTCAGAGCTGTTAAATGCTCAAATCCACCGAAACTGGTGAGATTACAGGAAATAGCATGTTCCTTAATACCCATAAAGCCATTTAGAGGAGGTACTTTTCAGATAATAAACGTGACGGGGAAAAGGCAGGTCTGGTCAAAAGACACCTAACGTGGCCTGAAAAGGGCAGGGGGGCGGCTGGGTTCAGGGATTGCTCCAGGTTCAACCATGGGCCCACTGCTACACAAAGAGTGATTCCGTCATGAGTGGGAGAGGGGGGATCAGCGTGGCTCAGATGGTGTAAGCAATGTGTGGTTGTACAAATGTTTGTATTTTAACAGAGAGTGAATGAGGAGGTGAAATCGGTCAAAGCCAGATTGGATGGGCGCCCCCTCCCCATGTACTCCCAGTCACAGTCGGCCTTATCACACACATGCCCTGGAGGGGCTGCAGGTTCAGACCATCACATTCAGGGGGTATCAGGGCACCTTGGCTGGGGAAGATGGGGGTTTCTCCGCATGCGTGTCGCCGACCAGCACACTGCTCAGTTAGTGTTGGGGCCCCACACCTGTTAGATTCAGTTTCAGATACTTTGTTTGATGATAGCCCTCACCCCCCAACTTGTATAATGGGACAAGCGCCCCCTTTTGGCAAGCAAGAGTTGGAACAAGCCAAGAGTGCGAGCAAAAAAAATTAAAAAAGGGAGGTAATTCCCTGATTAACGTACAACAAACAGCATTACCCACAATGCAGCCACACTCACCCTACCTACTCTAGTTAACTTGGTCTAGTTTTCCCATGTTGGAATGGTCCAGAACTGCTGCTGTCTCCGCTAATCAGCCGTTAGCATGCCAAGCCTGACGACTGGCACCATCGCAGAGCTGTCGCATTGCTGCTGTGTTCATCCAGGAGATTAATACCGTTTGTCACAACATTCCGGCTGAAATGTGACGTTTCTGGAAATGAAGTAGCGAGAAGAAGTCCGGCAGGGAGTGTACGGCACGTGCGCAGTAACGCTAACACTTACATAAAGACAGGATAATGTCATCTGTAAGACTGAGCTTAGCGAAACCCAAAGGAGGGGGATTGCTGCCGTGCCAGAAGGTCCTCTGCGTTGCAGCCTCCATCTTTGCACTGCTTCATTACAGGCAGTTTAACGGTTTAGTGAGGCCCTGAGAATTAATGTACCACTTTACGACCACAGCTGACTGCCAGGTCCAGAGCGTCGCGTCCAGAGGCCACTGGGGGACCCTTACTGGGAATTTCGGATGGAAGGGAGCAGATCTTAGCCGAGACTGCAGAACCCTGGCCGTCAATCTCTGAGCCTCATCGCCGTTAGCGAGCACGCTAACCCTGCTAACCTTGCATGCCAGGGCGGAGATCCCACATACGGCTTCTGACGGCACCATGCTCCCCACCGGGGCTCCCCAGTCATGGTATTGATCTGAGGGAGAGATTTATGGGAGCGCTTTGGCATTCCAGCTGGGTGCCTGTGCCCTCTGGCAAGACAAAACGCCACCTGAATGTGGTGTCTCCCGGTGCACTGTGGGTAAGGCGAGGCGATGGCCGCATGCACTGCCCCACATCGATCTCCAATACGGAGGGGGGGGCTGCCAGCCCTCATTTATCTTCATTAGGCAACCATGCGAGAGCGGGGGCCACAGGAACGCTGGGCATCACATCATTTCCTACGTTGCTGCTCGTCTCACCCACGTGGCAGGAGTCTGTTAACGCAGCCTCACTGCTCGCATGCCAGGGTCACACAGGTTCAGCTGCAGCTACAGGGCCCCTCATCTGACTACCTCGCTGATTAACGCCTGATTCCTTAAGTGTTTCCCCCCTACTGGCCCCTCATGCATTGTCTGCTGCCCCTTATCTGTACTTTCCCTAGTCATACTGCAACAGTGGCGTGACAGACCAGAGTAACATGTGGGATGGCCGCTGACCCCATTAACACCGCTCACCCCCCCCCCGACACCCAGCCTGCTTGATGGAGCGAAGTCGGTACTCTGGGATTTGATATCTGCGCTGAGTACTTCCCAATCTGCTCTCAAACCGCTGGCGTATCCTCTGCTTCCTGATAAAAAAGTAATAAAGGCTCTTACTGGCACATTAGCCCCCCCCCCCCCCAACCCTCGCCCCCCCAGTACACGCAATCCACAGTGTATTTCATTCCTGAAAATAGCTTTTGTGTTTCTGTAACAACAGACTATGGGGGGGGTGGGGAGTGACGTGGAGCCCCTGTAGCTCTTCATTACCACTAGCAAGCTGTAGCCCCCCCCCAACCCGCACGCCAGCCCCCCACTATCGTCCTGGATACTGAGTGTCCCTGTGATTGAAAGCTGAGAAACAGCAGCAAC
>JAODJX010000097.1:2676185-2686873 GCA_026776945.1 Isichthys henryi
CAGACAACATAGCTCCTGAGATCACTGGAACACGCAAACCCCTCCACCACGATAAGGTGTCGGCTCCAGGAGAGGAAGCAACAACCTATAAACAGAAAAATACGAAAATTACTAGCATAGTTAATGTCTGGTCATTTTTAAATCAATATCCTACAGCAACAAGTAAGCAATACCTCACGTGCCAATGAAGGTGCACTGTTTGCCTAAGTGCATTAAATAGTACAATATTGATTATACAGTATTAATATATCAGTATTTCCATACTTCCAGAGTGGTGTTTAACACAGGAATCAGTTTTCTGGCTGGAGTGACAGTCATTTATTTTTGTGCTTGTTTGTAAGAGCACTGAGCCTCTGGATGCAAACAACTGAAAGTGCTTGCAAAGATCGCAGGCGTTCCCCATTAGCCAGAATGAGGGTTTTGGGTGCTCTGCACCTATAACATAAACCTCTGCTTTCCTAGAAGTTGGCTGTGTGTGTGTGTGTATATATATATATTATACAGTACAATAACTTAGAACTCCATTTTTAAAAACGTTCTGCTCATTGTTTTGAGACACCAAGCTACTTAAGCGTCTGATAACCGCACTGGCAAGACAATAAAAGTGCAAAGCCTTTCTGAATAAATGAATCATCCTTGTTGTTTTTGATAAAGAATTTCAATTTTAGCTTTTGAACAGTGGAATGGTCTGTCGGAGGGGCATGTAGAGTAGAAGACGTGAGCTTCATTATGGACCTTGTTCTTCAACAAGAAAATAACTCTGCAATCTTTTCACAGTAATTCTGTCACAATGGCTACATGTCACTGTGGTTTTGATAACAAAGTGGGTAAAAAAAAGAAAACCAAAGAATAAAAACTTACGTAAGAACACAAAACACCTAAGTTAAGGGCAAACGGAGATCATCACAGCGCCATTGTGAGTTCTAGAGCGCAGGAGAGTCCTTATCCACTTAATGTATGCTCTGGGAGTATCCTGTCAAATATAGATCTGAATCAATACGACACTAGAGAGGGTTGTTAAACATAAATCGAGTCGAACCTGGAGCATGCTCGCCGCACAGTCCCAGTCATTAAAGCAGGCCTTGTAGATTATCTGATTGTCCTTCCAACCAGGAGATCTCAGCACTCTCCCCCGGGCCGATTCGGACTCTCCCTACCCCAGGTGCCCTTTGGTAAGTGCAGTGAGGCCCAGTATTCGGCAGGCTGGCCTGGAAACAGCAGTTCCTTTAACCCCATTTGATGGTTCAGTTACAGCTCATCGGCGCAGGGGACAACAGAGGACAACAGGGGACAACAGGGGACAACAGAGGACAACGGGGGACAACAGAGGACAACAGAGGACAACGGGGGACAACAGAGGACAACAGAGGACAACAGGGGACAACAGAGGACAACAGGGGACAGCAGGGGACAACAGAGGACATGTCCACCTGCTGTCATCTACAGGGCTGATGTCGTGAAAACGACAAGATCCAGTGGCACATGAGGTCCTGCTCTCCAGTCATTTACCTGAGGCTTTTCCTTGGTTAAAGGACACAAAGAACAAACTAAACTTGCAAATAGGTTTTTGTTTTCAAAAGAAGACATGCAGTGAAACTCCTCAGTCACTTACTGAGTAGACGAGGTAGGTGCCACTATATTAAGGGACAAGACATAATGTACTGTACTAAGCAAAATGATGGTTATTTCATACTCCAGAATCTACAATCATTCCCTGGTGAGTTGTTCTCCTTCCTCAAACTTTGTTCAATTTTCCACATCTTTTCTCAGATGGGCCTTTTCTTGTCCTTTTCCTTCAACATGGGAGAAGCACCTGTCAACTGTCTGATTACCATGAGGGCAATACACTATACATCTGACGTCATGTTGTGTGTAAAGCAAAGTGAAAGAAGAAGAGAAAGGAAGCGATGAACAGAGATGGTGTCTTTGGGACTTGATATTTCTTTTGGTGTCAGAGATACTGCAGACAAGCCCGAGAGACCCAATGCCAACTTGATGTGCATTTGATTTAAATTTTCATGGAATAATGCAGCTCTCACAGGAGTCAAACAACACGTGAGGCTGCACCCAGGATCATGGGATTTTCCCAGCATTCCTTGCAGGACAGCAGACTCTCCCAGCTGGCATGGGAGTTCCACCATAAAACTACAGAGTATTACATCCAAGAATGATGCAACTACCCTTGATTGGTGCTTGAGGCAATAACCATGAAAGTTGAAATTCTCTCAGTCTGTAACAAATTGGCTCGGCCTTCACACTGTGGAGGATGATGGGTAAAATGAGAATGATTTTCTGGACACAGTCAAGACCAGCTGAGGTGAAGATGGGGGAAATTTCAACCAATCCATGTCCTGCTATTAATGTCATATCTGTGGAAGGGGACCAACCCATCTTGTGTAAATGGTCCTATATACAGGCAGTGACAGGAGGCAGGTTGGCGGTTGTGGGGCCGAAAAGACATGGAGGCTGTAGCTAACACTCAGTTTCTTCACTAATCATCTTCAGCAGTAGCCCTCAGCTACTCACTGAAGGCTGGCAAGGTGACTGAGTTCAGTATGCCTAGGAGTCTCCAAACTGCCATTTGACAAGCATCCCAATCAATACCAACTTCCGTCAAGGCTGTAAGAGCTGGCCGGTCAAGTCAAAGCTCTGAGGCAGCGATGATCATTGTCTGTCTTCTCCAAACGCAAGGTGGTAACTGACGGGCGTGATGAACGAAAGGCACAAGAGTGCTCAGCAAATGTCTTTGAAAGGCAGGCCGTACCCGGGGTGCGTCCTCTGTCCCCACAGGAAACCCCCCCCTCCCAATGGGTGACAGAACCATAGACATTTTCTGGAGCAGAATTGCAGATTTTATTCAGCACGTCTACTCAACATATAAAATAGGATATAGAAATATTACAGAATATAGAAAACTACGCTCAACTGTTTTTCTTTTTTTTTTAGGGCAGCCAATTTTATTGATGTATAATTTGAATCTTTCTCTCGGATCGGTAGCTGCCATCTCTTCACACGTAAACTATCGTAAAATATCCCTGTCCATAAATACGCGTCTGTAACTAAAAGTCTCACAGCAGCTTCTGCACATGATCATAATCACTAGTTTATTACGCAGAAGAAAATTAGCAAATTTATTTTCTGTCGGCTCCATTTAATTGACACCGTTGCGACTACAGTACATGAACCGGACCACAATCCACTTGCAAATATATAGCGGGGGGGGGGCTGAGAATCTGACAGGCCGGTAATTATTTGATTATGCTCTGACAGCAGTAATATTACCGTTTGCTCAGAGCTGTTATCTGTGGAACAAATGAGCAGTTTTCCCCAGAGAACAGGCTACAGCGTGGGTCTTCAGGTAAACCCACATTACTCTTGATAGGAAACCTACCACTTTACTATTTCCGTTCACCGCGAACGCAATTATTCAGGCCGAAAATTTAATGCAGATAAAAAGTGTGCCTCTTGGGTCAGGTAAATGACTTCCTTGTTTTTATTGAGAAGACAAGGTGTTTATTAGGAGCTGTACTGCTTTCTGCGACAGCTTCCTCAATTTGAGTAATTGTCCAATTATATGTAATTTCGGGATACGTGGCAACCCAGGTGACTGTACTGTAAAAGTGAGAGCAGAGCTGGGACATACATTAATGAATCCCACAGAGACTGGGCTACCTTTAGGAAAGAGCAAGACTGCCTCTCTTTCGCTCGCCCAAATCTTTTTAACGAGGCATTATAACTGAGACTTACAAGTGAGACAGGCCTGTTCCCCCTTTCCCCGGTCACACAGTTCCTCTCTTTCGTCAGACTAATTTATCATTCGTGTAATTTCAGTTGTGAGCAATCGCTTCTTATTCTAACAGAAAGGTTACCTTAATTGTTATGTGGCTCAGCTATTTATGTGGTGGCATAAAAATGCGTGCGTGCCACTTTGCAAGAAGGTCACCCATTAGAACTGGGGGTTGTTTTTTTCTGTTTTCTCCCCCTCTCGTTTCGTTGCATGGGGGGCCTTTGATGTGTGGCTCGTGTACGTCCCGCCACAAGAATGAGGTGCCAGGGTGGGACTGCGAGGATGGAGGATGTAGTATCAACTCTGATGTGTCTGAAGTGTAGATGCCGCCCCCTCCCAAAGAGGCCCGAGGTCCCTCGCTTTTCTTTTCCTGTCGTGCACAAACTGCGACTCTGCTTCGTTACCGAGGAGCTGGCTTTGATTCCGCGGCTGCCGGCCTGTCGCCGAGCGCAGCGCAGAGTCCTGAGCCTAGCTGGGAAAATATGACAGAACAAAAGACCGATCAGGAGGCACCGTGAGCCAGTCAGACTCTGGAACGGAAGGTTAACGACGACAGCCATTGTGGTTCAGGAACGGCGGGGTGGTGCCCGCTGCTTTTGCAGGCAATACTGTACCATACACAATTTAGGGTGGTGCATTACATCAGAACAGCTGTGCACCAGTGCACCAGGACCAACTGTGCCACCTGGGGCCAGCAAAGGGTCAAGCCCCCACGACAAAGGATCAATTCATCCAGCAATTTATTCTTAGCCTAATTTGCTGAGTTGCTCCTAATTTACGACACATGTTATGTGTTTGTAATTTGACTTTGCTAGCAAATCAGATCATTTAACTCGGGCTATAAAGATCCCATTGTGTCTGCTGCCAGTTCGCTGACCTGCTCATGGTAGCATGGCAAGTGAGAATTTGTGACGGCCCACGTTCTCATCGCTGAGAATCGCATCAATTTGGGTCTGACGCTTTATCACACGGGGCTCCTGCAAAACACAACTGGCACCACAACCAACCAGGACCGTGTTCTTGCTCAACCAGTATCAACATGCAGAATCCCAGGCCCCCTGGTCCAAATGTCTGAAAACGGAACTTCGGTGAGCTCAGGAATTCTGTCATGCAACAAAACCCATCAAGGGCTCCCTGTCTGTTTCTGCCTCTCGATACAGATACAGAAAAATCATCTTTCTGGCCCCAGCTAAGTGCTCCTTTGTTAGGAAGGTGTTCGGCTCAGTCTGCCTGACAGGGAGATCAGGAGACAGTTTCAGATCCCTAATGAATATGGATGGGACTGTTTATGCGCTTTGGAACACGCCCAAGCGCGTTATCCGTCTGAGGCATTCCAGAAAGACACCCCAGAATGTTCCTGGCACAGGAAACTCCCTGTGTTTGTTGGGAGATGTTTTATTCATCTCCCCACCTCCCCAACAGAAAAATACATTACTAGCTTATAGTCACTTAGTCACTTGATATACCACAGGACTCTTTCATTACTTTTAGATTTTGAATTATGAGACTCATATCTGAGTGTGTGAATCATATGTTTTGTGTTGTATGACGCAGTGGTGGGTAATTAGCCCAAATGAAATAATATCTTACCCAAGGTGGGTTACTGCAAGATGTGGCAATTTGGGGGGTGGAGAGATAGGGGAAGACGGAGCAGCGCGCTGGCCTGGCACGCGAGCTGGCACCGTGACGGCCTCCCACACCCAGCGCCCCCAGGAAGTGAGGAGCCGCACTGTTAAGGAGGCTGATTAATGGCGGCAGGCCGCGGCTGCGCCGCCCGGTGGTGAGGAGTGCTCCAGAAGGTCCGTGAGCAGCCCCCCCCGGTGCCTGGAGCCCAAGCCACCCCCATTTATTGCTCCCTCGGCCCAAAAGGAGAATAATTGGGTTTTTAAAGAGCGCACAGAAATGGTTCAGATTGCAATCAATGGGCGCGAGTCTATTGGCCGGGGGTCGGATCTCATTATCTTTAAAAACCATTCACACTGATTGATCCACGACCAGCCGAGTTATTGATAAATAATTAAAAAGCTCTTTGTTTAATTCGGGGCACAGTGGATGAGAGTTTGGGCAGTGGCAGTGGGGGTGGGGGGCTGTTTGGGCAGTTAGGCCCCCTTTTTATAGCACCTCCAGCCTCCCTGCTGTGAGGAGGCCGGCTGTGGCCCCCCGGGGGGGGGGGGGGGGGGGCCGGGCCGTGTGGGGCTCAACCCGGGTGCATAATAAACACATTGTAAAAACCACAGCTGGGGGGTTAGGGAATAAATCACATGGCAGAACCACAGCTGTGGGGGCAAGGGCGAAACGAGGTGGTGAGGAATGTGCTGGCGTAGCGGGGGGTGGCGCTTCTAGGGAAGAGTGAAATGGGGGTGTGAGACATGGGGGGCGGGAGGAAGAAGCAACACCAGTAGATGGGACTGGGGGGGGCACTGTCTTCAGCTGCAACACACCTGGGGGGCATAAGTGTGACCGCGCCCTGGGGGATTCAGGGTTAGGGTTTGTCACTACAGTCTGCTGGCCTGGTGCTGGGTCTCTGCTGTAACTGCTCCCCTTCTGCCCCTTGTAACTGCCCCCCCCTTCTGCCCCTTGTAACTGCCCCCCTTGTAAATGCCCCCCCTGCTGTCCCTTGTAATTGCCCTCCTCAACTAACCCACTGTATATTAAGCTAGGAAGCTTTTGGCATCCTAATTTGGGGCAGTTACACACCCCCCCCCCGTCCCATCCCGTCCCCCTCTCAGCTGCCTGCCCCACTTCTGCTGGGGGGGGCTGCTGGGATATCGTTAACAATATGAAGAATGCTTCCAAAGGCGACTGCCTGTCCCCCAAGAGGGGGGGGGCACATTCGTGTTCCATGGCCCATTCTCATTCTCATTGGCTCCCATTTTCAAAAAGAGGTACCAGAAAATGGAGAGCAAGCAAATGAGTGAAATAAACAGAGGCAGAGAGAGGGAGAGAGGCAGACAGAGGCAGAGAGAGGGAGAGAGGCAGACAGAGGCAGCCCCTGTAGAAGAGCAGGGTGGGGTGCAAGAAAATTGGACCTTAACAGGCTAATTAGCAGCCAGGTGGGCTGGGGGTGTTTTGATACCTGTCTTATTTACTTAAGGGAGCAGCCACTGTTGACTGTACACTGACCCCTGTTCCCCTCGCTAGCCTACTCCCCCTCCCACTGACATTGGTTAATCAATCACAGTTTTCCCAGTTTACCTCCCACTATGGTGCTCGTACCCTGCAGCAGGTGACATGGTGACACGGTGACAGTGCAGTGTGTCTGGGGACCTGCTGACCCCAGCATTCTCCACAGCCAGAAGTTTCCGCCAGCAAAGTCTTTTACCCACTTTCTGATTTCCTCCCTCTACCTTCTCTCTCCTTCTTTTCCTCTGTCTCTCACTGTCCAATCCCCCTCTCCTTCCCTCACTTCCTCCCTCCCTCCCATTATCTCTCTCCCCTCACTGTCTTTCCTTCACTCCCTCCCACTTTCTCCCCTCCCTCCCTCCCTCTTCCATCTCTCTCTCTCTCTCACAGGCGGAGACCCGAGGCACACTGAGTCCCCAGCTCTAATGTTTGATATTTCTCTGAACCTCCCTGGAATAATAAAATAGTAAAGCCCACGCACGTCTGTCTTGCATTTATCGAGTGAGCCTCACAAATCGTCCAGGGCGCAGAGACTAAAGGCTGAGCCCACACCGATCCCAGCTCCTGGTGTGGAGAATTAAACCTTGAGAAATGCACAGCGCGACGAGCCGCTCAGGTTATCTAAAAACACGGGGAACGCCGCACAGCCAGATGTGAAGTCAGACTGGGGGCCCGGAGGCTTGGGGGAGGGGCAGGAATAAAGGAGGGATACCTAAGCGTTCTGGGCTACCAATGGTATTAAAAGGAAGTGCGTGGGCCGATTTGCTTTGAAGAAAAGGGCTTCTGTCAGCCAGGAGAAACTTCTGCCGAAATACATCTCAGGGGCAAGTTGACTTTGGGACTCAAAGTCCACAGGGACAGCAGTAATGGCCCCGCAGGCAGCCATTTGTGCTTCACGGGATTGGAAAGTATGGACTGGGCCCTACCAGGCACCACCGTGATGAGGAATGTGTCACTGGAAGGTCTTTGGCTCTGACCTCGTCCCATGTCAGGGCGCAGCAGATGGACGTGTATTCGACATGCACTGGCAAGAAAATCCCCCCTTTCTACGAGAACGGGCCAGGCTCCGAGGCCAGCCTCCTGTGAGGGTGTGGTCTCCTCTTGTGGGGGGTAAGAAGAGGTAGGGGCCGGGACCAGTTAGGTAGAGAGGTATAGGGGTCACTGGATAACTGATAGGAGGGGGCGGGACCAGCCAAGTAGAGCGGTATAGGGGTCACTGGATAACTGATAGGAGGGGGCAGGACCAGCCAGGTAGAGAGGTATAGGGGTCACTGGATAACAGATAGGAGGGGCCGGGACCAGCCAGGTAGAGAGGTATAGGGGTCACTGGATAACTGATAGGAGGGGGCGGGACCAGCCAGGTAGAGAGGTATAGGGGTCACTGGATAACTGAGAGGAGGGGGCGGGACCAGCCAGGTAGAGAGGTATAGGGGTCACTGGATAACTGATAGGAGGGGGCGGGACCAGCCAGGTAGAGAGGTATAGGGGTCACTGGATAACTGATAGGAGGGGGCGGGACCATGTATTGCCATAAATAATGGCGACTGAGCCTGAGGTGCCTTCCTCCAGGTGCTGTAATGGCAGGTAAACACACAGCCCTGGTGACCTGGTGACTGGGCCTGGCTCCGGTTTGTAACTGGAGCCTCCAGCTGCCCTGCCCAGTGGTCCAGGTCCTGGGCCTTCATAAAAACCGTAATGATGCCAATGTGTAGAGGAGGTGCTGTCAGTCACTGCGTCCTGCAATTGGCTTCATTTGAATGATTCTCCCTTTTTTGAAAGCGAGCATGATTGAAATATGATGGATGAGAATTAATAATTAATCAGCCTGGACTGGCTTTTAGGTGCTTCCCACAGATCCTCACCATTTCACATGCCCTCCCCCTCCCAGCACATCACTTGCCACACTTCAGTGAGCTTGTGAGAGAAGCCCTCCCCCTACCCCGGGGCTAGTTAATACCCCAGCAATACACTTGGGTGATTACCAAAGGGGCGGGGGTCTAAACCAGCCGGTCACCTGGGATAAAGTGACACCTTCTGGCAAACCCAGAATAAGGACATGGGTTGTAGGTTTGAATCCCAGGAACTTGATCAGGCGAGAATGACAACTAGAGATAAACAAGTAAAGGCTGCGGGCAGCGAAATTGCCCCATCGGAGAATGATCCCACCCTGGGCCATCGAAGCGCTCACCAACCACCCCTCCCCACAGGACCCCTCGCTTCCCCTTGTCCCCCTGCCTTCTGTCTGCTTCTTCACAGATCTCTGTCCTTTTATACCATGCATATCCATTCTCCTGCTTCAAGCTACCTTCATTTACCCATCTGCTCGGTTCCTGTTACACTTTCGGGTTCCGGACCAGGATGCAAAGAACTTCCATAGGTTCACTGCTTTTCAGAACCAGCCGTGGTTTGGCTGCAAGCCCAGTGACCGTGACTGCACTCTCCTGTACACTGGAGCAAGTTAACGCCCTCGAAGCACCAGTTCGTCAGACTAGACCGCTCTGTGGCACCCGACCCCCACCATAGGTGCAGGGCGTTCTTCCTGCAGTCCCCTTGCAGGTGCTGGATCTGAGTGACTATACAACACTGTGATCAGTAATGGCTAAGGACTGTAATACTACCTCAGAAGTAATTACAGAAAAAAGGTGTGTTGAACATGGATCTTTCCAGAAGCCTGGGTTAGAGGATTAAAAACACTAAATGCACATCCTGGAGAGAAGCACCCATCTGTGAATGAACCGTCTGTCTGCTATATCTGTTTCTAACTCCACAGCATGGTGAATGGTCAGCACTCGCTGCCGTGGTGACGGGCGGGGGGCACGTGTAAGAGCCCCCTGTCCCCCATCCGTTCTCACCTTTCTCCCCCACCTCTCTGCCTTTCTCACTGATTCTCTCCCTCCCTCTTTCTCTCTCTCCCCTCCCTCTCTTCACCAGCTTAACCGTACAGGCAGTAAATGCTATAAATCAATTGATGCATCCGTCCATCACATTTCCTCATATTTGACACACTCATATAAAACATGGCTGCGGTAAGTGAGGTACCCCCCCCTGGGGGGCAAGGGAAGCCTGGGCAGGCAGGGGTGCCACATTCCTGACCTGACTGAGAATCACCTGACCCTCACCCCCCCCCACCACGTGGCCCCTGTAGCTCTCAGAGGTCTCTCACATTCTGAATTTACCCTGCAATCTCAGGCACCGATTCACCATGTTTACTGTAGTCTCACACGCCACATTTCACCATGTTTACTACAGGTTCTCCCTGTCATTCTCTCCAGCTTTAACAACCCCCTCATTTTGAGTCAGCAAACAGACCATGGGGGGGGCATCCTTATACCCCCCCATATTTACCAGTGGATTCCAAAGTGAATTTCAACATTTGCAGTCGGATGCAAACCTATGTGATGCAGTCCTCCCAGAGTGTACCATTTCTGCCCCTTCCTTACTGCCCCTGCGGCCCCAAACTCCATTTCTACCCCACCCCCCCGCCAATACCATTCTCCATTACTCTCCCTCTCTTTTTCACTCCCACCTTCTCCCTCTTTCCGATTTTCCTTGATAAGCCAAGTCCTGTGGAGTGTTTAACCACGGCCCCGCCCCCTCACACGCGCATAACCTGCACGCTCAGAAGCACATGCTGTCAGGCGTGTGTCTGTGCTGAGTGGGCTCAGGTGCTGTCCCCCCCCCCCACCCACGCGCCTTAACGGCGGGTTAAACAGAGGATTTGGCACACCAAACTGTCCGCCACAAAAAGGAATATATAGAAATTAAAAAAACATATGGC
>JAODJX010000097.1:2697102-2709043 GCA_026776945.1 Isichthys henryi
GCACCTCCACATCATTGCATTCAGTTTTTATTCACGATTTGTATAGTGTCCCAACTTTTTTGGAATCTGGTTTGTAGGTGAGGTTCAAAAATTATTCCATTTGTTCTTGCTACATATATCTCTCTTCCCTGCTCTTCTGAATAGCTTCCAAATTAGTGCCGGTGCTTGTGGTTAACCAGTCAGAATGTTTATCACTCTTCAGCAGCTTGTGTTCCAAGGAAAACTACACAGTCTGGAGTAGGTACTAAAACCGGTTTTGGATTTGCCTCCGGAGAACTACAGTCGGACCGAGTCCCTGCAGTCCCTGCTTCCGGAAAAAGGTTCAGGTTCCTGGAAAAGTGTGTGAAAGCCCCTTTAGTAAAACATGCCCACGTTTCAATATATCATCGGAACGAATTCATAAAACGTCACTACGTTTTAACGGAAACATTTTCCACAAGTAACGTGTCCCGTCCGAGGGCCTGTTGTGTCAGATGAAAACCCCAAACGGAATGTGAGAAGCTCGATACCCTTTTTTCCATTTTTGATTTGAGCACAAAATGAGAAAACAGGTAATG
Source organism: Isichthys henryi (assembly GCA_026776945.1). Lineage (NCBI taxonomy): Eukaryota > Metazoa > Chordata > Actinopteri > Osteoglossiformes > Mormyridae > Isichthys > Isichthys henryi. Next base: position 2,697,660 of record JAODJX010000097.1, read on the forward strand.
ATTATGGCACGTTTTTCCATTTCCAGTTTCGTCACAGGAAAAACGGATAACAAGCTGTAACGACATTTCACTTATTTCTCAAACCTTTTCGATAACTTCCTCTGCAGCCCACCTGTCCTCCAGCACTCGCTCTTTTCATTTGTGTTGTGGCTTTTGCATTGTGTTGACCCGTCTGGGCTCCCGTATACATGACTATAAATTGATTCAGTAATTTCCTTAAATTCATTTATTTATTATATTTGTGATTTGAGTTAGGACATGATTTTTGGAATGTTTTCCAGACCACGTGGTGTCGTACAGACCTGTCAGTCTACAATGCAGCCATTATTATCCGTCGTACTTGTTATGCCGGCTGACCACCAGCAGAGGGCGCCGTGAGCAGCCCGAATGACGAGGCTCATGTTCCGCAGGAACTCTGCCGGCAGTACTCGCCCAGTCAATGGTCGCACAGAATGTTCGCAGATGAGGTGATAAAGACCCACGAGGCATTGCTCAGAGAAGGTTGGTCTGTCTGCATCTCTCAGTCCACTTGCACCCAGGTGAAGCCTTATGTGTTCAGCACCCCACCCCCACAACCCCTCATACTGACAGCCTGTGCGTGTGTGTGCCAGGCACAGAGAGGGCACGCAGCATCACCCAGACACTGCTCAATGTGCCGTACGGAGAAGGGGAGAGGGAGAAACTGGACGTCTATGTGCCCAGCAGCCCCTGTCTAGGTAGAGTCCCTGCAGCGTGTGTGTTTGTCTGTGTGTCTATCGGTTTGACCCCTCCCCCTGAAATACCAAGTCTTTCATACCAAATAGCCAATCGAAAGCTATGGTGGCTGTGCTGACCTCCGACCCCTGATGTCACTGATGCCCCTTTCCCTGTTTCCTGCTGCAGAGATGCCCTTAGTCATATACCTTCATGGAGGCTACTGGCAGGCTTTCAGGTATGAGGTCCCATGGCCGATCCTGACGAGACACGGGGGCATCCTTACATTGCCTTTCTTCATGTTTGTGCTTCCTAGACAGAAAAGAGTGATCCGATTGAATATCGACTGCTTAATTGGAAATAATATTCAGGGAATGTTTTTTTCAAGCCGTGTCACATGACTGTTGCAGCAAAGAGGAGTCTGGCTTCATGGCGCTCCCGCTGGTGCGGAAAGGAGTGGCCGTGGTGGCCGTGGATTATGACATTGCTCCGAAAGGCAAGCGGCCTTTTGTTAATTAAGCTTAACAAATCGACAAACACCAAAGTCACTAGGTTGCATTACAGATTGATGTTTATCTAGCCCTGTCGCTTCTCCATGTAGGTAATATGGACCTGATGGTGTCTCAGGTCCGGCAGAGCGTGGTGTCCGTTGTCCAGCAGTACTCCCACATCAGGTACGAGAGCATGTCACATGACTCAGCCTGGAGGTACGGCAGCAGCTGGTATGCAGAGAATGGCCTCCCTGTCTCACTCGCTGTGCAATCAGAGTGGCGATTTATTAGGTGAAAAGGGAAGCTCCTTACTACCTTCCCCTCTCCCCCCCCCTTTCCTGTCTCCCTCTTGGTTTTCAGTGGTGTGTACCTGTGCGGTCACTCCGCGGGGGCTCACCTGGCAGCGATGGTCCTGTCCACAGACTGGTCTCAGTACGCCGTCACACCCCAGATCAAAGGTACGAGCCCCCACTGCTGACATGGACCGATGTCACTATGCAAAGAAACTAACCTGATTCTGCAGAAGGGGGAGGGAGGTCCAGTCAGTTTAAAACGACCTGGGAAACTGCACTACTGAGGACGAGACATCGGCGTGTCCGTGTGCTGTGCTGAAAATGCCTCACACCATCTCTAGCTGACCCTGGATCAGTTCTACCCTCACTCAGAAGAGCTGAGTCACAGACTGTCTCAAAGCTGGTTAGGAGCAATTTTCTCACTGAAGGGACTCCGGACAGATGACCGGGAAAGTTCTGGTATGTTCTGGTAACTGATGGAACGACACCAATGCTAACAGAAGCAGAAACCTGACCGTTGGCAGATGTGACCCCAGGCTGGGTCTGACCCCTTGGCAGCTCTCTGCTGAGGACACGTGTTTGAAGAGTAGGGTAGGGTTCAGGGTTTGAGATTTGTGCTTCTCGTTTGTATTCATGGGAAAGCTATATTCAGGAAACATCCGTCTATTAAAAGAATTTAGAAATATGCATGATTCATCAATTACAGGCACCTCAATTACATCATTTTATTTTACAGGTGCACTTCTGGTCAGTGGCATTTATGACCTGCTACCCATCCTGTCCACTTACATCAACGAGCCCCTGAAGATGACGGAGTACGTGACCATGTGATCATGTGACCTCTCCAAGGAGGACTCTGGTCCAGAGCACCCGCCTTGCACAAACTCTCTTTCTTTATTGGGGTCACACTCTTACGTCTAAAAAGGCTGGAGCTCGGTCTTTGGTGTGGAGAATGGTTAATTAGCCCAGTGCTTCCCCTTAATGATACGGTTGTATTACTGGACAATGTTAGCGTAGCTTAGCTTCTGTAATAATCCAGCCTCTGTCTGTGCGTCTTCCTCTCACAGCTGTGTGTATAAATGAGCTGCTTTCATCTCCAGTGCAGCAGTGTGTGCATCTGACTGCAGTGACAGCCTGTGCTTGGCCGGGGCATCCACACCCTGCATAATGTAACCCCCCCCCTGACACAGGGAGGTGGCGTTGAGGAACAGCCCGGGCCAGCTGGTACCCCAGATGAAAGACTCGTCCTCTGCCTGTGAGATTGTGATCGCCATGGCGCAGAATGACTCCCCGGAATTCCGGAAGCAGTCTGAGGATTTCTGCAGGGTCAGTGTGCAATGACTGAGATTACAGAGCCGACAAACATGTACACACACACACACACACACACAAGTTGGTCTTCCTATCTAAATGGGGACCATCCATTCATTTCTATGGGAGAATCTCTAATCCAAATCACGACACCCTTAACCTCTACCCATCCCTAACCTTAACCATAAGTAACCAACCCAAATACAAGGATTTTGGCACTTTTACTTTTTTGATGGCATTCACAGATTTTTATAAAACTGAGGTTATCCAAATGGGGACCTGAAGAAGTAAAGTAAGGAAGTTTCAGGCTTTACCGCTACTTTGGGGACATTTTGGTCCCCAAATGTGATCTATGCAAACCCACACACACACAGACACATGGCAGACCCACAAACCTGGGGAGAAATTGGTGGATTCAGAGATTCAGAATTCTAAGTGGGACAGGGAGGGCAGATGGGGCGGGGTACCAAGGCCCAGGGCCTGAGCTGTGATTTGCTCAAAAGGATCTGAGGAGGCGTTCCGCCACCACTGATGCCGGTGGCATGAAACGGCCCTGGGGGTCCGATCTGGTCACACCGTCCCCGGGAGCAGGACACCAGGGGGGTCCATGAATGTGGCTGGGACAACCAAGGTTGCGTGTGAACAGGAGTGGCTACGCATCTGGGGGGGGAGGGGATACCAGCACATACCGTATAACTGCATGAAAAGGGACCCAAAGCGCTGCCTGTCAAGGTGTGATCCCAAGCCATCGGCAACTGGGGGGTGTGGCTCCAAGAGCAGGAGCGGGCCAGAATGGGGTCTGTGGGATGCGTCGAGGCATGTTTAATTAAATTTCACGCCCGGCCGGGTATCAGATACACAGCACCGCGCTCGCCGTGCCAAAGGGGCCTGATGAGATTTGATTTTGGGGGCTGCTATTAATTTATGGCAAAGTGCTCTCCTGATAAGAGAGCGGCTTGCCTTTAATTAATGGCCTGAAGGGCTCTGAGCTGGAGAAGCACCCCCGCCCCCCCATCCATGCAGGAAGGGGGGGAAGAGACAGGGAGAGGAGGAGAGGGGAGGCGGGGCGTGAGCGGGAGGATGAATGGATAGCAGAGAGCCATGTCTCTGGCCTGAGATGGGCACGGAAAACGACCACCCCTCCCCCCCGTAACCTTCTCCATGGTGCCATGATCCATACAGGTGGTGTTTTGTAGCCTGGTGGCCTGAGTTACAGTGCTAACTAGTTCTGAATGAGTCTGGACCTCTGCACTACACCGGACCCCCCACCCCCCCCATACATACCTCTGATATCTCGGTGAGTCACAGTCACAGCGCTGACTTCACTATGACTCCCATAACAGCACTCACTGACTCAGAACCACTCTACGCACTGTCTCTTACTTCAATAAGCCCTGACAAGTGACATAGACAGTCATCAGAAGTGGTGCCGGGTTCGAGTCAGTAATTGGAAGGAGCAGGACTTGTAAAAGCCACAGCCCCCCCACCATCACTCCCCTGCACCTTTGGTCATCACAGATACCTGTTCCCCCCGGCGACCAAGTGAAAGGGACAGAACGGTGAATGAAATACGAATGCGTCGTCTCATAACATTCGTAGCCCTGTTTCACACCCCGCCAAATAGACCAATACCATTTCGGCTGACGGAAAACCACAGGTCCCCCCACCCGGGTAAAAACTGTGATTACAATAGCAGCCGGAACTGTGCCCGTCACAACGCCTACGTCTAAGGGACGATGTCCCAGAAATAACAGCAATAGATTACATTATTGTCATTTTAAGATCAATTTTGCCACTGATATAAAGACTACATACATAATAGCATAACAATGGAAGTACATCCTTTCAAAGAGCAATGATTGTTTAATTCTCAAGAACATTCAGACATTGTAAGTGGAATGTCAAAACAATCTAAATGCCCTAAATGAATAAAATATAAATAAACCACACAACCAAGAAAAAAAGTACTCTAAGGTATTGTAAAGAAAAACTGCATAATATATGAAACATATGGAAGAGAGAGAGCCATTCTTTCCTTTACAGGCAATATATAACCAACCGAGTTTTGTACAATTGCTCATCGGCCAGGGGAACAGTGAGAGGAAGTCAGAATGAAGTCACACCAAAGATTGTGTATAAACACCTTTTGTTCCCTCTATAGTCAGTATGATATCAAAAATATCAGCTAGTGGATTTGAAACAAGGTGGAGTGAGAAAGTCCGGAAATGCCGCCATTTATATGCTTCCCCGTTACAGGGTTATGAAGACTCTCAGATGGCTGCAGACTCAGACTAAAATAAAACACATTTGTACTGCAACACCCGATACTGGTTTTTGTGTCAGTGTTAAAGTTTTTGGTTTTTAATTTAAGTTTTTATATTATGGTGTATTTTCATTTGAAATCTAGTTTAGTTTTAGGATTTGTTGTGGTTTTATTAGTTTTCATTTAAAAGATGCAAATCTAATTGTTACATATTTAGAGTTTTGATGATTTTATGTCTAGGAATAGACGGAAATTTCTAGAACTTTTGTTGGCTTCTAAAAAGCGTGGTGATGTGGAGTGGTTGGCTGCTTCTATGGTTCAAGCTAGTTGCACGAGAGGCCCAAAGATACACAGATCATTCCTTTAGCTAAATAAGGTTTTAAAATGGTAATGGGTATTTTTTAAATTTCAGTTGCAGTAGGAATAGGCCTATTCACAGTTCCCATTTTATTGTACTTTATATTTTTTTCGTATCTTGTTTCAGTTTATGAAAATGTTTTTGTTAACAATTTTCACCCTGCCTTGCATCTTGTAAATATATAGTGCACAGTTAGTAGTAGTAGAATTGTTTTTTTTAACACCCAATCCTCAATCCACACCATAAATGTGATTTTTTAAGAGCAGCTTAGCAGTACAGCTGGGGTTAAGGTACATGGCTGCCTGGTACATTGGTGCTAGAAGTAGAAACATTCAGTATTGCGGATGGTCTGGCACTGCAGCACACGAGGCGTGGCGTGTCCACTTTCCTGTGGAGTAAAAACCAGCCTTAAATAGACAGGTGCGCACTTAACAGGATGGGGAGCGTAAACTGGCAGGAGTGCGCGCTGCAAGATGGGGAGCGTAAACAGGCAGGAGTGCGCTCTGCGAGATGGGGAGCGTAAACAGGCAGGAGTGCGCTCTGCGAGATGGGGAGCGTAAATAGGTAGGAGTGCGCTCTGCGAGATGGGGAGCGTAAATATTGAGGAGTACGCTCCGCGAGGCAGGAAGCGTAAATAGGTAGGTGCACGCTCTGTGAGATGGGGAGTATAAATAGGTAGGAGCACGCTCTGTGAGAAGGGGAGTATAAATAGGTAGGAGCACGCTCTGTGAGATGGAGAGTATAAATAGGTAGGAGCACGCTCTGTGAGATGGGGAGTATAAATAGGTAGGAGCACGCTCTGTGAGATGGGGAGTATAAACAGGTAGGAGCACGCTCTGTGAGATGGGGAGTATAAATAGGTAGGAGGACGCTCTGTGAGATGGGGAGTATAAATAGGTAGGAGCAGGCTCTGTGAGATGGGGAGTATAAATAGGTAGGAGCAGGCTCTGTGAGATGGGGAGTATAAATAGGTAGGAGCACGCTCTGTGAGATGGGGAGTATAAATAGGTAGGAGCACGCTCTGTGAGATGGGGAGTATAAACAGGTAGGAGCACGCTCTGTGAGATGGGGAGTATAAATAGGTAGGAGGACGCTCTGTGAGATGGGGAGTATAAATAGGTAGGAGCAGGCTCTGTGAGATGGGGAGTATAAATAGGTAGGAGCAGGCTCTGTGAGATGGGGAGTATAAATAGGTAGGAGCACGCTCTGTGAGATGGGGAGTATAAATAGGTAGGAGCACGCTCTGTGAAATGGGGAGTGTAAATATGCAGGAGCGTAACCTGCCAGGTAGGGGAGTATAAATAGGGAGGAGCAGACTTTGCAAAAGGGGGAGCATAAATTGGCAGGAGTGTACTCTGTAAGATGGGGAGTGTAAATGAGTGAGCTCAGCAAGATGGGGAGCGTAAATTGGTAGGAGCGCACTCTGTGAGATGGGGGAGCATAAATAGGCAGGCATGCCCTCTGCGAGATGGGGAGCGTAAATTGGCAGAAGTGCATTCTGCAATATGGGGAGCGTATATAGGGAGGAACGCACTCGGTGAGATGGGGAAGCATAAATATTAAGGTGCGCACTCTGTGAGATAGGGGAGCGTAAATAGGCAGGTATGCGGTCTGTGAGGTTGGTGACTGTAAATAGGCAGGAGTGCACTCTGCAAGATGGGGGAGCAAAAATAGGCAGGAACGCATTCTGCGACACAGGGGAGCGTAAATAGGCAGGTGCACGCTCTGAGAGACGGTGGAGCATAAATAGGCAGGTGTGTGGTCTGCAAGATGGGGGAGCACAAATAGGTAGGAGTGCACTCTGTGAGATGGGGAGTCCCATAGCACCATGTTCTGCAGTGGTTGTCAGTGGGAAAAGTTGCCCTCAGGCCCATTACGGAGTTAATTGGGGCTGCAAACAACCCACCCCTAACCCCCCCTACTCAGAGAGTGGAAATATGTGGGCATGTGGGAACAGAAGTGCCCTATTTGGCCTCCTGCATGGAGTAATGGACCCGCTTCCGCATGCGTGTTTGTTTGTGAGTCTCGGATTTGTGTGGATGTTTCTGAGGATCTAAAAAGAGATCAGTGCCATCTCTGATTGGCAGAGCGTGTCCAGCCTGACACTCGATGGAGCAACCAGGGGGCGGGGGGGGCGGCTGTGAGGCGGACGGGAGACATGCTGAAGAGAGATGAGCTTCACACAATGAATACTTTGTGACACGGTGAGAGACGAACACTTCAAACGGATACATGCTGGGGGGCTGTCCTGATTTGGAAGGGGGGGCCTCGGCCAAGCTACCTTATCACCTCAGTGCAAACTGTTTGGCAAATCCATTTTGGAAGAGCAGCTTTCCAGTGCTGAATCATGATGCCACCTGTCGGGATTTGAACCAGCACCCTCCTGCTTCTTTAGTTACTGTGCCCCCAGAGGGATGTGAACACATGTCAGCCTGGCAGTTGAGCTTCATGTGGCTTGAGTCCTCCTACATAGAAACTTTAGGCCAGGATTCCTGGACCTTGATGTTCTGAATGTGACCAACTCTTCTCCGACGAGCCCACCCCTCTTTCAGTGCCATGCACACCGGCATGCCCCCCACCCCAGTGCACATGCCCTCGGCTGAAGCTATCTGATTGTGGATGTAACATGATTAAGGGGGACATTTTCTGGAACAGCAATGCTTGTCTTTTCAAAGGCACATCCCAGGGCACAGTTATTTGAGGGTGGATTTTTCAATTTACCAGCAACGCCTATATGTGTGAGTATGTGTGTGCGTATTTCTGTGTGCGGGTGAGTGTGTGCGTGTGTGAGAGTGTGTGTTGCCTGGGGTGAGGACAGGATAATTCTCCCCACCCCACCACACAGGGAAGGCAGATGGTGACACAGGAAGTGGATTAACAGCCCAAAGCCACTGTTTCCCCTTCCTGAGGCAGTGCAGGTCTCGAACCTCTGGGTGACAGAAACTGCTATTTCAAGTAAAACTGACCAAATATACAGATGATAAGTTGGCTGCTTGTTTTGCTGTGTAAAGGCTTCAAAAGCTGACTAAAGAATGGAAATTCTGGGACAGAAGGCTAACCCCCAGAGTCCTGTGGAACATTCTAGAAACGTGAGCTATCCGCACTGCAGGAAGGGGTTACCGTAAGCAGCGCTATTCTGAGGCACCTTAGGGCCCCACTCAAGGGACTGAACCTTTGCTTTGGCCGATCAATAGAGAAGGAGGGTGAAATTACAGCCGGGTTTCAATCAGGGCACGGGGGCGGAGCCGAGGGAGCTAGCAGGCTGTCGCGGCATCATCATTAGCCTGTGCTTAACTTGGAGTGAACAATAGCATCCCGCCTCTTCATGGAACCATCATTTGTGGCCGAAAGGCTGTTTTCTACCACTCAAACCAATCATTAGTGTGGGGACCAAGGTTTGACAAACAATCACTGCACTAAACATTAAATAAACACGTTTCTTATTTCGGAGATGCTGAAGCAGCATGTTCTACTAACCAGTTACGATCTTCTGATGTTACTCACCAGCTATGTTTAGTTTTTGAAACATTTGGGGAGCAAAGTGGCTTTTTGAGTGCGGTCCCAGTAACAACAAACTGAGCCCGACTGGGGCGTAGGCCTGAATCGGCAGCCCAGCCCACCCTGCCTCCACCCAGCCGGCCAGGCCTCACATCATGCACATGCGAGTCTGTGTGTGTGTGTGTTGGATGAGGTCTCACTAATGACTGCGAGATATCGCTGCCCGCGACCCCGCCTCCCGCGACTCCGCCTCCCAGTCCAGCCCACTTAGTCTAAATCCTTCTTTCTCTGTCTTCATATATTTCTGTTTTGTTTTCTGCTCTTTAATCAGGGCTAAGATCTCGCTTGTTTCTCGTCAGCTTTCCATTGGTGATGGATGGACCCCTGACAGACCGTGAGGGTTATCCCCGGACTGAGACATGCCGTGAATAAGCCCCTCCCCCAGGCCGCGGCTTCACCTCTGGCCACGCCCCATCCTGATGATTGTGTTTTTTCTCCACATACATATAAAAAGATGCCATTTTTCCTGTCCCCTAGTTCCTTTTCTGTCCCTTGCCTTCGCCTCCCTGTCACACAATTCCATCCACAACCCAACCAGTAAAACCATTGAAGTTAACCAACCAGAGCAATCAGAAATGCTCTAAGCCAATCATTGACACCTAGGGTACAATAATCCTGCCCACTGCTACGTTTTCCCAGAGCCAGTTTAAACTCCCCCAAGATTACGCCGTCAACACTGGTGTTGCATCACCATCCCCCTGGCAGAGCAGGGGACGGTCCACTTGCTGAGTCTGTCCCATAATTCCACACAGGCACGTGTGCTTTGAGGATTGGCCAGGAATGACACCGTGGTTCCTCACCCATCTGTCCCCCTCTGTGGTTCTGCTCGGGGTCGACAGGCACGTTTGTGTATCCGTGTGTGAGACAGAAAGAGTTAACTCCTAAGACTGCACAAATGACTGTAGATGGAAACATACAACCTCTACCGGTCAAGAACCCCCCCCCCCTCCCAGTCCGACTCAGAAGGAGCTCTTGCATGGCAGGCGAAAAATTTAAACCAGTCGCTTTGCTCATGTGCTGGGAAAAAAAAAAAAGCAAATGGTGAAGAATTAATTGCTGGAAACTTTTTTCACCCCATTAAAAAAAACAAGAGGAGGGCCCCCACTTCGTTACTGCGGTCATTAATAAACGATGCCATGGCCAGTCCTCATTAGTGACGTACTTTTTCCTTCGCCGAAACTGGGCTGCCTTCGGGGGCCCTATATTACACTGCGTCCCAGGAGACGGGGATCTATCATGTGATGCAAACGCCGCCCCCCCCTCCAGTCCCTGCCCGCCTAGATCTTCTCGCTGTCACCCTGAAACGCCTGTCGATGTCTCATCTCTCATGAAAACACGTTAATTATCCAGGCAACTGCGCCTGCTAATTAACAATGAGGAAAAGCAGAAGGAAAAATGCCTGTTTCGGAGAGAGAACCAATTAGATTGTAGAGGGAGTGGGTCCAAGCAACTAGAGGAGGCAGAACCAACCAATCAGATGTTTTGGCACTACATCCTCTAGTTGCTTGAACCCAGCTCCTCTATAATCTGATTGGTTATCTCTCTGAACCAATCATTTTTCCTTCTTACCTCAGAACATTTTTGTGTACATAAAACTACCCAACGAGTGCTTGCTGTCCTTGGACTTTCATCCCTAAGGTTCCCCGCATTCTCCTCTCCTCCGGTCACAATTAGACAGAGGCGGCTTGTCAGCTTGGCCCATGTTGCTATGGTGCCGACCTGATTGATGTTCATTTTCATGAAGAGGCTGCCTCTCACCTGGGATCGATACGTGGCCAAATAGCAGTTTAATAAGGATGAATACATCCAGGAGAGACCATCAATAAAAGACCCAGCAAGCATCTCCAAATATTATACTGCTAAATGATATTTTTTCTGCGCTGCACGTTTTAAGCAATTTAACCAGCGAGTTGGCAGTACGCTGGATTTCATAGATGTGCGAACGTAGGAATTTGAGCGTACTGTCTATCAGTATCCCAGACTCCACCATGCCATGGCAGGTCTGTATTCACTTCCTCTTTATCAGTATCCCAGACTCCTCCATGCCAGGGCAGGTCTGTATTCTCTTTCTGTTTATCAGTATCCCAGACTCCTCCATGCCATGGCAGGTCTGTATTCACTTCTTCTTTATCAGTATCCCAGACTCCTCCATGCCAGGGCAGGTCTGTATTCACTTCCTGTTTATCAGTATCCCAGACTCCTCCATGCCATGGCAGGTCTGTATTCACTTCCTCTTTATCAGTATCCCAGACTCCTCCATGCCAGGGCAGGTCTGTATTCTCTTTCTGTTTATCAGTATCCCAGACTCCTCCATGCCATGGCAGGTCTGTATTCACTTCTTCTTTATCAGTATCCCAGACTCCTCCATGCCAGGGCAGGTCTGTATTCACTTCCTGTTTATCAGTATCCCAGACTCC
>JAODJX010000097.1:2875403-2886899 GCA_026776945.1 Isichthys henryi
TCCCTCTGCTCTGTCCTCCCTCTCCACTCTGTCCTCCCTCTGCTCTGTCCTCCCTCTGTTCTGTCTTCCCTCTGCTCTGTCCTCCCTCTCCACTCTGTCCTCCCTCTGCTCTGTCCTCCCTCTGCTCTGTCCTCCCCACCCCGCTCTGTCCTCCCTCTACTCTGTCCTCCCTCTCTACTCTGTCCTCCCTCTCTGCTCTGTCCTCCCCCCTCTACTCGGTCCTCCCTCTGCTCTGTCCTCCCTCTCTGCTCTTTCCTCCCCCCTCTACTCAGTCCTCCCTCTGCTCTGTCCTCCCTCTCTGCTCTGTCCTCCCCCCTCTACTCGGTCCTCTCTCTGCTCTGTCTTCCCCCCTCTACTCGGTCCTCCCTCTCTGCTCTGTCCTCCCTCTCTGCCATGTCCTCCCTCTCTGCTCTGTCCTCTCCCTCTGCCATGTCCTCCCTCTCTGCTCTGTCCTCCCCCCTCTGCTCTGTTCCTTATTTTTGGGTCAGCTTTGGGGAAGTCACCTGCTTTTCCCCATCACGTTTCATTTGTCTAGTGTTTTCACTGGCCAGAAAACCAGCACAAATGATCCCTCCCCCCCTGCCCCCCAGAGACACTACTAGGCTGTTATGGTGATGACAGTACACACAACCCCCTGGCATCTGCACTCTCTCACCCCCCATCCAGTTTGTTCCTATCATTGGTGTAACAGGACATTTCAGCCATCCACCCCCCCCCCACACACACACACAGCTGTACTAGGATGTATCATTTTTTACATACCTTTAATATGACAGTATGTGCCAATAATGTGACAATGCCCCAGGCCTATGGTAGCTGTAGGTAAGTGAGGGGGAGTCGCGGGGGGGCTGATGTGTATACACAGTCAAAACAGTTATTTTTTATGGCCTCGTCCACATTATTTCAGTTTTCCCTGCTTTTTCGGTGTTTGCACGCCACCGCCAGCTCTCAAAGCCCCCGGGACGTGTGCCTACACAGACCGACTCAAAAAGAGCTTCACGCTCAGAGAGGTGTGAGCATACAATGCTTGTGTAAGGATTTTACACCTGTGTTCTGGCACTTGGGCTCAAAATTTAATTCAATTTAATTTTCCTTTTTCTTAGATTCCTGAATGGACTCCTTTCTATCACGGTGGGAAATTTCAAATTTAATAGCTATATTCAGAAAACCACAACAATTTAGCTGTAAACATACTTTAGCATAGTATTGTAAAAAGTTGCTTCTTCCAGGACATCTGGAAAATGAAATCAGGGGCTTTGATAAAACTCTTCAAATTAAGCAAACTTGGAGTGAAAATATCTTTTAGTTCCATTTCTGCTCTAACAAAGGACCGACAGAGTGAGAAAGGCAGACAAATCGCAAAGCCTAAATGTAGTTTCTCTTGCCAGTTTTCACTGACTCTCCGATAACCTCACAATCTCTCACTACCTAGAGAAAACCTCACTTCACAGCCTGACTAATTAGTAACTGATTGCAGGCGAGTGACGCAGTTCAGGCTGTAGGGTTTACAGCTTAAAGTTCAGAGCCATGTTGACTTTTGAGTGTCCTCTCATCGGCATTTTGGAATCCAACCATAACGTAAATTAGTCCCAAAAAAGGGGAAAAAAAATTGCAATTTAATGTAATATTCATGAGTACTGATGCAATCACACATTATACAAATGCCCCACTGCCTCTTGCTGTGTGAGGTAATGTGATTTACTTCCTGGACAGCAAAACAATTTTGCAGATTACCCTGCATGGCGAGGCGGGGGCGGGCAGCCCGAGCGGCAGCCGACAAATTGCCTCATTATTGAACGTTTCGCAGAACAGGGGATCGGGCAGGTGCCGTCCAGCGCTCGCGGGACGGACTGTGATTTATCCAACCGCGTGGATACCTGGGCCTCTGTCTCCATGTCGAACACTGCGGAAGAGTGCTCACCCCCACAAATCCCGCTGGGAGGGGCCCGGCAAGCCAAGCTGCCAATACCCCTTTAATTTGCCGGACTGCCTGTTTTGGCTGGAACTCATCTGCCTCGGCTCCTCCCCTCTTTCTCTCCCCATGTATCTGTCGGTTTGCATCCATCTTCTTTCTAATTAATCAGGTTGCTGCTTTGGCAGCAGACATGGCATGTTTGAAGTTAATTCCAGCCTGTTCTTGCCTCCACACACACACACACACACACACACACACACATACCTGTTAGCGCTGGAGAGCGGTAAGGAAGGTGTGCGTCAGACACTCGACTCTCTTCAGTGGCCTTGGAGCCATTCCGTGCAGATCTGAGGCAGACCAATGCTGGTTTCTGACATCGGTTATCCTGTCCCCCGCCTTCTCAAGCCCTCCTTAACCGTCAAATCGGTCCTACATAACTGCAAATTCGCCGCAGTGTTATAAGGACGCACCCAGTTTTCAGATTTGTCTGCGAGCACCCATGCGGCACGGAGCCACGAGATCCTGGCAGGGAGATGCCAATAACCGAATTTGGGATGGGGGGCGACTGGGCAGAGGGAAGGGGGGCCGCGCATCCTGTCAAGCCCAAATTAAAGTGCTCTCCTGTATCTACAAACTCACATGGGCTTTTGATTTAAATGGCACCTCTTTTTAGATTTTAAATGTCTGCGAGCAATGGCACTGTGCCAGAAGGACTCTATATATCTCACACACGGTAACACCGACCACATGTTAGTACTGCGTCTGGGACAGCAGGAGGCAGAGTGGCTAGTGGGGTAGATGGCATGATGGTCGTCAATGAGAAGTAGGCTGTTATGTTGCTAAGTGACCTCTAAATACACATATCATTAAGAGGTGTATTTAATGTGTTTTTTTTTCTATAACACCTTTGAGGGAATGCTGCCCCCTACATTACTTGGTTATCTGGCTGTAATGCCTTTTGGGAGGTGGGGGGAGGAGCAGAGGGCTGTCCGTTCAGCACCCCCGTCGCTGAAAGGGGAAAAAAATCAGCACCAAGGACAGCACCCGTGATAGACATGGACCTGAACAGCAGGCCCCTCCAGCTGTTCAGAGATTTCCCCCACCTCCCCGGAGCCCTAACCTCAAGGGGAGAGGATGAAAGTCAGAGATGAGGGCTGCCTCAGCACAGCTCAGTGGATTCAAAGTCCATTTCTGTGTTTTGGGGTCGTCACTGTTTCACACTGGGAACCAATTATGTGGTCAGAATGGGTCACTGCATCCCAAACAGGGGAGACTCGTCACACTGGGGGCCAATTACGCGGAAAGGAAGCTCGTCAGCAATATGAGCTGATCATTACCACCACACGGGGTTTCTCACATTGGAGGGTGAAACCGCACCTCGTCTGGGTGCGTCAGGCACTCTGGGGGTGGGGGGTGAGGGGGGGGCAGATTTTATGCTGTTATAACAGTGAATCTGTGTGAAACACGTATAATAACCCCTCCCAGCATTTATCTAAAGGTTACGGGAGGTAATTGGGGTATCTAGGAGTGCAGGCTGCAGCAAGCCGCAAATACCTGACATATAAGGACGTTTAACAAGCTAGAGGCATGTAAAAATAAGTGGGGAGATATAATGTAAGTCTGCAGACACAGATGTGTGAGGATGGGGGGGCACGCAGGGGGAGGTGGGAGGAGCCGGGGGGGAGGTAGAGGGACTTCCTCCTCACCTCACATCCGCTCTCTGAAGGTTGATGCAGGGGGAATCTGTCCTGGGGGCCATTCAGGGGGTGTGGCAGCACCGCATCAGTGTCTGGTCAGATCCCATGAAAGAGGGTTCAGATCCGCCATGACTGAGCACCGGGGTGTGACTTTCGCAAACGACCTGTGCTTTGTACATTGTACTTTATTTACAAAAATAACTTCACAGACATCTATTTGATTGCAGAGTATTTGGATAATTTATTTCGCATTTTCCTCAACCCAGCCCTGAACAAATGTCCAGAAGGTGGGCAGATGGGTGCATTTACACTCTGAAGGTGGATAACGGCCCATTCAGGAAGTACTTCAGACCCCTGCACTTTTTTCACATTTTGATATGTTGCAGTCATATGCTAAAATTTATTTTTCACTAATCAATCTGCACTCATTCGTTAATTACTAACAGATTTTTAAATTTATTTATTTTTTATTAAAAATAAACAAGTGAAACAACTGAAAATGTGAAATAAAGGAGAAGAGGTCAGTGTATGTTCTGGGTGCCTCGTATATATACACAGATTACAGGTGTATAAGTCAGTGTGGTCCACAAGCCGGCTTTGCTGGCCTCAGACTGGCTCTCCTTAAAAGGAGGTGAACCGGCCTCAGGACTGGCTCTCCTTAAAAGGAGGTGAACCGGCCTCAGGACCGGCTCTCCTTAAAAGGAGGTGAACCGGCCTCAGGACCGGCTCTCCTTAAAAGGAGGTGAACCGGCCTCAGACTGACTCTCCTTAAAAGGAGGTGAACCGGCCTCAGGACTGGCTCTCCTTAAAAGGAGGTGAACCGGCCTCAGGACTGGCTCTCCTTAAAAGGAGGTGAACCGGCCTCAGACTGACTCTCCTTAAAAGGAGGTGAACCGGCCTCAGGACCGGCTCTCCTTAAAAGGAGGTGACCCTTTGAGCTCCCCTGGACTCGGCTGGTTCCCGTTGCACTCCAGCTCCTGTTGGGGGGGCTTGGTGAGTCTTCATCCACGTGCTAGCCCCAGGTCATGGCTTATGAGCCTTGACTTCATTACATTTCCCTGTTATTATAGTAACATATTTGGCTGTCAGTGGTTCTGGGGGGCTGGAGGTGGCTTACAGAAGCTGTAACATATTGTTGTGGGGTCAGTACCTACACAGATGAAATAAATGCATCATCGGCATTCCAATCCGCCTGCTCTTCACACTTTACCCTCCGGTCCCACAGAGAATTCACTGTGTAAAATGCAGCAGCTCAAATTCTTAAAGGCTGCAGTGATTCAGTCTGGGAGGGACGGGGGAACAACAGGCACCCCTCCCCAGGAGACTTCAAATGCTTTTCGAATGATGCTTTGCAGTGCGCTGGTGACACGATCCTGGCGACGCTCATCACCTTGGTCTGTGAAGAGCCACGAGAGACTGACTGTCCAAGACTTTCCTGGTCACATTTTCCTCATTTTGAAGCTGGACGATGGTTTCAGCCCTCTATGGAATGCACCAATGCGCACTGCACCCCCCATAGACCACAAAATAGACCTTGCAGAACTCTGCCGTTTTCTGTCATCGCCCCCTAGAGTTCAGGAAGACTTAATTGAGTCTGCCGCTATTGCGCTACCCACCTGCTCCAAACATTCTAATTACATCGATAGAGTGTTTCTGGCCACAGTCTGTGTTTTCAAGCCCCAGAGGGCATGAGAACAGCCACTTAGCAACTGCAGGAGGGATTTCAGGCAGTCGGGCTTGTAGCTGGACGTATGGTGAACGCGCATGACACCTCGTAGATTAATTCTCTCCAGGGATAGAAGGACTTTCCTGGGCCAAATCCCTGAAAGCAGCCCAGGCCAGGACCTGTGATCCAGATACTTACCCTGCAATAAATGTACAAAAAAGCCAAAAAAACTCACTTTAAATTCCCTCCAAGTCAGTGTGTCTGCCCAGATACAGAGCAAAAGTAAAATCAGGGGGCAGAGGGAGGGGGGGTGGGGGGGCTCATCAAAGATAACTTTCTTCTTTGTCATTAAATGGACTAAAGGGGAAATCTCCCTTAAACCCACTAAATTCTGCACGGGACGGTTCTGTTTGCGTTTGATGTCAAACAGGAGAGCAGAGGAGTGAGACCTCCAGGAGGTGATCCGGGTCAAACAGGGGCCGGCGTTCTGTTTGCTTCTGCTCTCTGGGTGGCTGAAATCGCAGCCAGTGCCCCCCCGCCAGCAACTGTCCTGGAAAAATGACTGCCTCCCTCTTTCTCTCCCTCTCTCTCTGTCTCTCTCTCTCCCTCTTTCTCTCCCTCTCTCTCTCTGTCTCTCTCTCTCCCTCTTTCTCTCCCTCTCTCTCTGTCTCTCTCTCTCCCTCTTTCTCTCCCTCTCTCTCTGTCTCTCTCTCCCTCTTTCTCTCCCCCTCTCTCTCTCCCTCTCTCTTTCTCTCTCACCCATCCTGCTCACTCGCAGTACTTCCCGGTGTGGGGAATCGCTCCATGTGGCAGCCAACACAAGACATGGAGTTAGGCGTTTCCCTGACATCTGCCCCCCCCCCCCACCACACAGCAGGAATGACGTGGTAGAGGCCTTCTTGTTTTTCAGAGTAGGTGTAATCTGAGCCAAGGGAGGGGCCATCATTCCAGTCTGCCCGCCATGCCACCCCCCCACCCCGCGCCCATCCAGAAGCACATCAGCCATGCAGTGAGGGGAACAAAGCCCCGATTCTTACATTCACAATTAATTACCAGCGCCGATTATGAGCACTATCTCGCCGCGTGGCGTGGCCGATAAGACTCCCGGGGGTGGGGGCTGGTGCCGGCGCTTAATTAGTGTGCAGGGTGCCCTGGGCGGAGCGCACAGGCGTGGCGCTGAGTCCAGCCATCCATCACACACCCCAGTAATCTAATCGAGCTGCTTTCAATCCTTCAAATTAGCCTCAAAAAAGTAATGACTGGAAAAGTGATCACCTTGAAAGAAGTGACTGTAAGGGACGTCTGGTCGAGGGTGAGGTGCTGCCCCCCCCCAAGCTGCAGGGTGGGACGGCAGTTTGTGGGATGACTGGGGGGGCGGGACGGTGATGAATGAAGAATCTGACCGTTTGATAATCCCTCACTCTTGGGTCAGGAGGGGGTCCATTAATCAAAATGAGCACCTCTCCCCATCCTGTATCACCACGGTTACCTGCCGCTTGTCTGTGGGACACAGCATGAGACAGAGGGGGGGCTTGTTAGGTTTCTTCCATGTGACTTTCCCACATTGTATACATGGTTTTGGGGTGGGTGGGGCAGTGTTATACATATATTAGACACATATTTTACATGCAGGTCATCATGTTTAACCCTAGGGGGCAGTGGAGAGTTGGAGCTGCCACACCATTGGTCCTGACAGGAAGCAGGAAACAGTCGCTCCATGTGATCCCCGTTGTGACCCAGGTCTCCGTTCCTCTCCTCGTTGCCCTGACGCTAGCAGACCGAGTCCATCGTTAAGCCACCTGCTGTTTTCCATCATTACTACCACGCCGTTAACGTTCCACAGTTCTGCTTCCAATGTGTTTGTTAACTTTCAGCCAACCCCTGACCCCCAACACTGTGATGCTCAAAGCCAGGGAGCGATGAGCTCTGCCTTGTTCCTGATCCCCAGTGCGGTTTCTGCTCCTAAAGGAGTGATCACCCTTTCCCTCTTCTACCCCACCCAAACCATCCCCTCCCCCCTCCTTTGGGATCAGCACTGAAAAGCCCTCTTGGCTCAAGTACAAAACCACTTAAGATGGGATTAGGGAAAGTGGACCTAGGATTTATTAAGAAGCTTTTCATTTTCAGCGTGGGGGGGAGGGAGAGAGAATCGTAAAAACAAACCAGAAAGATGTAATTATGGGCATGTACAAGAAAAGTGAGGAGAGCTGTGTGTGATCAGGACAGGGGCGTCCTTTGGATTTGGGCTTACTGGACACAAAAATCACGTCACACACAGTGGCACCCAGTCGTCGCATGTATTTGGATTGTAGAAAAATTCCACATGAACTTAGGGAGGACATGCAATCCTCACACACAAGCAGCAGGGGTGGTACTCGTACCCACGGCACTGGAGGTGTGCGGCACTACACCCCCCTCTTCCATTCCAGACCAGAATATTCCAGATATTGGTAACCAATGGCAGAGCAGCCAGGCAGTAATTCAAAGTGACTTTCAAGACACAAGAGGCCCGAAATCTCGGTTTTATTCTGTCAGAGTCGGTTGTGTTGTCACGACAGGCAGTCACATTTTGTTTATTACTTTAATTAAGATGGGGAAATGTTTTCCGGGCTAAATCGTGCAGTTTTACACTAAATGTGGAGAAATCAGCCCGCTGTCAATGCCAGGAAGTGCCTACGGAGACCCGAACAGTCATAAGCAAAAGTGCAGAAAAAAGGTAGAGGAAGGACGCCAAAATGGGAGCTGACAGAATGTGCCAGACTCACACAGCCGCCGCTCCCGCTCGTCTCCACAAAGCATCCTTCAGAGCGGCTGCGTCTGCGCACATTCACCTGCGTCTGCCTGTCTGCGTCTGCCTGTCTGCGTCTGCCTGTCTGCGTCTGCCGGCTCGTTTTCTTAGCTGCAGCTAAGCGGCTGGATTCAGTCTCATTCTTATGTATCCCGTCTGCCAAAGAATGCATCAGCCATAATGAGGAGAAGCTCTGAGTGCTCCCCCCTCACCTTTTTTAGGAAGGAGGAGGGAACGAGAAGTAAATTACCAAGAATGAGAAACTGTGTCGGGGCAGGGGGGGGGTCTTATTCCTATTCCATGCGAGGGAGGAGTGCTGAACCCAAGGGCGTCACTAGCGCTGGTCTTTTACTCTTCCCCTGAAATAAATGTACATTGATTAGTTTAAACAGTGTGTTCTTTTCTTAAAAAATCAGAGCCCCCCCCCAGTAAAGGCCCAGCTCTCCTTTTCATAAATCTCTAGCGATGCTGCTGGTTGAAGAAATTTCATCAGCCAAACAAATTAGAAATAAGTCAAGGGGTGGTGCCATGTGGAACCCCTCCTCCACCCTGACTGTAACCATGGACACCTCCTCCTCCAGCCTCACTGCCCCCACCTGGATCGAGGCATTCACAACAGAGAAGATGAGTTCTGCAGTAATTCCCTGTCCCTGGCTCTGTCCGCGCCCCCCAGTCTATTAGCCACGATCTGGCAGGCCCAGCTGTGCGAAGAGAGATTACTGTCCCCTAATATCTGCTTCTCACCATTGTGGTCCAAGATCAGATTTCAAAACGGATGGAAGAAATGGATTTAAATTCTAGGTTTCGCTTTCTTCGAAAAGGTTTTCGTTGCTTTGTTTTGATGAGCTACAAAAACTGAAGAATATCCCCTCTCCACTAAAACAGAATAATATCGTTTCATTCTGAGACCGTCTGTCTCCATCTCCTGGGAAGAGCTGGCTGGCCGTAGACGATTGAGTGGGGGGGCATTGTCCTGTGTTATTAATAGTAATACAGGAAAACAACAATACACAGCTCAGCTACTGCTGTCAGAGCCTCACAGAGAACTGCCTTCACTCACAACACTTCTCCTCTTTAGACAGTCTCAGAATTACTTCAGAGGAGAGAGTGTAATATTTATGGGGAGGGGAGTTCGTTCCTTGTTCGCCCTCCATACAGTGCTTGGCAAATCCTGATTGGATTCTTCACACACCGAGGTTTAGCCCCAAACCAGAGCGTGAGATATTTCCATTCTCCCAACTGGGAAGCTTCCGAGGCAGAGATAGCGGAATGGAGGCGGGGGCATTTTCATATGAGACGTCGCCGCCGTGGCATGATATCCTATTAGCGGCTAACGGCGGCTAACGTCCCTCTCCCCACATGTCCTTCCTTTTAACGGAGCCACGTCTCGCGGGGTGAGCGCACCATGTTTTTTTTTCCGTAAACAGGCAAAGACACGGTGCATTAATCCCTGCCTCCAAAGACGCTTCCATGTCACTCGGTCTGGATATCGCCGAAAGAAGACCAGCTCAGATGTCTGCTAATCCGTCGTTTTGTTCCTACCTGTTTTTTAAAAAGGATGGTACAGGTTAATGCACATATTTTAGTGGGATTTTGATGTTGTTCTGCATCAAACATATGGTGCACATACCTGCAGACACAATTCACTGCCTCTGATTGGTCAGTCACTACGTATCTGTCCACCTCAGAGTTTTTCTAAGTGGGTTTCTAAGTGGGGCGTGTAGCATGAGTGTGTTAGCAGTCTCTAACCCCTACTTATTACAACGGTAGCATATACACAGGTCCATCAGCAATCTCCTCTTACCAGCATCCAGCATCAAAGGACAGAGGCTACCTTCTTACTTGAGATGCATGGGTTGGCCTTCCTCATTTTCTTGTTGATGATGTGGAATTCCCCTGTGTGTATATTACCAGTCACTCTTCCATGCCCCCACACACTCCTCAGCCACAAGCACACCCACGCCGAACAGCTAAAGGCCTAAACCAAAGGGCAGGAGTGAAATCCGGCCTCCTTATCCCACCCGATCTGAACTACGCAGTACGCTTAGTGAATAACCTCCCTGATCAGTCATGTCACAGGGCGAGTTCACATGGTTACCCAGCATCCTATGTCAGTGACCCCTGTGTATGATTATTAATATGATGATTAAATCTGACACGGCGCCCCCAGCAGGCCGGAGGGCAGTAGATCCCTGACACTTACCTTCTCTGCTTATGATGCAGAATCCAACACTCCAGATGGGAACCTACAGGTAACTGGATAAGTTGGGCTTACTGGGTTACCCGGGGCAACTGCACAAAGCAGGCAACTATGACTTCCCGCCAAAAAAAAAATCGCAAAAAATTTTTTACCCCCGAGCGATATGAACAGTGAGCAAACCACACAGCACTCATCAAACTCCTCTCCAGGAAAGGTCTGGCATTTCCTTTCTTGGGGGGGCAAGTCACACTGCTTAATTCTTTCCCCCTGCAAAGTAACCTCCTCAGCACCTGTCCTAAAATGTCCTTTCATGTAGGCCTACTTTCTTCCGACAATTAAATCTTCCTTTCCTGTCAGTCTGTTTCACACTCTTTTTCTCAGTCAGTCCTACCTAGGAGGAGTGGTGGAGGTGTGGGGGGGCGGATCATTTTTACATTCATGTCAGATCCATAGTGGCTGGTGGAGGGTGTGACACCTTTTAATATCCAAGTGAAGACTTGAAAAAGCGGGAGAAGAATTCATTACCCAGAATCCCTGTGGCCACCACAGGCAGCATGTCTCTTCAAAATGGAGGCTCTTTTCCACAATCTGTTTCTAACTGCCTCAGTAAGTCTCCTCCCCCCCCCCCCCCCCAAACCACTGAAGTAGAATCTCAGCTCCCCAGCCAGATCCGCTGGTTAATCAGAGACCCTCCACCCTACAAAGAGCCGAGAGCCCCCCTACCCGCCCCAAATCTCCAACCCAGTGAATCTGCTGCCATGCCAACCGGTGAAATGACAGGAGGGGGACAGTTATTGGCTTGGACTTTGTCACATCTGACAGACACAGCCTTCAGAATCCGCCAGGCGTCAGTCCCATGCCATTAACCCCCCCCGCGTTGGCCAATCCCCTGACGTCTCACTCCAGCAGCCATGTGCACGGTGCCACGTTTGGTCTGCTCACGCTGCGTAATTAAATTCCATGCATGGCGTGCCGGATCGAGCCTCAGAGTGATTAATCTTTGACACGCATCGTTCTTTGGCCTGGGGCTGTCGTGATTGGCTGCAGGCCCTCACCAATCACAGAAAGGCAGAGCCACCCGGCAGCGTCTGTCTCAGCATCCACCCATGTACTCTCAGTCTCTCATTACTGCAGAGCGTCAATAATACTACACTCCCATGCCACTAGGGGGCAATGGTGGTGGGGGGGGGGGGGGGGGGGGGGGGGGGGGGGGGGGGGGGGGGGGGGGGG
>JAODJX010000097.1:2922080-2938685 GCA_026776945.1 Isichthys henryi
AAATAAAAGTGGGGGGGAGGCCGGCAGACGTCTCTCTGGCTATCTTCAGATTGCTGAAGAACAGAGAGGGAGATCTACTGCTACATCCACGTGGAATGGGGACCACCGGGGGTCTTCATGGGGGGGGATAATGACCTGGAGGAGAGGAAGAAACTCCGAATGGGTCTGCTTTTCCCCAGTGTGCGCTGAGGCTTTTCCACAGTGACCCACGCTACTAACACGGGTCCCAGTGAGCTCTTAAGCGGGTATCATCAATGCAGAGGGTGCCAGCCGAGAGGCTCTCTGTTAACACGCAAACTTGACAGCGAGGGGGTTTATTTAACTCTCTTTAACTTTGTACATCGACATGTGGGCAGAAACTTGCACACGTACATGTGGAGACACACTAGGCTATGAGTGTGGCGCTGCAGGTTAGGAGGGTCACCGATTCGAATCCCGGGTCTGGCAAAGTAATCATACCACCGCTAGGCATTTGAGCAAGGCCTTTAACCCCCAAAAAACTGCTGCAGGGGGTGCTGGATAAATATCTGACTCTGTGCTCAGACCCCAAGCTTCGCTTTCACCAAGTAAATATTTCAAGCAATTTTCATTGCTGGCTTCACTGCAAGCTCTTCCCAGCACAGACTGGCCCAAGCTAGTAACCAGATGGTAAGATGGGGGGGGAGATCAAATCAACAGGGCAATTTTAATTCAAATGCTGGAGCTGGACACCCCTACCGGGAAGGAAGCTGGACAGCAGGAAAACAGACATGTCAATTCCAGCTGCTTACACACACTTATTGTTCGCTCTGGGCGGGGCTTAAGTTCAAAGGGCGGCTCACTGGGTCACATGATATGGGCTGAGTGCTGACAGAGAGATTCAAGCCCCGGTGGAAGTCAAACTGTGCTGATGTCATTCATTTTGGAGCCAATGGACTGTGGACACAGCCGCCTTCACACGGCCATCATGATTAGCATCAACGGAGAAGTCGGTGTCGGGTAACATTATCAACATGCCTTCCCTTCGCGTCTCTTAAATCAGTCGTTTGCGGATGGCTGTCTTTGGTATTTGATTTCCCTCCACAGTCGTGAAAGATCTATTATAGCATAAAAGAGCAACAGCGGGAAGATGCCTTAAAAATAAAAAGCTCGCCGTGTGATTGGATTTGGGGATTGATTTCTTTCCCGTCTCCATGTCATTTTAACACTCGGAGAGGAATTACGGGTATTGTCGGCTCTGAACGGCGCCCTTATATTCAAACTGAGCTCCCTGGCGAGACGTCAGTTTTCATCCAGCTAAATAAACCGTTTCTAACAGACGAACTGCAGCTCAGTAAATCTCGAAGTAAAGTGGGCACCTTGTGTGGGGGCCCGTTTGCTGTTTCAGGGGCCCCCACCCAAAGGGTCTGTTTTGGGCCCTCCGTCCCCCATGCCCCCCTCCCCTAGATGTTTGAAAAGCTAATCAAATAGCTATTGAGTAGATCATGGGTAGCTGGTTAACAGAACATGCTGCTACAGGATCACCTAAATATGGAATTTGATTATTTAACATTTACTGTAATGACTATTTGAGGCCAGTAGGGGGCCAGACCTCAGGGGCCCCACAGAAATGCACAGCAAGGGTCTGGTAATGAGGAAAGCACAAGAATTCAGGGAGAGGGCCGTCTTCGTTAAGATAACAGATTCCAGGGCCACAGCATCAGCTGGTCGATCCTGTGTTAATATCTTCATCTAATACCCATCATTTGTTTAATCGGAGACCTCGGAGTCCATAACAGGCTTTCAGTGGCTATCAGGGGAATTAGCTTCAACAGCCATTCCAACAATAGGTTTTTAATCACCTTAAGAACTTAAAAAATGACACTTTCTTAGCAAGCCTTTGTCCACAGACCACAAAACTGATTCTGACACAAAGCCTCTGACTTTGCTGTTTAATCCATTTCAAGTCAAGGAATAAAATATTTCAGATCAAATTAAAACAAGGAAGTAAGCATATAAACAGGGCAGGACTGGCACTGTTCGTGTGTGGGAGGAGGGTGTAACACTTACAAAGGACATAAATCTCTTTAAAAACTGTGCAGTTAGACTGAGCGATCAGACAGCCTGACAGGGTTGCACGTGCGGCAGGGACTGAGCCGCCTGCAGCTGTGCCACACCCTCCCTGGACCTGCCCCGCCCCCGACTCACAGTCTACCCATAAGTCCTAAGCGATTGCAAACATATGCTGTGCTCTACTATCCCCCCCCACCCTATGCCAACCAGAATAGCTAGACAGGTAACTGTAAATGGACACAGAAGAATGATAGTTGTCAGCTTCAGTAGGGGTAACACATCTGTCAGCAATGGAGTCGTCCTTGTTGGAACCATAGTGCTGGACTCTATGACGTTGCTGAAGTTTATGGGCTGAGCTTCGAGGGCAAATAAGTAGATGCACCAACACAGCTCCAATCATGCTCTGATGCTGCCAGAGCACCATTACTCTTCACTTTGATCTATTACATCGACATCTTTAACTTAAAACAATATGAACAGCACCCCTAGTGGTGGGAAGGTGTATTAACTAGACATTTCCATTGCTGTCTTTCCAGTCTCCTGACCCATTTTGAATAAGAAACTCCAAACAAAGACAAGAAAGAGATTAGTCGCAGGGAGGAATTTTCACGGGGGTGTGAGGAGCATGATCTCTGCCCGGAGGAGGCTGGAGGATGATGGGAAAAGGGGTGGGGCGATCAGGAAGATGAAAGCAAGGAGGAGAGGCAGCAACAGTTGGCAGAATTTCAGAAAACCAAATGCTGTATGGAAGACGGGGATGCAGCAATCAGCAATGTGGTCCTCATTCACAATCGCAAAACAAGCTCCGCCCAGTCAGTCACAGGGTGTAAGTGGCATGTTTCTCCGTCAGGCAGAGAGACCCAGATACTCCAGGGCTACAGCGCTGCTGCAGGCGGGGGGCTGCATGGGATGGAGGAGGCAGCACCACAAACATGCCTCAACCTGAGCACGGCACACATAATGAAGTGGGAGGGAGGGGGTGCTTGGAAAGATCCTGCCATCGTCGGGTCGGAGGCACTGAGGCAACAGACAGCCATCTTTTAATCATGAGACGTCAACAACACGAAAACCACCAGTCAACAGCACAACAAACCAACAGTCAACAACAGCACAACAAACCAACAGTCAACAACAGCACAACAAACCAACGGTCAACAGCACACGATTAATACAAGGAAACTCGAGGCTGATCGGGTAACTGTCTGCTACTGGCAAGTTGGAGGTGCACATGTAAGACTTATTTCCACATGTTGACTGCATGTATGTGAGTAAGTATTGAAGACTTGTCACAAGTTTCATAGAGATCCTCCCCCCTCTACAGAAGAGCAAAAATGTAGAGTGGTGTAGGTGCCAGCAAAGGTTCTTAAATTTTGTTTCAACCACCCAGGTGACTCTTTTTATTCAGCTGGTTGGTTGAAATGGATCTTGTTCTGAACTTTTACTCTCTGTAACTGAACTACTGACCTCTGGTGGGGAGAGAGAGGGAGCACATTTACAGCCACCAGGGGCTACATGCTAATCACTGTACATTCAGCCCTTGTACCAACGAACTCGGGAATCTGAATTCTAAAATCACCGTGTTTATATTCTGTTCTATCAGCAGTTTCTGTGGCTGAATGTCGAGCTCTTAATTCTTCCTTACCTCACTGCCATAAAATAATGACCTTCGCTGCTGTGACTTATTGTAATGCACAAAAAATGATTAGCTGAGTTAAATTGTTATGGATCGCTATGCAAACCTGGTTAAGTCCGGCAGGACAGGACACCCCTGTTACAGAGCTGGCGTGTGAAAAATCACTCACTTAATGTGGAATGTGCCAGTGAGCCGAACCGCGTATAAGACTCATGACTAGAAGGTTATTGGTTTGAGTCCCACTGTCGCAAAAACACTGGGACAAATGGGCACCCCTATATTACCCACTGTAAGGGATGCATGCCATGTGCTGGGCTGTCCATGCCACATGCTTCCACGGTCAGGCTCCAGGCTCACCTGTACTGGATAAATTGTCACTTATGTCATTGCTTAGCAAAATGACCTCGAAAGCGATTTGCATGATGCTAAAGCAGCTGGATTTTGGCTCTACCTACAGCCAGGGAGCGAGGCCATCAACTTAGGGATCCAATCCTATAATGCATCCCTGCATTTGATCGATGACCGATAGATCTGGGTGGATTGAGATCGGATGCACCCGTGACATCCTGCTGCAGCAGCAGTGTGCCGGAACCAACTGTGAATAATTCAAAACAGGCCCCATGCGGATTCATTTTACATGATATTATCATTTTATCATCCGATCTCCTGCACGTGGGACCTAGGAAGCCACATGGAGAAAGTGCCTGGAGCCCAAATGATGGAGTGCGGACCTGGGGCAAAGCAGTTTGTCAGGGAGGTCCTGGTGGGGCAACATCGCGCTAAAAGGGGGCAAAAGTCCAGCAGAGTATGTTTGCAGATATACTTCGTGGCAATTAATTTTTTATTAATATTTATCTCCTTAATATCTTTTCAGGATGTTTTGTACTTCTTTACATTTATTTATACCGTTTACTTCTCCGTACTTGTCTTGTTCTTGCCCTATATGTCTGCACTTTACATACCTCACTGCTGTATGCAGCAGAACGTCTCCCCAGGGATCAAGAAAGTTTCTCATCTTATCTCATCTCATCTCATCTCATCTCGCTGATTGCCCAGGGACCCTCTCAGGGAAAAGAGCATCGAGACGTTGTAGCTTTCGGCTGGATGGAACCAGGATGCCCACCGCGATCCCATGTGTGCTATGGTCACATGACAGGCCGCATCACCTGCTCTGATGACACAGGATCCACCAGAGGACTGACAGAGAAAGCAAACAAGAATCAATTGGCTTCCCAGTTGTGCAAATTCATCCCACGTAACTCAGACATGATTCTGTCTGTTTTGCTGCCTTAATTAACACGGTTTTGTTTTACAACAGTGCATGTATTATGAATGTGTATTTTACCCCGTAAATAATACATTCACATCAAAACAAACAAAAACATGCAACAATATGAAGGAAAAAAAGGGTCAGTTAACAAAGAAATGCGTAATGTAAAATTCATATGAATCTGCTTCTTACATGAAAACCTGGCCGGTGTGACTGCATTCCCAGAATCTTCTGCCAATGATGGCTGAAGGTGCTGATTAAAAGAGGTAATCATCCAAATGAGTGTAATGAAGAGGGCCGGGGAAGCACGTATCAACAGGTGTAAATACGGAGTGGGCTGACTGACAAGGGGGGGCTGTCAGCCGGTTCTCGGTTAATAATAATGCCTAAATTTGGTTCCTAAGGATATTTGGGGTTTGTTCAGCTCTGGTCTGGAGTGTTCTGTGACTGTTTAGGATGGATGAGATGTGGACTCAGAAACCCAGGCCAATAATATAGATGTAAAAATAAATAAGCACAAGAGCACAATGACACTGATAATAATTTCAAGAATCACCCCCCCCCCCCCCCTCGACCCCCACTCAGGGGCTCAGCCAGACTTGCTGTGATTGGCTTGTGTTAGACAGACGTTGTCGCCATGCCAACATGTTGCCCATGGCAATGTGGTGTGGTCCTGTCACAAGATACATAAATAGGGATCAGCCAGTGGAAGAGGGACCTAAAAATGGAGAACAGGTTCCAGGTTTCAGCCACCAGAGTGACTCCACTTTTGTACCTGACAGGAAATAAAACCACAAAAACACCTTTTAAGGGTCGCATTTCCCCTCCAACTTCGCAAAAACAATATCAGGCAAAGAGGGTTAAGGTATAACAGAGGGTCAGCGGCTTTCTTTTGTACCTCCGAGAACGTAGTTCACTTCAAAAACGCTTTATTAAAAGTCTGTGCGTTCACGTTGCTCCTTGCAAGATCTAAGGGGAGCGCGATTACGGCCAACGGAGGGTACGGCGATGCGCCTCCGACCGTCGGGAACGCGCATTCACCTACGCTGCTGATTCTTCGGCTTCACGTCATTTTCACATATTCGTCCCATATTCATCCGGATATTTTACCATCCCTTGTGGTTCACGTGGCAAAATAAAACGCACCCAGCGTGATTCATCCTGTAACGGCGTGAAAACAGCTTCAGCAGAGAAGCATCAGCATAAATCGCCCGAGAGGATTCCCTCGTTAACTTAGGTTAAAGTGACAGGGACTAGGAGCGATAGGGGTGGGAAATATGACGGCAGTGTAATAAATGACGGCCCGTGACAGCGGGACACGCGGGAAATAATAATAAATGATCCACACGCGCATGTCCTTTTTGTACCTGGAAATCATGTCGGATCTTTATCGATAGAGATAACTTAAAACTGATTAATTTTGTTTTCCCTGAGTTATAAACGGCGCTCAAAGTAGCCTGTAATGTTACAGAAATAAGCAAACACTAATGAAGGTAATATAATAAGCTGCTGTACATAATTACACATCTTCGGGAGAGCTCCGTTATTTAAAATAAGTGTAAATGGGTTTTACCATAGATATCCCATTTTACATGTAATACCTCATGATCCTGCGCCAACCCACGACATTGTTTCTCTATTCTGCTCGCACGTGCCGTCATGGTGATATAAACCGTGTTTCTGTGTCGGCAACTTTTTTTAAATAATAACGGGCCCCAGAAACCTAAAACTGAAAGGGCGGCCATTGTCCTCGTCGTCTGGTGTCACTGTAAATAAGGAGTGTTTTCAATTCAAGCAAAAGCGTCTGTCCAGGCCGCAGCGGAAAGGTAACACATGTACCATTCATTAAACCTATTCATTAAATAATAATCAGGTGAATAATAGCTAAAGATCATTTTAAAAAAATACTTTCCAAACGTGCATATTCTCGCGCTTAATTTTACGGCGTAGCTTTATACTGCACGTGCAATTATCTGCATAATTAAAAGGCAGAAGCTGGACGCGCGCGCCACGCCTGGAAATGCGGGTTTGAACCATCGGGTGCTGACCAGATGTGTCTCTAAAGCACAATTCTTTCTGCTTTTCATGTAGTCCTCACGGTATGCTTTAAATGCCTATCTAAAACAACTCTTTATAAATGCAACAGGGCATTGGTGTACGGCAGGATTTTCGGTACACTGATAAAATAAAAATGCATTGGCGTCTGTAATATATTCTGCCCTAGCGAATAGAAATTAGTTACGGGAGAAAATCAAGTGGTGAATGTATCTGCGAACTAAAAAACTAGCAAATCTTTCTATTAGACCGATCGTGTTGCTGAACTGCTCAATATGAATGAGCCGCCGGCCGGTTATTGTAGGCGTAATGCGAGCCATAATAAGCGCGTCGGTCTTCTATCGCCCACCGCAAACAAAGGAATGATAAACGTTTGCGAGTCAGCTCAAGCAACCCCCTACCCCATGTCATTTGCTGGCTGCCGACTTGGATAACAGATATTACGTTGTAAGATTGCACTGAAGAAGCATTGGACTGATTTGACTGATACGATACCGAGTTTGCGCTACTAACCACTCACGACTATAAAACTCATAAAAATACGCTCGCTGTATTTCCAAAGCTAGTGTATCGAAAAATGAATGTCTTAATCTAGTGAATATATATGAGCGTTTAAAATTACCCTTCTACTCCCTTGTCCTTTAAATTAAGCCCGTTTGTATTTTTCTGCGGTGTTGCTCGGGTCGACAGCGCCCCCCTGTGTCCGTTTGCTGCAGCCGCAGCGTCTTGATCGGGAAGCCTCCTGCGCTCCTGCCGTATTCGCGTTTCTGCGGCCATCTGCTGCCGAAAGCCTATAATTAAATTCCGCTAAAGTCGCGGATGGTAATTTCACATGGAAGGACTGAACCTAGAAAAGTCCATCTTATTTTTAGACTTACTGAGGCCGTGAGTAAGCCGTGCGAAATCATATCTATGCATCGAATATATTAATTTCCTCCGTGAAGAAATGAAGAGTAAAAAAAAAAAAACCTAATGCTGATATCCTTCTTGTTGCTAGCGCTCAGTCTTTAAACTTAAACATGGTTATTCTTCATTTCGAGACCGGGCATATTAAATACGATTTAGGCAAGGCACCAAGATAGAATAGGCCCACATAATGGGGGGATCAGGCATCGATTTAATTTAAATGTCTGAATCCCTTTTCGCTGGTTAAAGCTTACAGATTCAGAAACATATTGTTATAGGAAAACAGCTACACCGACCGGCTATCTTCAGTAACTATCTGTTTAAGCCTATTTATACCTCGCTGATCCTTATAAAAAGCTCAAGCACAATATTTTATCTGCACTATACGCTAATATCCCCTTTGCGGAATCAGTGCAGCCTTTCTCCGAGATATAGTTTTTATTTAATGGTTCGCTGAATAGGCCTACGCAACATCAATAATCCATATGTCATTTCAAAGTCTTACATCTTTATTTCTTCGGGCGGTGGGGCCCCCGAAAGGCTTTCTCGGGGAGTAATGGAAATGAAAACGTCTGGTTGCTTCCGATGAAGACATCTCCGCAGCGCTGACCGGCGGCCGCCCCGGAGCCGTGCGCGCTCCGCCGGTGTTAATTAGCACGCGCTCCAACTGCGGTGCCTTTATTAATTAACACGGTAGCGCGGGGCGGGGCCCCCGAGAGAGGACCCGACCTGTCAGTCACACTCTCAGACGCTAAAACAGCGATCGCGAACAGGCCGTGAATAATTGACGAGTCTGCACTGACTATTACACCTTCATTCATTCCTTCATTTACATGCGTGGCTCCCGGAAAGATTTTTTAATCTCAATGAAGCGCCGCTATCTACCCCAGGTAGGGCTGCTGGCTGATGATAGTTTTATGTAGGGATTATTCCTGCAGTACATATTAAATAATTATTGATATGTTCCACTTATATGAGTAATATTGATCATGGATTCAACGTGTTTTACTATGGCTACAGTTTCTAATGAGCTACCAACTTAGTAAATGATTACTTCCTTTTACGCCTGAGTCTGAAGTTAGAAAATAAACAACATTTAAGAGAGGAAAAAGATTTTTTTAGACTTTAAAGGGTAGTATTATTGTGATCTTTAGCAAGCATTAGGTCTTTATTAAATGTTTAAGTTATTTTTTAAGCAAAAAACCTGGTACACACAGTGGGGTCCGGAGCTGCTTCTCAGATCAGGCAGAAATCGAAGAACAGCTATGTCAGCCTACAGCATTTACGCTTCTGCATTATTACTGAACACGGAGCAGCTCAGCACCACCTCCTGGGGGTAACTGTTAGCTCGGAATCCCAGAAACACTGTTGTAAAACCGATAAGATTATCTGGAATAACGGAAGCACTGCAACGGGGAATCGACCGCACGCAATAATTCAGAAACTGCACTGTGTAACATCGGCACATGATGCTGCCGGTCTAAGTCCCAGGTAGGGACTACCTAAACAAAGCGTACCATCAGTCTGTTCACCAATTCATTGTCCATAACCACGTATATACTGTAATGAGAATTAACAATTAGCAAATATCTTTGTCACGCGCTTAATCAATTCGGTTGTATAAAAGTGCCGTGTAGCTTGTTAATCCACAACATACTGCTTAATTTCTTTGGGCATTAACGTGGAAGGTTATGCTTTGGCAGCCTTCTTAAAATAGACACATTCCTTCAGTTGTCTACATGGAAATATTTAACTGTGCTTACAAAGGGAAAAAGACGTAATGGGGGCTTGAAGTGAAACACTGCGGGGCTGGGAAGAGAGGAGCTTGTTGCACATTTTTAATTTAGCTTTCAGCAGGTTTAATTCACAAGGGGTTTAATCGAGACCCTACAAAACAGCGGGCAACACTCTTAGTAATAGTACAACTAAAGAGCTTGACATGTGATGAAGCTGGTGAAGATTCACAGGTGACATTTCAGGCATTTCAAGATGCATGTGGTAAGGAACAGGTTAATTCTGCCTGCACTCATTTCCTGCGGCCGTATTTGTGAAACTCACATACTGCTCCGTTCGCACCCAGTTCTGGTTTAATCTTTAATTTCTATCTCTTCAAATAATCTACATG
Source organism: Isichthys henryi (assembly GCA_026776945.1). Taxonomy (NCBI): domain Eukaryota; kingdom Metazoa; phylum Chordata; class Actinopteri; order Osteoglossiformes; family Mormyridae; genus Isichthys; species Isichthys henryi. Next base: position 2,932,101 of record JAODJX010000097.1, read on the forward strand.
TGATATTGCTTATAAAACTCCTACAATTTGCTATGGCATGCAAACACCACTATTGAACAAATGTTAAAAAGATTTGTGCCTTGGGCACCAAGACGGTGCCAGTGAAACTAAGCAAGCAGCAGGGCCCAGATCACAGCCCTGTGAGGCCCCTGGGAACCTGTGTAGTTTAGGCCCCCCTGTTACCTGGGGGAGGGGGGACACCCCCCACAATACTAATACCACGTAAAGGGTCTAGTTTCCTCACAATGTATGTCTTGTGTGTCCTGGTAGTTACCTCTCTGTGTGTGTGGAAAGGGGCCCGGGGCCCCGGTGCTCACCTCTAGCTCTGTATGCAGGAGGCCTTGGTGGTGAACTCACACAACTTAGATCACACTGTAAAGGTTATGACTCACAGCTACTAGTGCTGTGGGACCCCCTCCAGATCGAGGCCCCGGGGCCCCTGGCCCGCCCATAATCCGATCCAGCCATGCCACACAGGGTGCTCCATATCTACATTGTTCTCAGGAACTGGTGTTTGAAGCCCCACACGGGAGTCTTAAACGTTCGGTCTTTTATCAAATGGGTCCCATAACCATATGCTACATGCTACATCCGGTGGATATTCAAATAGACCAGCATGATCTGTGATTTAGATCAAATGAACAGGAAGCATGGACAAGCAGCGGATTTAGAGAAAGACTGATGCTAATGTCCAGTACTTTACCTCCAGGGGCATCTTTTTACCGCCGTTTCACTTGAACGTGGCTCTTGTTAAGAGTGTAAATAGGCTGTTAGTGGAGAGCCAATGTCGGTCAGGCCTGCTGACAGGGCGGTCAGTACCTTCCACAGGATAAAGAAATGGAGACAGGTATCGCAGGGTGATTGCTACTCTGAAAGGAGAAAAAAATCATTTTACACCCACACAGCACGTCTGCTACGGAGCAGCCAGCCAGACCGTCACAGAAAGCAGGCATTACTGTAAATCTGCATCTCGCGGAGTAATCGGTCTGCTTGCCATTAAAACCATCGGGGGCCTTACTTTGCAGCCCCAGGCATCTGTAAGAGATCGGAGAGGCACGGCACCACGCCGGACTCCGGGAAGCAGCCGGGCGGCACCCTGCGCCTAATCAGCGCTACTGAAAACCTACCAATAACCAGAGGGGCATATAAGCGAGGGTAATAACCTCCCGGAGACAGCCAGTTAATGCTGATTATAGGGTTATTGACAGGGAGAGCACTAAAAGGGGGCTCTTTTTCCATTTCTGGATGAAAGGTGGGTCACTGACTGTGTATTGGGCGTCCTCTAGTGGTGGCTAATGGAATATATGTTGCTTTAAGCAAGGAAACGCTGACACTATATATGCGCTGGCCAACCTAAGTTTATGAATCTTGTTTCTGGTTCCGAGGTGCTGCAGACTACCTGGACCGGGAACTTTTGTAGTTCCTCGACACTTCCGCCTGTTGCTTTCCCGCAGCACAACAGGAACTGTGACTGTTATGCTAAATGCAAAAAAGACCGTCTGATTACTAAAGGTCAGTATATTAACGTCAGAATGGATCTGATGTGTTGATATTGCAGGCCGATATTTAAACATGAAAAAATATAACTTCTCAGTGCCAGAGCTAAAGACAAGCATACTAAGATCTTTATTATTATTATTGTTATTATTATTATTATTATAGTTAAAATTATTATTATTAACTCAAATCTTCCCTATTGAGACATCTACAGTTGCTTCTGTCCTCTGTCATTACAATTTTAAACTAATCAAAGATCACTGCAATAAACAAAGCAAAGTACCTTCTGTAATTCAAAGCTATGATTTATTTTGATAGTATGACTTTATGTACTCAAAACCGTAAAGCAGAATACGGAAAAAAGAAAATGATATGATATGGTGAATAAATGAAGCCGTAAATCAACTGTATTTGCACACACAGGGGTCATCCCATAATACAGGGGGCCCAACCATTTCCTCGAGGGCCAAATTGCATCACAACACAAAGTCAAGGTTCACTGCATTGGTGTGTGTGTGTGTGTGTGTGTGTGTGTGGGGGGGGGGGTCCTAAAAATTTTTGCATGGGGTAGCAAGAGTTTGGGGTGAATATTTTAAGGGATTCTAACACGAAGACATTCTTTGAGATGCACAAGTATATACACTATATTGCCAGAAGTATTGGGACACCCCTCCACATCACTGAATTCAGGTGTTCCGATCACTTCCATACCCACAGGTGTATAAAACCAAGCACCTAGGCATGCAGACTGCATCTACAAACATTTGTGAAAGAATGGGTCACTCTCAGGAGCTCAGTGAATTCAAGGGTGGTACCGTGATAGGATGCTACCTGTACAATAAGTCCATTAGTGAAATTTCCTCACTACTAAATGTTCCACGGTCAGCTGTTAGTGGTATTATAATAAAGTGAAAACAATCGGGAACAGCAACAACTCAACCACAAAGTGGTAGGTAAAATCACAGTGGGGACAACAGCAACTCAGCCACGAAGTGGTGCCACGTAAAATCACAGTGGGGACAACGCATGCTGAGGCGCACAGTGTGCAGAAGTCGCCAACTGTCTGTAGAGTCAATAGCTACAGACCTCCAAACTTCATGTGGCCTTCAGATTAGCTCAAGAACAGTGTGTAGAGAACTTCATGGAAAGGGTTTCCATGGCCGAGCAGCTGCATCCAAGCCTTACTTCACCAAGTGCAATGCAAAGCGTCAGATGCAGTGGTGTAAAGCACACTGCCACTGGACTCTAGAGCAGTGGAGACGTGTTCTCTGGAGTGACGAATCACGCTTCTCTGTCTGGTAAACCAATGGACAAGTCTGGGTTTGGCGGTTGCCAGGAGAACGGTACTTGCCTGACTGCATTGTGCCAAATGTAAAGTTTGGTGGAGGGGGGTTATGGTGTGGGGTTGTTTTTCAGGGGTTGAACTTGGTCCCTTTGTTCCAGTGAAAGGAACTCTTAATGCTCTTAATGTTTGGGGATGGTCCCTTCCTTTTCCAACATGACTGCACACCAGTGCAAAAAGCAAGGTCCATAAGCACATGGATGAGTGAGTCTGGTGTGGAAGAACTTAACTGACCTGCACAGAGACCTGACCTGAACCTGACAGAACACCTTTGGGATGAATTAGAGAAGAATGTGAGCCAGGCCTTCTCGTCCTACATCAGTGCCTGACCTCACAAATGCTCTCCTGGAAGAATGGTCAAACATTCCCATAAACACACTCCTAAACCTTGTGGACAGCCTTCCCAGAAGAGCTGAAGCTGTTATAGCTGCAAAGGGTGGGCCAGCCCCATATTAAAGCCTATGTATTAAGAATGGGAGGGATGTCATTAAAGTTCACATGTGTGTAAAGGCAGGCGTCCCAATACCTTTGCCAATATACTGTATATTTATAATGTATATTATGTAATTAGACCCAAGTTAACTTCCCTGAATACTTAATTATATAGCAGACACATTTATCCAAAGCAGGGTCAGTCCATCCCTGGAGAAGTCGGGCGCTAAGGACCTCACTCAGAGGCCCAATAGTGAATACCCTTTTGCCGACCCTGGGATTTGAACCAGCAACCTTCTGATTACAGAAGCAGCATCCTAACCCTCTGAGCCACATGCCAGCATGGAGCGGGCACGTTCCCTGTAAGGAGTTCTTCATTCTGACCACACATTTTCCTGGGCAGCTCGAACGCTCTCCCCTCACTCAGGCTGCCCCAAACCCCATCCTGCTCCAGCATGACCCCCCCCAGCCACCCGGCCAGCCCGAGGGGCACCTCACCGCGGTGGCCAGGGCCTTCTCATTCCTCTGCATGGTGCTCAGATCCGGAGAGACCTCCAGTAGCGTGGCCGTGCCCAGCTGGGATCCACAGGCCAGCAGGGCCCCGTTGTCCTGGACCCGCAGGCTGAAGAGGCCCTCGTCACACACCTGAACGGGAGTGTGATACACATACGTGCACAGAGACACACACACACACAGGCACACACACACACAGGCACACACACATGCTCACACAGGCACACACGCAGGCACACACACACACACACACGCAGGCGCACACACATGCACACAAAGAGACATACACATGGAGACCTCCACACACACACGGAGACACACACAGGCACACACACATGCCCGTACACATACAGGCAAACACACACATACACACACACACACACACACACACAGGCAAACACACACACATGCACATGGATCAGAGTCATACACTGTAATCACTGCTACATTACTAGAGGGCCATGGGGGTGGGACTCAGAGGACCCTGTAACAACACTGGGGGGCCACGAAGGGGGTGGGTTCAGACCTTCAGGCTTAGTGTGGGGTCATTCTGCTTGAAGAGGTAATCCCACACATCCAGGGTGCCGTCCATCTTCACGGTGAAGAAGACAGAGGGCCTGACCGGACTCCAGCAGCCGTCCATCAGATAGGACGCGTGGTACCTGCAGCGGACGGCAGTGTCACTGTCCCTGTGAATGTGTCCGATGTGTCTCTTACCTGCTGACAATGTGCTTGCATCATACCATACACTTCCTTAATAATGCAGGTTCTTGCTTAGGCAGACCCGCAGCCAGAAATAAATTACATGTGCTGTTTAGCATTGTTGCCCCTCAGTAACACTTGCTGACTGATTTGGGGGGGGGGGGATTGGGGGTTCAAACTAATTTGGGGGGAGGGCGTTAAGCCCATAATTAAACTAAGTGGCTACATGCCCAGGCCACATAACACAAGTCCTAACTTAGGCCTAACCTTGTCAACATAATACAGGTCCTTACTTAGGCTTAACTTAATCCACATAAAGCAGGTCCTTACTCAGGCCTAACTTAGTCTGCATAATGCAGGTCCTTACTCAGGCCTAACTTAGTCTGCATAATGCAGGTCCTTACTCAGGCCTAACTTAGTCTGCATAATGTAGGTTCTTAAATAACCCTTAATAAGTCCACATCATACAGGTTCCTACTTAACTCTAATCAATTAGACACAATACGGCCCCTGCTTAGACTACATAATGTGGGCCCTTACTTAGTCCACATGATGGATGATTCTTTGATGTCCTCAGACCAGATGCGTGCGGTCCAGTCCGCCACAGTCAGGAAGTTCTTGGGGAAGAAGGGGTTTCTTTGCAGGGCATAGATGGGACCGTGGTGGCCACTGTAGGTGCAAACGATCTTCTCTGCTGGGGTTTTGGCTTTGCGGTTGCAGGACACCACCAGTCCCTGCTCCGTCCCTACCATGAACTTCGTTGGCTAAGCATGTTGGAAGCACAGAGGAGTCAGATCCCCAAAATTGGTGAGAATACCCTGGTAACCATGCAGTAACGGTGATGGGCCCTACCATGGTGGTCTCAAACTCCAGGGAGATGGCCCCCAGCGCGTTGTCCAAGTTGCCCTTTCTGCTGAGATCCAGCACCAGCCTCTCGGTTGGCTCGCTCATCTTCCGGATGTCCCACCACAGCACCTGTGCGGAGATGGTGAACAAAAAGCCTTCAACTGGCTCGAACCCCAAACCCCGGGCTGAAAGATTAAGCAGACCACTCCTGAAACCGGCCGTGAGCACAGGAGCATCATCTCCCAACACGACGGCGGCCAGGCATAAGTAATGATGACCCTTACCTGGCCGTCGGTGGAGGCGGAGAAGGTGTCCATGCCAGTCTTCGACTGCAGCCAGATGGCCTTATACACGGGGTCCCTGTGACCATGCTCGATTGCCGAGGTCTCCACCGGCTGGCTCCCCTTACGGGTATCCCAGTAGCCTGTGCAGTAGCCAAACAACCCAGTTAGGTTTAAAGGATAAAATACCCCTACAAGGCAGCATAAATGTCATCAACAAATTAATAATCTCATACACTCAACATAATCTCACCATAAAGCGTAGAGGACAAAATCTGAATCTGCTTTTATGTTATACTGTCACACATGTAGTTGAAGATCTTTGAAGTCACTAGGGACAACAAAATGTGCACCAAACCATGGGCTCCATAAGCCCCAGATGAATACAGACATTTCTGTTTAAGGCACTGCTAAAGCGAGCTTGCAGAGCACCATGGCTGATTTCCAGTACTTTCTGAACAAGCATCCCACCTATCTGCCCGTTGTAGCTGCCGCCAAGCAGGATGTGGGAGTCTTTGGGATTATACTCTAGGCAGACAAGCGGGGACGCCGGTTTCAGGGTCATCTCAGGACAGCTGGGATTCTCTGCAGTTGGGACAGAGAGATAAGGTTCTGATCCCGATGGCACCTGTGAACCTGTAACCAAAAAGCTGAGGTTCTGCTGGTGAAACCTTAATTTAAAACTTGTCTGCAAGCATTTTTTTTTGTTTTTATCCAAAGTAGCCCACAATTTCAGCATAATTTTTTTCCCTGGATCGATCAGGGTAAGTATCCTGCTGAAAGGAACAACAGCAGGGTTTCCCCTGCAACTGGAACCCCAACCAGATTATGACACCATATCCTTCACTATTCGATATCAGCTAATAAATAATAATATTAGTCAGTGATTATTAGTGAGGGGAGGCATGGTGGTGCAGTGGTTAGCACTGTTGCCTCACACCTCTGGGACCCGGGTTCGAGTCTCCGCCTGGG
>JAODJX010000097.1:2970786-2981794 GCA_026776945.1 Isichthys henryi
ACCCAGGCGGGGATTCGAACCCGGGTCTCAGAGGTGTGAGGCGACAGTGCTAACCACTGCACCACCATGCCGCCCTAACTCATTAATTATACATATATTTTGAACCGAAAAATATAACAATAACAAAAACTAACTAAACTAAAGTAATAAAATAAAATAACAAAAAAGGGGATTTATATACAGAAACCTTTCATCACGTGAAACTAAATTAAACTAGAGTGAGAAGTACATTTCATGAGGCTATGGATTTGAAATTAGTGCTAAGAATTTCAGTAAGATAATAAGATAATAATGGTCCTATAAAAATGTAATAACACATGTTCACTATCCAAGTACTCAGCAGTCGTTTGCCTGAATTCATCATCCTGCAGCTGCTGCTGCTCATTACTTATCCGCTGCTCCTTATGCGCTGCTCGTTACTTAACTGCTGCTCCCTACTTATCCGCTGCTCCTTACTTATCCGCTGCTCCTTATCTGCTGCTCGTTACTTATCCGCTGCTCCTTACTTATCCGCTGCTCCTTACTTATCCGCTGCTCGTTTTGGAGCTGTAACCTCGTCAGTATCTCATATCCAGCGTGTGATTTAGCTTTTGTTCACACTGATGCCTTCGTCCTCGTAGTGCAGGAAACACGTCTGGTCAGTCTGATCACTGGCACATTCCATTCCATTCAAACTAGTGTGCTACTCTGCTGAGCACAGGGTTTGAACCCGTGACCTTCTGATCCAAGGTACAAAGGCTTGGCCCACTGATCCCCACAGCACCACACCCGATACTTATGGCTCTACACTTACAGCTAAATAACTGTCCAGTGAGACGCATTTTCCCATTTATGTATTAAAATCTCATGTCCTGATATGAGCAAAGAAGCATGACCTCACATGACCCCCATTTAATATGATGCATGCTGTCCAGGTGCATCCCCTGTCCTATGAGATTAATAATAAAAATGGACTTTACCCCACCCCCCACCCCCACAGGACTGATGGCTTCTCTGAAATTGCATTCAAAGCCGAGGCAGACAAGTGAGGATATTACATGAAAATAGTTCCTGCAAGCGAAGCCTCAAAATACAGATCTGAGAAACGGACCTGACAGTTCTGATTAACCCATAACTCACCCTATAATCCTACAAACACGGAGATAGCTTATTATTTTGAAAATTAACTGATTGTTGTATTGCCAGAGAAGTACAGAGAAGCATTACAGGAAATTGGGTAGGTGTGCTGTGAAGGTAGGGTGTGGCAGGCCCCCTGTCCATCCTTTGTTCACCTATTGGCTCACTCTGCCCCCTGCAGGTGGGGAGCAGCATGGGCAACATTCAGAGCGGGTTAAACCAGCACCTGGAGCGACTGGACGAGATTTTCGCCACACGCGGTGACTATGTGCAGACGCTGCGCTTCATGCAGCAAATGGCCGACAACATCATCCAGCAACTGGTAGGCCTGCCAGACTGGGAAAACAGCAAGGTGGACCTGGCCGAGGCGGCCGATCATATCGCCCGCGCCGAGTACTACAGGTAAGGGGGAACACGGCGCTGGGGGAAGTAGACTACTCACAGGTAGGAGGCTGCGGATTCGCATAAGGGAGGGGGTATGGCATCACACAAAGGTGGGAGGGGTGCCACAATTGGCGGGGGGCTGGGGCATGGCATCACACAAAGGTGGAAGGGGTGCCACAATTGGCAGGGGAGGTGGATGGGGCATCACACAAAAGTGGGAAGGGTGCCACAAATTGGCAGGGATGCTGGGCATAGCATCACACAAAAGTGGGAGGGGTGCCACAAATGGCAGGAGAGGTGAGCGGAACATCACACAAAAGTGGGAGGGGTGCCACAAATGGCGGGAGAGGTGGGCGGGACAAAACACAAAAGTGGGAGGGGTGCCAAAAATGGCAGGAGAGGTGGGCGGGACATCACACAAAAGTGGGAGGAGTACCAAAAATAGCAGCGGAGGTGGGCGGGACATCACACAAAAGTGGGAGGAGTGCCACAAATGGCAGCGGAGGTGGGCGGGACATCACACAAATCTGTGCTAGCGATTGGAAGGGTGCCGGTTCGCATCCCATAAGTGATCCTACTCCATTGGGCCATTTATCTCATCCCTGAGGTAGTTTGTTGTGTGATGGGTGCAGTAACGTGCTGTATCAGCTCACACTCCTTACCTCTCGCTCTCTACGCTACCCGACATTAAAACCGTCCTGACCCTCAATATGAGCATAGATTGCAGTGTGATGATACTGATGATAAGCGGATACAAACACCTGCACACACCCACCCCTGGCTGTGCTCCTCCTGCGGCCTGGCAGCTGAAGGAGTCACCATCGAGATTGACACGTGAGGAGGATAGGAGGGGCTCCCAGTCTCACAGTTTTCACAATGATGACAGCCGTCTAGTGCCATCCAGAGCGAGGCACTGGGCCAGAAAGGCTCCCAGTAACGTTTCAGCACCCCCATTCAGCACCACCTTCCCCAGAAGGGGGCAACAGCATCTCCTTTGACTCATAACAGCCAGTGAGAAGCATACACAGTGTGCATAACTAAGCATCTGGCTTGTACTGGCTCCAGGCGCCCATGCTGTCATACTCCCTCCTGTCCTCTAGGTGGCTCACATACCTAATACTGCTGATCCTGGACCTGGTGATCTGCCTGGTGACCTGCCTGGGATTGGCCAAGCAGTCCCGCTTGCTTCTGACCACGTGAGTGTGCCGTGATTGCCACAGCTGCCCTCTCTCGCCCCCTAGTGGTAGTGCAGGCGGTCTTCGGTGCCGTTCCTGACGTGCGGATTCCTGTGTGGGCATGGTTCCAGCCTTCCTCCTGACAGGCCCTGTTTTGCCAAACTGCATGCTCATTGTGCTCTTACTCACCTATTCATGGATAGTGTTGGCAGCGTAAAAGAACATTTCAGCAACAGATAAAAATCTAATTTAGGGATTTCTGTACACAGGATGTTGTTTTGTAGATTTGTTATAGCTGTGCTTACAGGTGGCTACGTGCAAGCCCTTATCCCTGCACTGTAAATTACACAGAACAGAATTCTGGCTTCTTAGTCATCTGGCTGGACTTCCTCTCTGCCGTTACATTTAGGGACTGGAGTATTACTATTAGAAAAAGGTGAAAATGGTATGTAACCAAAAAACAAAAAGATACCTTAGAAGGAAACGTAATGAACTAAGTGGCACATGGACAAATACTAATCTGGCTGGCGATGTGTCCAGTAAAGACGTAATGTACCAGTGGGGTACAATACTGCAATACATAAGTAGCTAAACCAGAACTATATTTAGAAGATGTTCAAAAGTGAGCGACCATGACACCCATGACATGGTTAAGTAGAACAGAAAATTTATTTGCTAAAATAACTTCTATTTTAAAAGTAAAAAGACAAAAGCGAAATACATCAAACAGTAAAATAACTTGGATTGGAGAGAGTAATACTTCTAGATGATAAAACGTGATATAAACAGGAAAAAAGTTTGGATCCAGAAAGTACAAATCCAGGCCATGGTTTAGTTTCAGCCAACCAGTTAAGTCACAGTCACAGAGAACTCAACTGACTGGTTGAAACAAAATCTTGGTCTGGATTTGTACTTTCTGAACCTCAATGTTTTACCTCAGGATATTTTTTAAAAAAGAAGTTAAAATTAAAATAAGAAAAAGAGTAAGCAGATCAATTAAGATCAAATGTTATGATGACACTTTACTTGAGGCCATGTTTTTAGCAAAAAAACACATTCACAACAAACAAAAATGCATTCATAAAAAAATGTAAATGGTTATAAATATTTATCAAAAGGAATAACACATTAGCCCTGCGATGGGCTGGCCCCCCATCCTGGGTTGTTCCCTGCCTCATGCCCATTGCTTCCGGGATAGGCTCCGGACCCCCTGTGACCCAGTAGGATAAACGGTTTGGAAAATGGATGGATGGAATAACACATTATAGGCATGTTTACAGTAAAATCCCGTTATAACGGACTTCAAGGGACCTGGCAAAACAGTCCATTATATCCAAAGTCCGTTATATCCAGAGTTGCTGTTTGCCCAGAACACAACTACAGGACACCGTTTACTCAGCCCACACCCAAGCAGACACACTTCTGGTATAGATTATTGCAGTATACTGTACATGTAGTAATCCAGCTTTACCTGACCAGATGTGTGACTATTAATAATCATGACTAGGTATCTGCGCTGGATATCACCAGCACGCCATGCGCCATTTAGGTGGAGCCTGCATGTCTGTTAAAGCTAACAAAACTACGCTTTATTTATTCGTTTTGTATTTGAATTTTAAATGAACCAATTAGAATTGACTGAGCCCTTGAAATTGTGGTAAATGTAGTAAAAGCATAGGAAAAATTACAAAGGACATGAACCATATGATCCCTGCCACTGTGTACCTGAGGGATGGTATGACAGTAAAGCCCCCTTGAATAGAGTAGACTTAGTTAGGGTGCTTTTCCACTGCACCAAGTACCGTACCTTTGGTACTCTCCCTTTTCCATTGACTTCCGGTTGAGTACCAGTCTCAAAAGTTCCAGTATCAAAAGTACCAAACTAGCTGGGGAATTTGATTGGTACTTCAGTACTTTGGAGTGGGACTTGAAATGCTTTCTTTGTCGATTGGTTATGCAAATAGCCTGGCCCTGAAACAATACAAACGTCACAAATTAGCTTGGCGCTGGAGTGCGTGGGGTGTACAGTGCTGGGTAAAAGCTCTTACCTTCCGGCACGTCACAGCGATTTTCAGGAGACAGATAATTCTGTGTGTGTATAGGGAGTCCAACCATGAGTGCGGTGAAGTTATTAACCCCCCAAACAGAATAAATCACCCCAAATAAAAGGTGACCTGTCTTATTACTTTGCAAAACAGCCAAACCTTATGTGAAGCAGACCACCAAATTGGTATGATTCTTACTCTCCTTGGTCATGACCATCAGGGAGAAGTTGTCCTCACACAGGAACATTTGATCATTGCGGGATCAGAAGAAATTCCTCTGAAAAGCTGTTGATACCTGTCTGTCTGAAAAGTTTCAGAGCTATTTCTAGGTTCTCGAGTCTCGCATTACCGTGGTTATGTTGCCAAATGGAGAATGGTTCAGACATTTGCAGGTAGCGAACAGTGCAGAAAGGCACAGAGAATCCTGGACCTGCACCCAGAGATCTGCTCAGCGCTCTGACTCCATCATCTGAAAGACGTTCTTCAAAAGTCGGTTACATGGTAGCAGTCCAGACACTATAAACTGAGGAAAACATCAGTGATCTTCTGAGGGGTGCTGGCAAACCACCACCTGTCTGGTCCTCAAGAGTTCTGGGATTATTTTCTGTGGATTTTTGAGTGAAAAGTAGAGGTTTTGCTCTTTGACATGCAATCTACTTTTCACACACACACACACACACAGACACACACACACGAATGCATAGTCTGTCTACTGTATGTTTGACTCAGCTGTTCATAGAAGACCATAAAGCTCAGGATAAATTAGTTCTGTTCCCTCAGTAAGAAGCTGAACCCAGCGGTCAGTCACTGCAGTAGCACATTATACTTTGTCACGGTGCGGCTCAGAAATTCCCACAATGCCGCAAATAGCTTCTGATTATAGGTACCCCTGGTGAAAATGGTCCCTGTATGTCGGCTCTCGCAGCTCAGAAAATAGTCTCTTCAGAGGTACCTGTGGTCCTAATAATAGCTGGTGTCTGTAGGTTATCATGAAACTCATGTCCTGTACTAGGTTCCTGTGGAGATTAGAGCAGCTGTGGTAGGTGCAGATTTTCATGCTTCTGAAAGCGGCCGCTGTGCGAATGGGCCGCACGTCCTCCTGCTTCTGTCATGCTAACGTAGCCCTTGTGGCTCTGTGGGTTAGGAAGGCCGCCGCTTCAAGTCCGGCTGTCAGCAGTGATGTCACCATTGGGCCCCTGAGCGAGGCCCTTAAATTCCAGTTGCTCCAGGGACTGACTGACCCTGTTTTTGAAAAAAAAAGTATGTTTTGGATAAAGTGTCTACTAAACGGATTAAATGTAAATGCATGTGGTTCGGGTTTCTACTCATTTTGCTACTAATTTCAATGGCTGTTCATCCCCCATGGAGGCGTGACGTTTCTGACCGCGCCCCCCCCCCCCCTTCTTTCTCCAGGATGATGGTGTTCGGCGTCCTGACCTTGATCCTCAGCTGGGCTTCACTAGGAGCCGACCTCGCCACAGCTGTGGTGAGAAACATCACCCTCTTCAGGGAGGCTAAGTGATAGCGCCTAATTCTTGCTGCTCTCCATTTTCTGCGTGTGTGTGTGTGTGTGTGTGTGTGTGTGGGAGGGGGACCAAAGTGTCCACACTTTCTTACAACACAAGACAAATTGCACCTAATTATTACTGCTGTTAATTGCCTGTGAGACAGCAGTCAGTGGGAAACGTTCACACTGTCTGCTCATCAGCCACCTGGCGCTTAACACGCAGAAGAGGAAGTGCACCGGACATGTGCATGAAAGACAGACAGAGAGGGAGTCTGGTAGCACAGTGGTTAAGAGCTCCATGCTGGAACCACGATGGTTACTGGTTTGAATCCAGGACCTAATTCACCAAATGGTTTTGAGAGAGGGCAGGATGTATGAGTGTGGGGACTGAATTAAACAAATCAGGTGCCCATCTTGCCCCTACTGTTGCTTAGAAATACCCCCAACCCAACTGGCACTGATCACTTTATTATAACTTATTATTTATTTATGTATTGAATGTATCATATATGTTCCTCTCCTATATGCTGCTATATTCATTGTACATATAGATTGCATTTTGTATATAAAGCCTTGTGTTATGTATATAGCCCCTTATGTATGTATATAACCCCTTTATGTATTTATGAAGCCCCTTATGTATGTATATCACCCCTTTATGTATTTATGTAGCCCCTCATGTAGCCCCTTATGTATGTATATCACCCCTTTATGTATTTATGTAGCCCCTTATGTAGCCCCTTACAGTATGTATGTGTATAACTCATTGTGTTCAGCCCCTGTTTCACTCTGCCTTGTGTTCTGCACTGTAAGTCCTGTGCAACCCCCCACTCCCCGCCCCCCCAATACGCTTTCTGTGTGCCGCACCGAGATCCTGTGGGGGCAACATTTCTTGTGGCCTTTGATCGGCTCACCGTACTCCGGGCTGTGAAAACAGACTGTCGTTTATTAGGCAACGTCCCAGAAGCTGTTAGTGATTTAACACACGCAGTCAGGGATGAATTAAGCCAAAGTAACTGCTAATAATGTCAAAGAATTAATTCCTTTTCTAGTTAAGCCACTAAGATTGCATAAAATGCCGTATTACAGCCCTGAAGGCGAAGGGCGATAAAGACAGATTAGCCGTTTTCCAACAGGCTTCTGTTTGGACAACCAAGCTGAGGACCACTGTTAGGTGAAGGTTTGAGATGGAGTCGGAGACAGTGGTAGCACCCGGAGCCACACGATGCGAGAAGCAGCACGTAGTTCTGAAAGGGCGGGTTTGTGTCCAGGGAGCGAGGGAGCTCAGAATGGTGGGTCCATCATGGAGGGTGGCTGCAGATATGCCTGAAAGTCACTCCCTGAGAAGATCAGAGGGAGCATCTCCCTGCTGACATGGGTGCCGCTGTGCCGGTGCTGGGAGCTGACTGGGGCCATGTGGCTCCCTGCCTCGCAGCACGGGAAACTGACAGTCTGACTAAGACGGCCCAATTAGACACGGACAGGCAGGCTGCTGCTCAGTCCTCTAGGCTTCATGCTTATTATTTGAATGAATTTCATTGTCACTGTGCTTTTTTTGTTTATTGGCCCAGTTCCATCATGGAGTGGGAGGCTGGGAATGTCTGGATAAAAAGGTGACGTGGAGGCTGCAGCGCCCCCTATGGGCTTTTGGGAGAAAAGCAGGGCTTTTTTAGTCGGTGCCAATATGCGAATTTCACATGATAAGACATTGGCAAGGTCTCGGAGGAAAGGCTGCCGGGATAATTGGGCTGGATCAACATCACATAGCTCTTCTATGTTTTCATGGTAATGATGGCACTGGCTGGATGCCCCCCCCCCCTCAGCACTGTCACACAGTGCACTGCTCATCTTTGAAGCCCTTTGTGATCATGCAGTTATCATTAACCTCCTGCTCTGTGTAAAGTGCAGTTTGAACAATACAGTTACTGGATGCCTAATGCTGTGATATTAATGAACCCAGCACCAGTGAGTCCCCCTACCCCCACTCCCCGTCCTCTGTGTGAGTGAGTGCATGCCTGTGTATGTGTACGTTGACAGGAAGCGGCTCCCATGTTCTCTCCTCATCTATCCCCTAGTGAGATCCTTCATGGCCATCACGCCCTGCACGTCATGTGACTCTGTGAGTCTAATTCGAACCCGTGGGCTGCCGTCAGATTGACAGTTGCTTTGTGTTCCTGAGGTGCCTGAAAGCAGACAGAGAAAATAAAACATGCCCCTTCTTTGCCGGAATAACGAAGCCCTGCCATTGGGTCACATGCCGGCGGAAAGAGCAGGAAATAACTTTAACTGATAATAACTTTAACGAACGTCAGATGTCTGTCTGTGTGTGTGTGTGCGTGTGTGTGTGTGTATGCGTGCGAGCGGGTATACCTATCCTTATGGGGACACAAAAAAAACTATTTTATAAAAATCAGTGACTGCTATGAAAAACTAAAAATGCAAAAACTCTTGTATTTTGCTTGGTTACTTATGGTTATGGTTATGGCAGGGTGGGGGTTAAGGTTGTCATAGTTAGCGTTAGCATTTTTCCCATAGAAGTGAGTGAGCGGCCCCCATAAGGATAGGTATACCCTGCATGTGCGTTTGTGTGTGTGTGTATGTGCATGTTCTCCATGTGTGTATGTGTGTGTCTGTGTGTTTGTGTCTCCGTGTGTGTGCGTGTGTGTCTGCATGTGTGTGTGTTTCTCAGCGTGTGGGTGTGTGTATGTGTGTCTACGTGTGTCTGTGTGTGTGTGTGTGTCTGCCTGTGTGTGTGTCTCTGCATGTGGGTGTGTGTATGTGTGTCTACGTGTGTGTGTGTCTGCCTTTTTCATCCTAAAGCACAGGTCTCATGTCATGGTGGGAGACGATCAGAGCTCGCATTCCCTCACATCTTTCCACCTTATCATGCCTCACGCTTCCAGTTGTGACTCCTTCTTATGTCATCATATGTCCTCTTGTGTCGTCTGTTTTCATATAACATTATGTAACGTTATGACGCCACAGTCTCGTTATGATATCACAGCCTCCATATGACACCAAAGCTTTTCCCCAAGACATCACAGTGTCTCCTTGTTATGTCAAAACTTTCTTTATTACATCACTAATTTTCACTGTGATGTCACTGCTATTTCTTATGACATCAGAGGTACAGCTTGGGTTGCCATATGCACACTCCTGCGATCCTAGAGTTAGGATAATCTTAAACTTGAAAGGTCATAAAGTCTTTTTTCATGAATGTTACAACATAATACAATTTTCTTAAACCAATATACTACTACAGGCAGAATAAACCCTAAAGTCTGAAGGCCTTTCTGAGCACTCAGATCCGTTTGCTGTTATCACTCAGCTCTTCGGGTCACAGGTCACCGCGCATACATTTGCGTTTAGTATGCTGTTACTGTGCGGTGGTCAGAAGGGCTGCTTTTATCGAGGATGTAAAGAGCAGTCTGATGAGGGAATGGGTCGTAAAAATGCAGCATCTACAGCCAAGTGCAGGCAGCCCCAGCAGAGCCGCCAGCAGGATGGCAAGGGGGGGGACTATCGATAGAGGGATACGCTCATTTTTCCACGTGGCTCCGGCCATGCGATTTGTGAGGGACCGTGCAGGTGGCTCCCAGATGGGCTGAATCAATTCTGTGTGTCAGAGAGTCGCGCCTGCGCGCATCGGGGGGGGCGCCCCAAGGCCACCTGGCCCCCATATTACGGAGAGGCATGAAACAGGTGCTGGGATCCAGCCAGAGAATCACTGCCTGCACTCTCAGAGGACGGAGAATGGGTCATGTACCTGTCAGGGTCAGGGGTTTGAAGGCAGGGGGGGTGGGGATAACAGGAGTGTAAAGGACGTACAGCAAGGTGTCCCTACAGAAATCAGCATGCTATGAAATGCCATTAAAACTCTGATTAATGCTGACACAGCCTTGCCGGCCACCTACTGGCTACAAATGCAGTCAGACCTCGAGTGGCGCATGTGAGCCGGATGTAAGGGGAGCAGATGCATGTCGATGGTCAGCGACCTGTGGGTCAAGCAAGATAGAATCAGCACATATCTGAAGTGCTGCTTGAATAATTGATTTGCTAATGGGGGAAACTATTGGAGACACGTCATGAATGATTTGTATGAGTGCTGGCTATGTATGAATAAAAGATTAGTGGATGTTTGGGTAGCAGTGGGGATTTAGGGTTGTCTATTAAAGGCATGTTATAAGCTTTCAGGGGGGTTGATTCAAAGCGAAGACGTATGTTATGTTATTAAGGGTCACGCAAAGGTCAGACCCGTTCTGTTTGGAAAAGCAGAGATCAAGCGCTACGGAGGGCACCCTTAGTCGCATTTCGTGTTTAAGGTGGATTTTCGCTCTGCATGCTGGGTGCTAAACTGAGGCGGGCGTTCCACCTTAACCTCGCTTTGCGGTCCATGCGTCTGGGTCACAGCTCGTATGGGGGTGGCATTGGCAGCCAGGGCGGATGTCTTTTTGTGGCAGAGGGACACAGCTGTCCAATAAGCCATTAGCCCTCTGTAGTCGACAGCATCATCAGCGATGCTGCTTATCTTTCTCATGTATTTAAAGTTCATAACTCGATGAAATCCATCCATCCATTTTCCAAACCGCTTATCCTACTGGGTCGCCGGGGGTCCGAAGCGTATCCCGGAAGCAATGGGCACGAGGCAGGGAACAACCCAGGATGGGGGGCCAGCCTATCGCAGAGCACACTCACACACCAGTGACTCACACATGCACACCTACGGGCAATTTAGTAACTCCAATTAGCCTCAGCATGTTTTTGGACTGTGGGGGGAAACC
>JAODJX010000097.1:3019403-3030071 GCA_026776945.1 Isichthys henryi
TGTTTGGGTGTGTCTGTCTGCGTGTGCTTGTTTGGGTGTGTCTGTCTGCATCTGCTTGTTTGGGTGTGTCTGTCTGCGTGTGCTTGTTTGGGTGTGTCTGTCTGCATCTGCTTGTTTGGGTGTGTCTGTCTGCATCTGCTTGTTTGGGTGTGTCTGTCTGCGTGTGCTTGTTTGGGTGTTTGTCTGCGGTTGCAGCTGACAGGATTTCCTGAGCTGACCTTTGACTGGGAATCCTGATCTTTGGCGTGACCTTTGACTGGGACTCCTGACTTTTGGCGTGACCTTTGACTGAGACTCCTGACCGGTGGTGTGACCCCAGACATATGCGAAACCTCAGAGGTGGCCCCCTCAGTCCTGTAGCTGTCTCCCCCTCCCCCACATTCACAGGTCATTGAAGCAGTTACCTGCTGTTCTTTCCTTCCGTGTCGAGTCTCATCCTCCATCTGGAACCAACACTACTGACACCTGTATCCGCGGTGAGCAGCTGCCATGTGGTGCTGTGTTTCAATTGGACGTTTGCCCGCATAGCTTTGTACCTCCAGGATTTGAACCCATTTCCTGGTGCCGTTCCTGCTCTTTATCCCCTGCTTTTCTCGCTGCAGAGCTCAAACGCCCTCTGCTCCGGGATCTTCTGGGGTTCGGCTGTTGTCATGCAGAATGCCATTTCTGCTGTTGCCCTTCCCCCCCTAAGCAGGCTGTAAAATTTATATTATTTTGAAGAGGAGCGGGTCAGTCACTCAATCTCCAGGCATTAGCTGTTCGGTTACCAGGTAATGGGTCCCGGGGGGGATGTGAAATTTGACCTAGATAAACATACTCCCGTGATAAGGCTGCCACTAACGACTATTTTTCTATTGATTAATCTATTGACTATTTTACTGATGGGTTGTTTAATCTAAACTATTACTTTTCATCATCAAATAGACTGTTTGTTAATTTTATTCTGACAACAAACTGTATGTTATTGCAGGGTTTTAGATATTGGACGCAGACTTTCCAGCTCTAAACGTACTTTATTTCCGCCCACAATTCCATACGCAAATGAATAATATGCCTAAAATATTAACGAGATGCGTATTGCGACGCCCAAAACGTAGTAATCTGTATAAATTCGGCGTATCCTTATGCTTATTAAGCTTGGTTATCGGAGCACGCCGCATGCAACTGTTCTGGAACATCATGGAAACAACAAGCACTGAAGTCAAGAAGGGATCAACTTCTTGTGGTTAAATAAAATAAAAAGATGTTGGTGGTGTGGCACTAATTTTGCTGATCAAAGTCCAGCACTTTTTTAAAAAAATATATAGTTTTCTTTTTTATTCCAGTTTGTGAATTATTTTCTTTTATTTAGTATTGGTTTTCGTTTCTGTTTACGACAATAACACTGGTCCCAACAAGCCTAATGCCCATGAACACCGGCACTGTCAGTCCACGCAGAATAAACGCAGATTTTAGCCTAAACATTTTCTCAAACATTTTTATAGGTAGCAGATAGCTTTGACTTTAATAATGAATGTATTTAGCAACTACAAGGACAAGAGATATTAAAAAGCTCCCTGTATTAATGGTAATTTAATAAACATAAATAAACAGAATTTACGGTGGTTTTGCTTGTTCTGATGGTACTGGAGGTTTTATAAAAGAACTTAAAGAAGGAGATTGATTTTGAATTATAACAGGAGAAATGCTTGTACATGTCAGTGATTTTTCCTGCGTCGTCTTGTGATAACTTTCAGTTAATATGGTATCTGGGCGGTGGCAGCGGACGCTGATCTGTGATCAGCTGCTTTGGCTCACATCGTTATACAGTACATGGATGCCTTGGGGGGTACAGTGGACGGGACCCTGTGGGGGAGGGCGAGAGTCAGGCTCACGTGAGGCGGAGACAGTGTCCTATATGTGATTCATAAACCCACCTATGGGCAGTGGCGCCCCCTCATGTTGCAGTAATTCCTTTAATTGTTTCATTTGTTTAAAGGTGACATTTGCCATGCGTTCCAGGCTGCCTGTCTGTGTAAGACACTGTTAAACGTGGAGAATAGCATGCAATTAAAGTTATATGGGGATTTGCACTGTGAGCGTTTATGGCCTCGCTGGCCTTTGTTAGCGCTTTCAGGGGTGTGCTCTGTACGCACCGGACGACCTTCCTGTTTCACGTTTTATCTGCATGTGCTGTCCAGATGGTGGTTCTGATGGACCCGATGGAGGACCCTGATGATGTTCTCCGTGCCAACCGGTCCCGGGAGAAGACGTACATGTTCGACGTGGCATTTGACTACGCTGCCACGCAGGTGAGCAGTCCATAGGGGCCAGGCCACACCCTCTTGTGCATAAGCCCCACCCAAAACCACATCGGCTCCGCCCACCTTGCCAAACATGCTATGATAGACTCTGGTTTCTGCATAAACAGGATGGTCTGCTTGTGATATCTGTGTGGCGTCAAGCCCGTGACTCTGGGGGTTTCTGGTGCCAGCAAGTCACTGCTACAGAAGAGGCTGATTCTTTTTTTTGTGGCATCACGATTTTTTCATTGCAACTTATGTGTAATTATATTTCATTTAATCTATGAAAGCATAACATTGTTTGACCCTGGAGGTTGCATTTGTTGGTGTTTGTATTACATGACAGGTGATTAGATTATGCGTTTTTAATATTGACACTGGAGACCGTGCATTAAAACTACAGTGATTTTGCAGTTGTCAGCATTCCTGTTATTTGTCTCCTTAGCTGTGGAAAATGCCTCCAGTCCCTAAATCTCTATCTGAGAATATATGCAGGCAGATTCACCAGTGATTTTAGTTTGCTGGTAGGACCTTAAACACCATGCCCTCTGGTGGCCCAGCAAGGTATTGAATCCCTTCCTCTGGTTCACAGGAGCAGGTGTATCGGGCCACCACAAAGGGCCTGATCGAAGGGCTAATCTCGGGGTACAACGCCACCGTGTTTGCCTACGGACCTACAGGTACCGCCCGCCCCTTTTCCCCCCTCCCCAAACCTGATAATTAACTGGTAGATGTGAGTGTCAGTATGAACAGTGTGTCTGTCAGCCGTATCAGTGTCCAGAGCATCACAGCCCTGCCGCCATCTCCATGACAACGTTTGGGTCCTTCTGGTAAGGTGCATCTGTAGAAGTCGCTGCTCACCAACGGCGTCATAACAAGATCCGAACTGAATTTTCTATACTTCTTGAATCCAGCAGAATATTTGGCTGTAATATTGACCATGATTACTTAATTACTGTTGCAGTTTTAACTGGACCCCATCTGCTGACATCTGATCCTGCACCCCTACATCGACTTTTTATTACCGCTGCAGACGTCCAAAGCGTGTTTCTCATTTGGGTTTTATGACTCTTTTTTCGCTCTTTGCGATTGTGATGATTATGAGACGCATACTGTTTTTAAGAGGATAATTTAAACTGTTTGCTGAGGGTACATAGGGCGGGATTGGATCATTTAAGCGCCACCATATGGAGGGGGCGGGGCCACGAAATCTGGGATAAGACTGTGTGTTTCTAAACCTGCTCTAATCTGCTTTAAGGCCTAGATTCTAGGCGCCTTCAGACTGATCGCTGAGCTAGAAAGCCCGTTGGGTCTCACCCACCGTTACTGTAGCTGAACAGAACCAGACTGCTGCTTCACAGTGACCAATGAATGGAGTTTCATGTAACCAGAACCGCTCCAGGCCTGTTTCGGCCCGTTTGTCCGTCATGACTGACAATTTTAGCAATTTTGGCCGGTGGGGGATGGGGGGGGGCATCCTGACTTTATACACTCAATTAAGAAGCCTGGTTGTCATTAAATATGCGAACAAATACCATGTTAAGACAAGTCAGCGACCTTCATCACTCATCCTCACCTTGTCAGATTCACTTTCTCTCCCCGTGCAGAATAGATTAGTGACACTTTAACCGCCCCCCATGGAGAAATCCGTCCCCCTCCCCCCTCTTGTTCTCCATGAGGCACACAGACACGCACAGGCGAGAGCGAGCTTGGGGTCACAGCACAGGGTCAGCCCCCTCCCCAGGTGCATACTAACCCATATCTCTGTATATTAACCCGTATATTGACCTGAGATGGGTGTGTGTGTGTGTGTTCAGGGTGTGGAAAGACCTACACGATGCTGGGAACAGACGCGGAACCCGGCATATATGTTCGCACCCTCAATGACCTCTTCCACGCCATCGAGGAGACCAGCGACGACATGGAGTACCGCGTTTCCATGTCGTATCTCGAGGTGAGCCGTACATTTCATATATGCCATAGCAGAGGGTGAACACTAGAGGGCGTCATGTCTTACAATCTCCATGTCATGCGTTGAAGAGAGTAGTACGGGGTGCTGTTTTAAGCCTGGCCCTGAGGAAAATTTGGTACAGGGGGGGTTTGGGTTGTCCTCTTCAGACTGTAGCTCTTTGTCTTCGCTTCGTAATGTGACAACTGTAGCGCATGTGACGGGCTTTAAGGAGCCCCCAACCCCCCGCACAGTGCTTGTGTGGACTTGCCTGCTGTTTACACTGGCAGCAAATTTTATGTGTTTGGGCAAACAGAGTTAGCACTCAACTACAATGGCCGCCCCCCCCCCCCCCAAGCCATGTCACCAGGAATGAAGTGTTTATCTTACATATAAGTTGCGGGGGCTGGGAGGTGAAGTTACTCGAAGCCCCCATTCTCTTTAAATAATGGATTCGGCAGCACAGAATCTAATGCTGTCTGTTGGGACTGTTTTAAGGCATTTTGTGCACTAACTTGAATCATACAGGTGATAAATTCATCCGTCCATCCATCCATCTCCCATCTGCATATCTAGGTCAGGGTACAAGGGAGATGATTCATATTTTAGGATACTATCCTAAAAGCACAAAGTGTTAATCGTAAGGGTCAATTCGAGGTGTATGGAGGGAGTAGGAGAGAGTGTGGATGAGGAAGAGAGGGACAGGGGGAGAGAGACAGACAGGGAGCGAGAGAGAGAGAGAGACAGACAGAGATAGACAGAGAAATACAGAGAGAGAGATGAGAGAGAGAGAGAGAGAGAGAGAGAGAGAGAGACAGACAGAGATAGACAGAGAGATGGAGAGAGAGAGATGGAGAGAGAGAGATGGAGAGAGAAAGACAGACAGAGATAGACAGAGAGATGGAGAGAGAGAGACAGACAGAGATAGACAGAGAAACTCAGAGAGAGAGATGGAGAGAGAGACAGACAGGGAGAGATAGAGAGACAGACAGAGATAGACAGAGAGATGGAGACAGAGAGATGGAGAGAGAGATGGAGAGAGAAAGACAGACAGAGATAGACAGAGAGATGGAGAGAGAGATGGAGAGAGAGAGACAGACAGAGATAGACAGAGAAACTCAGAGAGAGAGATGGAGAGAGAGACAGACAGGGAGAGAGAGAGAGACAGAAAGAGATAGACAGAGAAATACGGAGAGAGAGATGGAGAGAGAGACAGACAGGGAGAGAGAGAGAGACAGACAGAGATAGACAGAGAAATACAGAGAGGGAGATGGAGAGAGAGACAGACAGGGAGAGAGAGAGAGAGAGAGAGACAGACAGAGAAAGACAGAGAAATACAGAGAGAGAGATGGAGAGGGAGACAGACAGGGAGAGAGAGAAAGTCAGACAGAGATAGACAGAGAAATGGAGAAAGAGAGTGACAGGGAGAGAGAAAAAGACAGAGAGAGAGACGGAGAGACAGAAACAGCTAGAGAGAGGGAGAAAGAGAGAGAGAGCGGTGATTGACAGAGTCATTTTACATTTGTTTAATACGACCAGAGGAAATAAAGAAAACTATGTACACACCGTTAAAGGCGTAACGGAGCCCGGGGGGGCGGAGCAGGGCTGGGTCGCCGTCCGGCCGAATCGCAGGCATTCCCGGGGTCACCCCATCCTCAGGCAGCCTGGCGACAGCGTTGCCGGGGTCATGGGTTTGCATCCCTACCGGGATGCGCTGTGTGGCCGTAAACGCAGGCATGTCGTCAAAGAGGAGGAATCCGGGGTCAGGGGCTTTCCCACCAGGCTGTGCGGCTCTGCCCCACTCCCGCCTCCGCAGGTCTGTTCGGTGATTTCCCGGCCCACATGAAGTCAGCTGGCGTTTTTATCGCCCTGCCCTTAAATCTGTTCTTTCAGCCTTAAACACACACGCAAACACACACGCAGACAGCCCTCTCCACTCTGCCCCTGTCCCACCGACAATCTCCTCTCCTCTGGCCTCCCAGCACATCCTCCACAAGCTGGTGAGAAGATCTCATTTCTTCCACAGCATCCGAACAGTTTGTTGAAAGTGTAGACAAGTCGGAACCACCTTGCTGCTTGTTTTTCTTGGATCTACAGCACCGCAGCGGGACAAATGCTCTGTCCTAGCCTCTCTGCTTTTCCGGAGATCATGAAGAACGTGGCTGACATGGTGATACAAGTGGTTATGAGGGCAGATATTGCTCTCCAAGGGCAGTGGATATCCTAAATCAGGGGTTTAGGAGCAGAAATTTCTCAATCAATTGAATACCTTGCTCTTAGCCCTAGATCTCAATTTTCACTCGTTGGTCTACCTTCAGATCTATAACGAAATGATCCGGGACCTTTTAAACCCTTCCTCGGGTATCCTTGAGCTACGTGAAGACTCAAAAGGCGAGATACAGGTTGCAGGCATCACCGAGGTGTCCACTATCAATGCCCAGGAGGTAAGGGACCCTTCTTCACAGCTGCCCTACTTAAGGGCGCCATCTATCCCATGGGAGGAGTCCCTACATACGCCAAGGCGTCATGGTGAATAAGGTGTAGTGTCGGTGCAATTTTCTTTCCCTCTGTCGGTCTGCCAGATCATGGAGTTGCTGATGAAGGGGAATAAGCAGCGGACACAGGAGCCTACGGCGGCCAATCAGACGTCGTCACGCTCCCACGCTGTGCTGCAGGTGGCCGTGCGGCAGCAGAGCCGCTGCCGGGATGTACTGCAGGAAGTCCGCTTTGGGCGTCTCTTCATGATCGACCTGGCTGGCTCCGAGCGGGCCTCGCAGGTATGCCATGTGTGCCAATATGTGTCTGCTTGTCTGTCTGTCAGTCTGTCTGCCTGCCTGTCTGTCTACCTGCCTGCCTGCCTGTCTGTCTGCTTGCCTGTCTGTCTGTATGTATGTCCATCTGTCTGTCAGTCTGTCTGCCTGCCTGTCTGTCTGCTTGCCTGCCTGTCTGTATGTATGTCCATCTGTCTGTCAGTCTGTCTGCCTGCCTGTCTGTCTACCTGCCTGCCTGCCTGTCTGTCTGCTTGCCTGCCTGTCTGTATGTATGTCCATCTGTCTGTCAGTCTGTCTGCCTGCCTGTCTGTCTACCTGCCTGCCTGCCTGTCTGTCTGCTTGCCTGCCTGTCTGTATGTATGTCCATCTGCCTGTCGGTCTGTCTTCCTGCGTGTCTGTCTGTCTGGCACCCAGTGGCATGTGTTAGGCTCTTTCCCAGTCCCAGTCTCAGTGGAATCAGCAAATATTCAACTGGAGTGAGCCTCATTCCACTGCATGTAAGAAATTCGCGTTTACATACGCTAGCAACCATATACAGTGGCACTAAAGGGGTCCCTCTGACCCCTGAGAGGGTGTCAAATTTACTCACAAGGAGCCGACAGTCTGAGGAGAGTATATCAAGAGGCTTAGGGGAGAGTAACAGAGTAAAAGGAAAATAGCAAGCAGAGTGACACAGAGGGCTGGCAGGTAGATTGTCTAGGGTTTACCTATATTTACAGGGTCTTGATACATCATGCCTGTCACACGACACGGAATCTCTCAGATGATCACTCTGCTATTGATCAGAATATCGTTTCGGATAAAAGCATCTACCTAACAAATAACCGTAAACACATTTAGGTGCAGGACTGGTGACCAGTATGCCATAAGTATAATCCTGGCTTCTCTCGATCCATCCCTTCCTCCCTCCACCTTCTACTTGCTAATTGGTCTTATTGGTTGGGTCTGGAGCCCGGGGTGTAGCCCTAGAGAAGATGATAGCTTTAAATTACGGCTGTTGTGAAAACTGTGCTGCAGAAGTACTTTGTGGTCCACTTGTGTTTGGAAGCTGCTATTCCCAGGAAAAGATGATCTGGAGTCAGTTTAGTAGGCATATGGTACATGGATACAAACCCAGATCCATCGTCAGATGGGGTCTCCGTGTCAGCCAGTCTCTGGACTGTGTGAGAAATGGCACTTATTAAGAGAAACCCACGCAGACACTGGGAGAGTGTGTGGGCTGGGATCTCGAACCCGAGAGTCCAGGGTCGTGAGGCAGCAGGGCTGCCTGCTCACCTGCCCGCTGACACGGCTGACGTAGGCATGCACAGATCTGCAGGGTCCTTTGCAGATTATTCGACACGAGAGGCTCCATCAAGGGCTGGGCTCGCTCTCCTCAACACGGTGCAAGATCCGTCCAGAGGGGACATTAACCCCCCCCGAGGGCAGCCTGTTTACTGCAGGATTTATCGTAATGCACAGTAAGGCATTTGTAATGAGCCTTATGCTTATGTACGCAGGACTATGTCTCAGTTTAAGGTGACATGCATCATGGGAAATACATATCATTTGTTTGCAGGGAAGGTACTTGTCTTATTATGAGGATCGTTTAAAAATTAATCAGATGGCTAAGGGTGTATCTCCACATTTGCTTTAAAACTGAATTCCTTTCCTGTCACTCACTTGAGGGATATAGATGTTTGTCCATGCTTCAGAAGAGTGTTAAACTCTGTTTACATATGTTTTCTTCCTTATGAGGATGACAAATGACCCTCTGCTACTGATAACAAGCAGTGGGAGAGCGGGGTTACAAGGGCGCCATCTGCTGGCCCTTGGATGGTATTGTGGCACCTGTTGGCTCACTCTTGAACTTGGGGGGTCGAAATGCCTTTGTGTAGGGTTTTTAGCACAAAGTAGATAGATGAGGAGCCCCAGTGAAAGGGCAGAGGGGTCTCACTCTCGTATCACCTGTCGCAGACGCAGAACCGAGGACAAAGGTTGAAAGAAGGCGCTCACATCAACCGCTCCCTCTTGGCACTGGGCAACTGCATCAATGCCCTCAGCGAGAGGCACAGCAACAAGTACGTCAACTACAGGGACAGCAAGCTGACGCGTTTGCTGAAGGTACAGCCAACGGCACCATCCCATAATTACACGCCCTGGCATCGTCATCACGGATGGAGTTGCCATGCGTACTGGGTCGTGAACCCATCCTGTTTTTTCAATTGGCAGGACTCCCTGGGCGGGAACAGCCGCACCGTCATGATCGCCCACATCAGCCCCGCCTCCATGGCCTTTGAGGAGTCACGGAACACACTGGCGTACGCCGACCGCGCCAAAAGCATCCGCACGCGGGTGAGCGCCCGCTGTAGCCCGGTCACCTCTGCTCCCCCCTCACTAGGCCTGGCAGTGGTACATTCCAGTGAGGCTGCGTCTTTGCTAAGTAGCACATCTGTCATGTGATGTGGGAAAGCAGGACTCCTGTAAGGCCTTCTGTTGCTTAAACTGGCTGAGAGTGACATTAGTCCATTCTGTAAGACAATATTTTGAATATTTCATCCAACGATTCAATAATTGTTTTAGATAACACATTATAGTCTTTTAAACATAATTTTCATACTTGTATCTGTAATAATTTCCATCTTCTGAGTTGTTTCTGGGTGGCACTTTCGCCTCACGCCCCAGGGTTGCAGGTTCGAAGGCCACCTCTGTTCTGTGTGTGGAGTGGCTTTTCCTCCTGGTTCTCTGGTTTCCTTCTGCGGTGGAGAGACATACAGCTGGGCGACTTGGCACTTTCTAATTGCCATGCGACAGACTGGCATCCCACCCAGGGAAGTGCCCAGTGCTGCCTGGGCTAGACTCCAGGATGAACAGCTCATCCTTTCTCCTTTTGGGGCTGCCAGGTGAAGAGGAACCTCCTGAACGTCTCTTACCACATCGCACAGTACACCAGCATCATCTCGGACCTGCGCAGCGAGATCCAGCGTCTCAGGACCAAGATCGCCGAGCAGGGCGGCCGTCAGCTCAATTCTGACCGCACCGACATCCGCAGCGTGCAAGGTGACCGGCTGACTCCAGATCAGATTTCAAAATGAGCTCCTAAAAGTTAAGATTTAGATTAGGTTAAGGAGTGCGGATCCTTAATAAGTTAAGGGCACAGGATTTCCAGAACCTTCCAAGAAACTTTGGTATGTTTTGTCTTGCGAAGAGAATGTTTATGTAAGTGGGCCGCTGTGAAAGACCAAACGTCTGAACGAAATATCAAATACAGAAGCATTTTCAACCGACATGCTAATTAACTCTGTGTATCGTTCGTAGTGTTCAGTGTGCCCTGGGTGTAGCCGGTTCCTACAGATGTTCTGTCGGAGTGAGACCCTGTCCCCACCCCACCCCTCCTCCTGCCTCCCGTAGCAGAGGTCCAGGCCCACTCCTCACAGGCGGAGATGAACCAGCTCCGGGAGCAGCTTCTGGAAGCTTTCCGGCAGCAGATGGAGATCCGCAGAAGCCTGATGGAACTGGAGAACAACAACATGGAGATCCAGATGGACACATCCAAGCACCTCCTCACCATTACCGAGTGAGTGGCCCTGGGACTGGTAATCCCCACCCTCACGGGGGGGGCGGGGGGGGGGGGGGGGGGGGGGGGGGGGGGGGGGGGGGGGGGGGGGGGGGGGGGGGGGGGGGGGGG
>JAODJX010000097.1:3052021-3066284 GCA_026776945.1 Isichthys henryi
CCTTATTTTTTTTTTCAAAATGCTGTCCCCCCCCCCCCCCCCATCTCAAGGCTTCACATTTGACATCTACGAGGGCCAGATCACAGCTCTGCTGGGTCACAGCGGCGCGGGGAAGTCTACCCTCATGAATATCCTCTGTGGGATCTGCCCGCCCACTGAAGGTGAGGGATCACCCTGCACATGAGCACGCCCCGGAAATTCCTGGGACTGGAGGTTGCACCTGGGTTCGAGTAATGGGGGGGGGGGTGCACCCAGGTGCTGAGAAGTTCCCACCCTCTGCCACAGGCTCGGTCACCATCTACGGCTCAGCAGTGTCGGACATGGCGGACGGAGTGGCCATGCGCAGGCTGGTGGGCGTCTGTCCACAGTTCAACATCATGTTCGACGTCCTCACCGTGGAGGAGCACCTGCGCATCTTCGCTGCCATCAAAGGCATCCCGCCCAGCGACATTGACCGTGAGGTGAGGGCGCCCCCTTGTGGGCAGGAGAACCTCACATAAATTCACAACGGTCCGTTTCATCTGAGAAGATTGTCTTTGCACAGCTGGGGGTGTCGTGAGGCTTGTTTTTTAAGGTGTTAAAGGTGCAACTGCAAGATTGCTCCTGGTAGCTGGACGTTAGTGGCCCCTGTCCCTAATGGCTTTGCTCCCTGATAGTCCTGAGTGTTGGTGATTCGCTGATCTTCCATCGGGGGGGGTGTTCTCATGTCTCTGTGTCCCCGTGCCACCTGGGAAGCACAAGGAGCGGTCAGGGACCAATCAGTTTACGTCGGAGCATAGCACCTAACACGCGTGTCACCTCCAGGTGAACAAGGTGCTGAAGGCCCTAGACTTGGAGAAGATCATGGATGCCCAGGCAAAGAACCTCAGCGGGGGGCAGAAGAGGAAGCTGTCGCTGGGCATCGCCATCCTCGGGGACCCCAAGGTAACACGTCCGAGGAGGAGCATCAGCAGATACCGGGGGAGACGCCATGGGACGGACGTTAAGGGTTAAGGTCAACCTTTTCCTCCCCAGATCCTCCTCTTGGACGAACCGACGGCCAACATGGACCCCTGCTCCCGCCACCAGGTGTGGTCCTTGCTGAAGAGTCTGCGGGCCGGGAGGGTCATCGTGCTCAGCACACACTACATGGACGAGGCGGACATCCTGGCAGGTGAAACACCCCCTCATCCCCGCCAGAGCGTCCAAGCCAAACGCGGAGAGTCTCTGGGCTTAAATCCTGATCTCGCTCTCGGTTGTTTAAGAGTTTTGAGAGTAGGAATAGGCAGCTGTGGCTGATGGTCCAGCCTGAATGTCTGTCTCCTTGTTGCTTTCTCTCTCTATGCCTTCCCCCGCCGACCCTGGCCCTCCAGACCGCAAGGCCATCATCTCCCAGGGCCAGCTGAAGTGCGTCGGATCCTCCCTGTACCTCAAAACCAAGTGTGGGGTCGGCTACCACCTCAGGTCTTTGTTTTGGGCAAAGAATAATTAATATTTAAATTCTGAGCTGGTTTCCAGTCCACAGGAAGTGTAGGTCAGCTGTTTAATTTCTTCCTATAAAGCCTCTACTGGTTTTGTTGAAATTTGTTGCCCTGGTGACCGGCTCTGTCCTGCCGCTTGCTGTTTGACCTCTGACCCTGCCCCTCCCTGGCTCCCTCCAGGATGTCAGTGAGCGAAGGCTTCCGGGCCGATGCTATCACACCATTGGTCAGGCAGCACGTGCCCAAGGCCCAGCTGGCACGGCAGCAGGAGGCGGAGCTTACCTACACGCTGCCCTTCGAGAGCGTCGACGCCTTTCCAGGTGCAGTGTCGCTCCCGTCGCCCGTTTGTGGGATGACAAGCCCTGCTTTTCAGTGCCACGCCGCCCCCTTCTGGCTGCCTGCAGTCTCACATGTCGCCCTCCCTTGCCGTCTGCAGACCTCTTCTCTGACTTGGACTGCCGGCCTGACCTGGGCATCGCCAACTATGGCGTTTCCATGACGACCTTGGAGGATGTCTTCCTGCGGCTAGAAGCGGAAGCAGAAGTGGAGGTCGACAGAGCAGGTTGGGGGGGGGGGGGGTACTCGACTCGAGTTAACTCTGTGTGACACTACACTCTGTGTGACTAACTGCTTCTTGGTATAGGAGTGAGGCCCCTTATTGTTTAAATGACATCGTTGTTTGCCTTGGAATACTGCACATGAAGCTATAGGGACCGCAGCCGGTGTAGCATCTCAGGAGAGCCATTTCCGGCGCTGTTTTCCCCTGTATGTCCAGTAGGGGGCAGGCAGGGTCATCATGTGTGATTTTCTTGCATGCAAACACAGCTGCGTCTAAGTTTTCATCCTATAACGTCTCCCCCCCCCCCAGACTACAGCGTGTTTAACCAGGAGTCCGGAGAGGGCGAAGGTGACGCCTCCTCCCTGGACGACATAGACCAGAGACTGCTCACCTTCTCGGAGAACCAACAGGAGGCGCTGCGTGGCCGGGCCCTCTGGTACCAGCAGTTCCGCACCGTGGCCAGGCTGCACCTGCTCAACCTGCAGCGTGAGAAGAAGTCCGTCATCTACATGTGAGCGCTGCCGAGGGGGGGAGCGGATGTGGGTATGGTGCATGGATCCATGTGGTGTGTGCTGGGGGGGGGGTTTGTGTTGTAATACTCGCCTTCTGTGGCCCCGAACAGCCTGGCCCTGTTCGCCATCTTCCTGGCCTCGGTCCTGGCGCTGTCCCTTATCACGGGGAACATCCAGATCCACCCCCCTGACCGGCAGTTCCTGCCCATCTATCTGCTTCGCCGCCACCAGGCCGCCCGGAGGTACGCCACCCCGCTGCTGGTGCAGAACTCCTCAGGTGAGTGAGTCAGTGGTCCCTCTGGGGTATGTGTCGTGTGTGTCGCTCCCGCCCCCTGGCACGCGATGAACTGCCTGGGTGTCTGCGTGCCCCGGGGTGTAATGAGCAGGCCGTGGCTGTACCCGCTCTGACCGCACGTCTTTGCCTTCCCACCAGACTCCGACATCTCCGGGTTCATTCACAACCTGGAGTCCCAGGACATTAAGGTGGAGCTGATGAAGAACGTGGACTATGTGGCTGATGCCCCGCACAGCGCCGCCATCAACGTGACGGGATCCAGCAAGGTTAGTGCAGGGGGCGGGATGTCGACCGGTACCAGCTGATTGGCTGTTTTATCTCTTCTGACACTTTGATTGTTGAAGTGAAGTTAGCACGCAGCTTTTGGAAGGTTCGACGCATGGCTGTGTATCCTGCCTTGTACCCGAGGCCAAAGTCACATGACAGTGGAACGCTGAGAACAAAGTGAATTCTGGGAAATGCAGTCCCCCTGTTTCTGTGACCAGTGCTCTGGGGGGGATCACTGATTGTTTTGCCCGCAGGCGTACGAGTACTACCTGGCGTTCAACAGCACCACGGTGCACTCCCTGCCCATGCTGGTGAACATCCTCAGTAATGCCCTCCTAAGGGGCTTCAACGGAAGCGGCCAGATCAGCACCTGGACCAAACCCTTTGAGTTTGTAAGTGTGAGTTCATAGGTGGGGCTGTTTCAAGTGTGTCCTGTGGAGAGGGTGTACCTAGTGGTGGAGGGGGGGGGGATCATCTGCAGTCTGCGTGCTAGCTGTGAAATAACCCCCGCCTTGTGCTCTGTGTGCCCCACCCCCAGCAAATGCCGGACTCCATTTCGTACACGCTGGTCTACATCGAGGCCATGCTGCTGGGAATGCTCGCAGCCGGGATGCCTGCCTACTTCGCCATGGACCACACGCGCGACCGCGAGGTCAGCACCCCCCACTGTGCGGGTCCAGACCACAACCTGACACCACATTGTACTGCTACATAGTGGGTTGTAGGAACATGAAGAGACTGGGGATGACTGCGTGCAGTGTTGTCTCCTGGGGCACGGTTGGTGATGGTTCCTGCGTGACATTACCCTGCTGTAACCCTGCCCCCCCCCCCAGATAAAGTGCCGCTCCACACTGAGGGTCTCGGGTCTGTCCCCCTCGGCGTACTGGTGTGGCCAGGCTGCCGTGGACGTGCCCTTCTACTACCTCATCCTGGTCTGCATGACCAGCACCCTGTTTGCCTTCCACTCCAGTGACTTGATCTATTCAAAAGCGCTCGTCTCGGTGGTCAGTATCAGGGGGCGGAGTTTGTGCCGGGGGTGGGGTTTGTGTGCTGGAGGCGGGGCCTGTTAAATGTTTCCAGTGGTTATTCTTGGTTGGCTTTTCAAAAAAAAAAAAAGGAAAACATGTTGAGTAGCCTTTACACCATGGAGGAAGACGTTTGGCTGCATTCTCCCCCAGACGGTGTGCCTGATTGGCTACTGCTTCGCCATGGTGCTCTTCACCTACGTGGTGTCATTCATGTTCACCCGGGTCCAGAGTAACCGTGACTTCTTCTCCGTGCTCTGCATGATGGTGAGTCTGCATCTTTCTGTCTTCAGAAAGTTAAAAATGATAAAACTTTTCTTTAACCCGGGTACTTGCTGTTGTATGCGTCTGCATTTCCCTTGGGATCTATGAAGTCTGTCTTATCTATATAAACTTATCTATATAAACGGGGGGAAGACAGATTTTAGCTGGTGTTAACTCACTATTGCAGCCATTAAATTTAACTGTGAATGGCAGCCGGTCGGCACATGTACGGCTGCGCACGGTGCTGGTGTGAGGGGCGTGTACGTGACACGTGTGTGCGTGTTCCAGGTGTGCGTGGTCTCGGCCTTCGTGGTGCAACTATCGTCATTCAGCGAGGGCATGGCAGTCATGCGGCTACTGCACAACGCCGTGTGCCTGCTGAACCCACTCTATCCTCTCATGGGCTGCCTGAACTACATCACCAGGGTGAGGCGCTGTTGCCCGTGGCCGCCAAGCTCGCCGGTCCGGTCTGGCCCTGCCGCCCTGACCTTGCGTTTGTGTTCCTATTCTTTCTCTGCTGCTCCTCCGCAGACCACCTTCGCCAACGTCAGCTACGATTACAACGGCTTCCTCATCAACAATCTACTCGTGACCGTCATGGCGGTGAGTCTCGGCCAGGGAGGCGCAGTCCCAGCTGTGCGATCGGCGGCCGGAAGGCCGGTGTGCATCTAACCCGCGAGGATGGTCGGGAGATGGTTGCATGTGTGGAATCTGCACGATTGGGAACGTACCAGGTGCACGCAGTGGGTGTGTCTAGGATACAGGCTGTTTGTTTGTTTGATTGGCTCTTGTGCAAAGTGGGTGGACCGCTTGAGTGACTTTGATTGGCATGTTCCTGGATATCCACCTGGTATGAGTCACTCCCTGTCCTTGCATTCCCCCACCACTAGCTGCCTTTCCTGGGTCGCATTACATATTTAAAAGCCTGGTCATAAGCCAGTGGTGGTGTGTGGTTTTGTGGGTTCAGACTGGAAGGTCGGTGGCTCAGATTCTGTGGTCAGTGAGGTCACCCTTAGGCCCTTAACCCCGACTACTTGTGGGACTGGTTGCAGCTGCTTTCCCAGTTACATGTGGCTTTGTGTAATTCATCAGATAGATAAATGAAATGATGCCGTTTTGTGTTACCGTGGTTATCATGTGACTCTGCTGCATCCCCCATGATTCGTCGCATGATCCTCCACGTCCCGTGTGTCCACAGCCCTACCTGCAGAGCATTCTGCTGATCCTGCTGCTCCGCTGGCTGGAGATCCGCCACGGCGGCAGGACCATGAAGAACGATCAGCTGTGCAGGTCTGCTCCTGGGGGTCTGGCTGAACGGGGGTGTTTGACTGCATCGGGGGTGGAGTCTGGGCTGGGGTTATGACAGATGCTAGTCATTAGCATTCAACTTTAGACATTGCTACATAAAGGAGCCAGTGTCTGTCTTGCCCCCATTGCAGGATCTCTGGCAAGTCCAGGGGGAAAATGCAGAGGAACCCAGAGGAGTTTGAGACCGAGGATGAGGATGTCAGGGTGGAGAAGGCGCGGGTGAAGGAAGCCCTTACCTGCCAGCTCTGTGAGGAGGTGGGTGCGTCGAGCCCAGGCTTGCACCACCCCTGACGCTCCCCATATCACTCTGTCCCAGAAAAGGAGAATGACACCGTGTCTGGGTGTAAATCTGCAAGCCAGCTCGTCTGGGGGCTCCCTGAAATGGGTCATGTTAGGGTTGACCATTAACGTAAAAGCTGAATGATGTTTCACACCACAGTTAAATGGTGATTGAGGAGTTGTAGCACTGTCTGATTTGCATTATTGTAACTTATTGTACTGTCGTCTAATTAATCCAGTAACAGACCAATATAATATAAAATGGGAGAAACTCGCTTTGGAGTAACAGTCTGTCCATTGGGGTGTTTAATCAGTGTGTTATGTGTTTATACAGATTACTTGGCCATAGCAGTTTTTGTAAAATGGAAATTAAATGTCTGTGTGTCTGCGCAGATGTGTGTCTGTGCATACGCGCATCTGTGTGTCTGCGCAGGTGCTCACTCGTGCTCTCTGATCCCCACAGAAGCCCGTGGTTGTGGTCAGCAGCCTGAGGAAGGAGTATCACACCCGCTGGGAGGAGTTCGTGCTCAGCAAGCGACGGAAGGTGGCCATCAAAAATGTTTCCTTCTGCGTCCGCAAAGGTCTGTGTCTGACGGGCGCCCCCTGCAGGAAGCAGGCTGCAGAGCAGCACTAAAGGAGGGATGTTGTCTGTGCAGGCGAAGTCCTTGGGCTGCTGGGACCCAACGGGGCTGGAAAGAGCACCATTATGCACATGCTGGCTGGGGACTCGGAGCCCCTGGCTGGACAGGTGAGTCCTACAGGACAGAAATCAGATATAAAAAATCTTTGGGTTTTGATTCCACCTTCTCCGTTTGGTGCTGCAGGTGCTGATGGGAGATTACAGCACAGAGTACCAGCCCGTGGAGAATCCGCTAGAGCACGTTGGCTACTGCCCTCAGGTGAACCCGTTGTGGCCCAGGATCACCCTCCAGGAGCACCTGGAGATCTACGCCGCCGTGAAGGGGCTCCGGGTAGACGACATCCCGGGGGTCATCCAGCGGTAGGCGCTTGACCGCGGACTCACTGACACCCCCGTGCCTTTTGGGTGTTCTGACGGGGCCGCTCTCTTCCTCTCCTGCAGGATGGTGAATGCCCTGGAGCTGAAGGAGCACCTTCACAAGCAGGCCAAGCACCTTACCGCCGGCCTCAAACGGAAGGTGCGTGACCGGCTGTCACAGAGCGGTACGGTTTGCTGCACCAGTGTTTCACTACGCTTGCATGCAAGAGCAGTTCAGTTCCCGGGCGGCCCTCGGGTGGCGGGTGCGTTTCCGGGCGGCCCTCGGGTCGCGGTCCTGAGCTCTGTTTGCCCCTTTCCACAGCTCTGTTTCGCCCTGAGCATGCTGGGAAACCCGCAGATCGTTCTCCTGGACGAGCCGTCCACTGGCATGGATCCCAAGTCCAAGCAGCGTATGTGGTAAGCTGGAGCTGGTTGGACCAGAACCGGACTGATTTCCTGGTTATGCATCTGAATCATAGATAATAACGATGCCGTTTTTGAGGTCACTCGTTCTTTACGCAGTTTTCATGCTCGTCCACAGGAGGGCGATTCGTGCTGCTTTCATGAATAGCCAGCGGGGGGCGATCTTGACCACGCACTACATGGAAGAAGCAGAGGCAGTGTGTGACCGGGTGGCCATCATGGTGTCTGGGCAGCTGAGGTGAGGGAGGGGCCTCCAAGAGCGTCCAAGTCGCAATGAGAAATACCCTCTTTCGGCACTAGAGGGCGCACAATGGCTCCAACTCTTAGAATCTGTAATATTTTTGGCTTGTTTAACTTCAGTGTATTGTCATTCCCAAAATAAGTTTCCAGTAAATTTGTGACAGATTCAGAACAGCATCATGGATCAGTGTTAGTGATCAATGGTTAGAATTGTATGAAGTAGTATACAAAATGTGTAAGAGTGCCATCTGGGGGCAGAGGAGGGTCTGTTGGCAGGGTTACAGGAGAAAATGAAACCTTGGGGTCCCGGACAAAATGGATGCCGTCCCTATGTGCTTGGTCTGGTAGAGGGGCTTCACATTCAGTGTCCTGTCACAGTCTGTCTATTCCTGGAGTGCTTTTCAGGTTGGGAGTGTGGATCTACGTTTTAATCTCGGGCTGTGACCGCCTTTCTGCCAGGTGCATTGGGTCCATCCAGCACCTGAAAAGCAAGTATGGGCGTGGCTACAGCCTAGAAGTGAAACTGCGGGAGGAGATGATGGGGCTCCAGCAAGTGGCGCTGCTGCACAAGGAGATCCGGGCGATCTTCCCACATGCTGCGCGCCAGGAGAGGTGGGCGCCTCGTGGGGCAGCATTTAGTCATCCGCACAGTTGGGGGAGCTCCGGGGGTGGGGGGGCGTCAGTGACGAACCCTGAATTTCTCGCCTCTGTTTTCACCAGCTTCACAACCCTGATGGTTTATAAGATCCCTATGGAGGATGTGACATCTCTAGCCAATTCCTTTGCTCAGCTGGAGAGAGGTGAGTCAGCAGCTGAGGGGGGGGGGGGGGGCCCCGGAAAAAACCCCCCCCCCCCGCCACCAGGTTAACCCACTTTGACCATGTCCCCCCGACCCCCCACCCCGCTCCCCTCCCCCCCCCCCCCCCGCCCCCCCCCCCCCCCCCCCCCCCCCCCCCCGCCCCCCCCCCGCGCCGCCGCCCCCCCCGCGGCGGGGGGGGGGCCCCCACCGGCATATACCCCGCACCGCCTTCTACATGGTTCTCACTCTTGACTCTTGTCCCCCGTCCCCTCCACCTCTGTTTTTGCAGCCAAGAAAACTTTTCATTTCGAGGAGTACAACTTCTCCCAGTCCACCTTAGAGCAGGTATGCCTGCATGCCCAGCAAGCCAAGGCATCCTGCCTCGCTTCAAATGAGGTCCGACACCCATTATCCTCCATGACTAACCCCCCCCCCTCCCCCACCCCCCAGGTCTTCATGGAGTTCACGAAAGAGCAGGAGGACGAGGAGGATGAACACGGATCTCAGAGCACCACCTTCCAGTGGCAGCGGCTGCAGCAGGACAGCACTTTGTCCATCAGTCACCCCGACAGCGTTGTAAACCAGCTGTGATCCGCCCACCCCCCCATCCGCCTCCCCCGATGCTCCAAACCTGACCACTGCCTCCCACCCTGAACTGCATTTAAACCCTCCAGATGGCTGGCTGGCCATACAGGCACTGCGTACGGGTGAGGTGGGGGCAGCATGGCACCCTCTAGTGCCAAGGGAGTATATACATGCTGGTGTTTGTGAAGCCCCCACCAGCAGTTGAAGCACGCCAGCCCATCTCCCGACTGACACCGAGCATCCGGTCTGAGCCGTTCTCCTGCACTGAGGAGCTGTGTTTCCGGTGGTCCTCCTTTTAAATCCCTTTTAACCGTGTAGCCCACCAGCATTTAGCTTAGCCTTTAGCCGATGACGTGACGTCCTGTCGAGAGAGACACCTAGAGGCGATTGATGGCGTGCGTCATAGTCCACCTTCCTCATTGGGAGCAGAGGATCAGTCATCTGTCCACGCTTTCGCTCCATGTCCCTCCCATGAGAACATCAGAACGTACTCCTCACCCAATATGACCAAAGTGTCTCTTCGCCTCCATCACTCACCATTAGGTGGCGCTACAGCGCATGAAAACACATGTAGACATTGTTTCATAATAAGGACACTCCGACTATGCTGGAGTTCAGTCGGACCACAGTGAAGACCACCACTAGTGTTTGCTCGTGTCTCGGACAAGTGAGCCGTGATTCCTTATAAAGAACAACCAGGACGTCTGACTTTTGCTCTTCATCTTGTTCAGCAGTGCTCCTCCGAATTCTGGTTTGAGTTGAGAGCCCTTTGCCTTCAAGCGATTTTGGCCTGATTTCTTTTTTGTCTTTCCAGGTGAACTGTGGGGGGGGGGAAAGGCGCACTTTTTCTTCTGGGGGGGTCAGTTTGCGCTGTGGAGGGTGGGCTTGGCTGCAGCTCCCATCGTCCGACCTTCGGGGCAGTCCCTGTGCCGTATGCTTGCACATGCAGAGCCAGCATGCCAGTGATGGGTTTTCGCCCTGACGGCATCGGTGTGACACGATTCGCCTGGGGTGGAGAGCAGACTAAGGTGGAGGGGGGCGTGTGGACGCAGCCTGAAAGCCTGTGACCCTGCCCCCCCCACCGAGGAAGCGTGGTGGGCGAATGCTAAAGGCTAACAGCGCTAAGGCTCCTGCATATGTAGCATTCCGCAGCCACAGCTAGAGGCGCTGACGTCGGCTCGGGGCTCGGTGGGTCTTGCATCGTCACCACATCCTTTGGATTGTAGCCTCCAGGCTCAGCCATCCTGTTCTGCAGGTGTTCATTTTCTAAGGCTTGCTTTGCTTCGAATGTAGTAGCCAAAGAGGTTGATGACCTTTGCGGGATGTGTTTTTAATGTACCACTGGCCCTTGGTTGGCTTCTCGCACCACAGCCCCTTGCACGATGGTCACATGACCAGATCCCGGGCCGCCATGGTGTTTTAAGCGTGCGTGACTGCGTGTTGTGGTGTTGATGTGTCGACCGAGTACAATATTGACATGCAGTATTCAAAGGGTGTCGTTGGAAGGTGGGGGGGGGATACAACTTGTCATAAGGGATGATTAACACTTTCCCTTTCCTTGGGGGTTGGGGGGACGAACTGACAGGACGCTGTGGCCAACAGAAAATAAGCAGCCATTTTATTTATTATTTGTTTTGAATCTGGCAGCAGCAGCGAGTGTCGTGGACAGTCACCTAGCATGTGGATGTACAGCATTTTCCAGACCTGACAGCCTTTTCCTAACAGAGGGGGCATTGAAGCCAATCACGAGGGCCGTGTGATGTGATTGGTTTACCTGGTTCACATGGGAAACACGTGTCTCGTAGTACTGCATTTTACACTCATTAATTCTTTATTACTACATTTTTTTTTATTGGGAGCTGGTGACTTGTACCAAATTTTACCTGATGATTTTACATTTGAGGTGATTTGTGGGGACATTTTAATGATGTGTGGATTGACTTAGGCAGTACTTCAGGTCAAGTTACTAGGGGAGGTGCTGATGCAGTTTTATTTTTGTGGGTCTGTGGAATGACCATTAATGATCTTCCTGTCTAATGCCAACTTTTGAGAGATGAACCAATCGTCTCGGTGCAGGAAATGGCAATGGAGAAAAGCAAGTGCGGAATAGCTCTAATGCACATTGATTTTATTTCGGATTTTTTATATGGGGACGGTGAGGAATGAGGGTTTTTTAGAAGTTACATGAGGAATATACACTCAAGATGTCAGTGTTGTGGTTTGACACCTCTGATATAGTGAGTTGGGTATATTTGGAAAATATATACAGTTTCAGTGTCTGACATCTAAAGACGCCAGAGTGTAACAATACAGTGGAAAGTCTTTGAAACCCCGCTGTGTTCATCACATGAATTGTCAACGTTTCATTTTTTTAAATCGCACTGCTTGTGTTCTAAGGGCTGAATTTAAACTGTAGCTCGATGGGAATGGATTTCCGTGACGTCACCCCAGTCAGCAGGCTTTATGAGAAGCTTTTTAGTGATGTTCAGTAGCTACCTGATTTAATCCATCTGGATTTTTCACTGCATGTGGATATGTTTTGCAGTTCTGTGAGTGTTGGTGAATCCATTGGAATTGTCTAGTTTTGATCATCTACAGAATAATTGTACGTTGCCCTATCTTTATTGAACGAAAGCTTTCAGCAGTCAAGGTTAGGGGTGGGGGTGTGAAGCTGTTACTTATTAATTGGTGGAACCCCCCCCCTTTAAGTGACCTCAATGAAATGCTTAC
The DNA here is from genome assembly GCA_026776945.1 of Isichthys henryi. Taxonomy (NCBI): domain Eukaryota; kingdom Metazoa; phylum Chordata; class Actinopteri; order Osteoglossiformes; family Mormyridae; genus Isichthys; species Isichthys henryi. The sequence continues at coordinate 3,063,765 of JAODJX010000097.1, forward strand.
TGGGAACTCTGCAGCAGCTGGGAAGTAAATTAGCTTGTTACCCTCCATAGAAGTGCTTCTTTCTGGGCAGTCTTGCTTGGACAGCTCACATCCCATCACACTACAGCATTTCAGTGGCATTGAGGGTCCTGCTGTTGATTTTTCCTCCTGTCTTCAGTCATATTGCTTATTTTCAGTTTTGGATCCTTGACGGACTTCAGGACATTTGATTTCAGATGCCCTAAGGCAGTGTTGCAGACAGACCTTCTCTGTTATATAATCACTTATTAGCTAGGAGGTGATTTTTTTAGTTCTCCTAACTGAATGCTATGTAAATTTATCAGAATGCTCAACTTGTCTTTCACTTGTTCACAGAAAATTACTCCAGGACCAGCTGGTGTTCAGCAGAACTGAGATAGGCAGCCATTTTCTGTGGTTCCCTTTGCTCTTATCACTGTTCATAACCACTCCAGTTTTATGTTTTTTTTTATCATGTGAGAGAGAGCTACAGATCCGTAGTGTCATCCATGGGTTCTGTGGAACTTCATCGAGGATTTATTGCCCTTTATCCAAGACCCACCCTTAGAATATCAGTCGTGCTTTGATCTTTCTGTGAAGCTTCTACCTGACCATGAACCGCTGTAGTGATGCATCCCATTCCAGTCTTGTGAAGTTTACCCATTACTCTTCTGGGTCCCCTGAAGTTTCTTCTAGTGCCACGAACACTGAAGAGCAGATACCTGCACTTGTGTTTTATTTTATAAATCCAAGCAGATCAACCCATCTTAGCTCCAGTTATCCTGAAGGCACACATACATTTTCCCAATTGCTGTCCTCACTTGATTAAAACATTTATTCAATGTAGATGTGAGAGTTGTGTGTGCTGCTTGCTGTAGAAGCCCATGACTTGGATGAAGATGACGTCACATTCACGAAAAGATCCAGAGAATTCCAATGGGTTTGCTTCCTTTTTTGCTATGACACTCTGTAAGCATGTTTGCCTTTCAGTACAGCTAATGACTACTTATTTGTATATTACATACCAGTCGATGCATTACAAGTGCTTGTAATTGGTAAAAAGCCAGCAAATTATGGGTTTATTGGAAAGATTTTTAAAAATCTGTAATTGTTTGGTTCAAACCTGATTTTCACCTGGGTGGTGGATGCGGTTTGGACTGAACTTGGTTGGTGTTATTTTCGCAAATATGGATATAATTAAATATGCAATCATCTTATATAAATGCATAACTATTATGTACCCAACATGAAATTCTTGCTGTAATAGTTATGTGAAGTGGATTTGAGGAAAGCCAAACTCAATGCTATGTATGCTCAGTGTACTTCATACATACGCTATGTTTTATAATACAGTGACCCCCCCCCCCCGCCTATCGCGGAAGATGTTCCACACCCATTAGTGATAAGTGAAAATCTGTGATATAGAAAGACCATATAAATAAACATTTTTAAAGTAGTTTAAGCCTTAAAGTAACCCTCCCACATACTTTAAACACATGTAAACTTATTAAAACAACACATATGTGGATGTCAGGCTAACGATACGGGTAACATAATTATGTAATGCATGTGATTCCATTTTAACAGTGGCTTTAATCCGAGGAGTTGACATCCTCTCAATTCCTGTTTGACTAAAGGAAAGTGATGCGGTGGCTCTTATATTCTTTTCATTCTTCTTGATGTATCGTACCGTCGATTCATTCAAGCCATAAGGGCGAGCGACGTCCGCGTAACGCTTCCCTTCCCAAAGCACATCCAGGAGTTTTACCTTCTCCTGAATGGGCAAGGTCTTCCTCTGGCCCTTAGGCTCATTACTACCAGCAGGCTTAGAAGATGAAGGATTCTTGGGAGCCATTGTAGGGCTTAAAATGAAATGAACGCAATCGGATCACAAGCAAGGTACACGATACACAGAGAACTGTGACATGTCGGGGCAAAATCGCGATATAGCGGGGGATCACTCTATTTGTGTTGTCACGGCACTATAGTCTATGACAATATCAGTGTGTTTTTGTGTTGCTGTGTGTCCTGCCATCAAGTGACATGCACTCACACACACCTCACCATCTGAGACTCATTGTGCTCCCTTACTGACTGTGCCCAGTACATGAATCTGTAGATATCTACCCAAATCTCATCAGCTGGTCCAGACTGTAGACTGCACGTTACAGGGAGGTACACCCTCTTCTGGACCAGACTGTAGACTGCACGTTGTGGGGAGGTACACCCTCGTCTGGTCCAGACTGTAGACTGCATGTTACTGGGAGGTACACCCTCTTCTGGACCAGACTGTAGACTGCACGTTACGGGGAGGTACACCCTCGTCTGGTCCAGACTGTAGACTGCACGTTACAGGGAGGTACACCCTTTTCTGGACCAGACTGTAGACTGCACATTATGGGGAGGTACACCCTCGTCTGGTCCAGACTGTAGACTGCACGTTACAGGGAGGTACACCCTCGTCTGGTCCAGACTGTAGACTGCACGTTACAGGGAGGTACACCCTTTTCTGGACCAGACTGT
>JAODJX010000097.1:3143629-3156822 GCA_026776945.1 Isichthys henryi
CCCCCCCCCCCCCCCCCCCCCCCCCCCCCCCCCCCCCCCCCCCCCCCCCCCCCCCCCCCCCCCCCCCCCCCGCCAGGCGGACAGCCAGCAGTCTCTGCATCTCTCTCCTGCACCGGATCACGCTTCCGCTCGTTGACCGAATCTTTGGCTTCCCAGAAATCATTCATCCCATCTTCTTAATCCACCACATGTGAGCCCAAAGGGTACGACATCTACCACTGACCAAATGAGACTTCAAAGGCCGACAAACAAATCCGCAGGACAATCCCAGGAGGAAGCGTGGCAGAAACCTTAACCTGTGCAATATTTGTTCTTGTTTTCTAGTCTCCTTGATAGCATCTGGACAGGCTTATTAGTAAGAGAAACCCGCTCCGAGGTCAATTGTAATTCCCTTGTAAAACTACTATCAACAGCACAACAGAGCGGTCCGAGCTGGAAGACGGGTTCCAAGCAAAATATTGGGCGAGTCCTGCAGCCGAAACGGGCACACTGATGTGAGAGCAGAATGGCCGGGGACGTCACCGCCCATCTCACACACGTCGTCCTTTGATCCCACTGCCGGTCCTTCTCCCACCAGGCCTTGTGCTTCTTCTCCCTCGAGGGGTGGGGGAATTCTCATAATGGATACTTTGGCAGCGACTAACCTTCGGGCTTGCAGACCACCCCGGTCGCAGCCCTTCACTCTTTCCTCTTACGTTCCCATCGGTCAAGAGCAGGAAATGCAGGATGAAGGGGTCTCTTCAATCTGGCAGTTTAGTTTTCCTACTGAACTATGTAAATATATTTAAGATGTTCAAGTTTTTACTCTGGAATTCAAACGTTAGCATTTTGCTCTTATTTCTGTGCTTTCTGAGAGCAGATCTCAACTCAATATTCAGTTACTGCATTGGTAGGCTACAGATCGGTATAGACTGATAGGGACTGTCTTTGTTTCTTAATAACTATTATAAAGTAAAATGACATGCCACTTCAGTCTGGGGGTTCCCAAGCAAACACCTTAGCATATATGAAACCGCAATGTACTTCAACTTTAAGGATTTTCTTCCTTTTCATATTCTAACAATCTTCTGTTTTGGATTCATGGAAACAGATTGACATCTACTGTCCTTCCCTATTAGCTTATTATCCTACCAATGTGTATTTTATCAATATTGTGTGTATAAAAACATCTAGAGTAGCCTAGGCATGCACAAAAGTGAAAAACAAATCAGGTTTTTTTGAAAAGGTTCACTTAACTTGTAGCTAGCTTATTCAAATTCGTTTTAAGCCATTATTTAAGTAATGGGCGATTATTTCTATGTACAGAAAAATAATTGATAAAGGGGGTAGCTGCTGTTGCTGTTTGACTTAGTTGATTATGCTGTGATGGAAACGCATTAATGTAACTATATAAATTAGAAATTACTGTATGTACCTGACTAGCTACTTCTTGGGAGCCATTGAAGTTGGCTAGTATTTCGCAAAGCTGTCGTTTGTGGCAATGATGGCTCTTTAGCCGAAGCTTAAGTCTCTCCGACCTCACAGACACGTTCATGCCTGATGTGGGCGCTTTAGTTATGATCTCTGTGCCCGGCCTTGACTCCATGGGACCGCAATAGCCTGTTCTGTGAACGCAACTGCTATGCAAGTAACTCGCTGTTCGTATCACTGTCATTTAGCTGTGGGTTTGAAACTGTCTGTCCACCGGCTCTATGAAACTGTGTCTTTTGGGGTTCATTCACTATGAATTATGATTGTTTAAATCATTATCTATATGTTTTGAAGTAGCTTTACTCCAGGTTGTAATGACGTTTTTGTAACGATACTGGCTGCCACCGAAGGTTACAATTTCTCACTGCACCAGTGCTTTCCAAAACCCGCGTTTGCACCAAACTCCCGGGAGATGGGGGCTCGATGGTGGACATCGGATGGGATTGCTGTGTCCGATGGGTAATGACGCCCACCGCCGGTTTGGGCGCCTTTTCCCCACCATGACTGCTCCCTTATCTTTTAAAGACACGAATCACCTTGTTATTTAAATGCTTTTATTTTGCATTTAGATCTCAGTTAATCCCTTGTGTGGATGAAGGTAATTTTCCTCCATCAATGGGTCCTGGCAAAGGATACGAAATATTCTTTAATCTTGTTTTGCAAATGTATTGTGTGGGTCGGAGCTGTAGCAATTTAGGTATCGATTTACCGCTGATCACGATGGAAAGAGCCGCTGTAATTATGTTTGTCAAACCTATTCAGCTAGATGTAACGGTACTAGACACTTGTCCTTCATTTCTTGCCTTTGACGAATAATATTAGTCGTGTGAAGGGGCTGTGAGCTTTACTTGTACAAGTCCATGCAATGCAAAATACTTCATTTATTTCATTGCCTCTTTTATGATTTTTCCCCTCGAGGTGTTAAGTGTGTCCGATTTTCTTCTTTCATACATTCTTAAAGTGAATTGAACATGGATTCATGTCACAGAGTTGACTCATTTTGTAAGCGTTTTTAATCAAGGTGGGGGATAAATTACACACAGCTCAGCCGCTTATAATGTACTTATTACATATTTCCTTCTCCTCTGTGTAACTGCCGCATTTTGGTTCTCATGGAGGTGCCATAAAAGACAACTATAACGGTTGGATCGCATGGATTAATCTTAAGGGGAGGGATGCACATGCTTTGTACATGATCAGCGCTGGGTTGACCAGTGGTTAAAAGAACATTGTTTGTCCCTGGTGGGCCCTGCTGTTGGATCTTTTGGCAAGGTATATAAGCCGAAGTACTAGTGTTCTGTGAGAGACGTGCTGCTGTATAAGTGTCAGGAGGCTTCTGAGATTGCCGAGCCTCCATCTCTGCGTTGCTGTGCTCGGTGATGGACGCTGAAGGCCGCTCTGGTCATTGATGCGGAATTCCTCTTGCTCATCCTCTTCTTAGCGTGTTTTAGTTCGTTTTTTTCTGTGTATTTAAGTGGAATTTCAGATATAGCCGTTGAGGTTATGTGTTCTTGTAAACGGAAGCAGTTGTAAAATATTAGGGGAAATAGTTTATATTATTACTGAAAGATGCTTGTATGTTTGTAGATAAAACTGTCAGATGCTTTTTATAACCTGATTGTAAATAATGGCACATTTTCATAAGCCTAGATCATTGTCTTACCGCAAAATAAGGAAATTGTTTATTTTCAGCGCAATATTTTGTGAAAATGACGTCCAAGGTATTGCAATAATTTTTTTTGTGTTTAAGTAGATGTGGCGTGATGAACAAAGCTATTCGTGTTTTCAGTCATAACAAGCTGCTGGGAACAGAACAGAGAAACCAGTTGAATACACTGGATCTGCTGATGTATGAAAACACTGTTCATGTAGGTGTCGCAGTGCACAACTGTTTACATGGACTCAGAGTTAGAGGGTCCCCTCAGTATGTGTGTTTGCATATGATGGGTAGAAAATGTTGTGAAGACAATGTCCCTTTGCAGTGTAACAGCAAAAGCCACACACACACACACAGATACACACCTTGTCTGAAGAAATACAATATGTCTGCATTATTATCAGTCAAGATTCACAAAATCCTTTTCCCAGGATGCATATATATATATATATATATATATATATGTGAGAGAGAGAGCAAGAGGTCCCAGTCCGATTGGCCGAGTGCCGGATTTGTAAACAAATATTTGAAGTTTTTTTTACTATTTTCTATGTAAATTCACTGTCCTCCACTTGTTTCACATTGTCACTATCTTTGCTGTAATCAAAAATACACGACTTATATGAAATAAATGTCAATAAATTAAGAAGCACTGTTGAGAGCTACTGGCTGTGGTTGTCATCATTGATTATCAATGGTACCAAGGTACAGTGTCTGGATTGGAGACTCACTGACACGGGTCAGTGCTGCACACAGCCCCCCAAACTCTCTTTTGTGCATTTGGTAGCATATAGAGTATCAATGCAGTTTTCATGGGAAACAGACATCATGCGGTCATGTGACTGTTAAGCTTTAAATTCGTATGGCTCATTATTATGGACCATCAGTTACTGGCAGGTTTCCCATTGGTTCAACCAGGTAGTGACTGACAGCTGTCCGACACAGTGCTTCTGCTTTGTGTCTATTCCATCCTTCCTCTTCATGACCCAAAGACACATACGTAAGGCAGCAAAGCACCTATAGCAGTGTCCATGGAGCTGGGCATTAAGGGTAGGGTGACCCCCTAATCCAGGGATGGGGGGACACTCTGAGCTACTTCAGGTTTTACAAACTACTTTAAACCCGAAAAGCTCCTGTGCCTCAAGTCTAAATCTGTATGTCTATCACTGTATAGTAGATGTCATTGTCTATAAATTGCCCATAGTTTGTGACTGTGCATGTAAATCTGTGTGTGTTCCCTGCGATGGACTGGCATGCTCACTGGGACAGGCTCCAGGCCTCACAAATCTACTGGGTGGAGGAAAATGTGGTTGTGTTGTGATGTACTGAGGTACACATGTGAGCAACATCCATATTTAAACTCTATGTTATTTTAAATCCATTTAAAGGTGAAGCTGTTTAAGGAAGGTCCTGTTTGTTTCATGGCCTAAACATCCATCCATTCATCCATCTGTCTTCTGTAAGTGCTCGTCTTATTCAGGGTCGTGGGGGGTCTATCCCGAAGGCTACAGGCGCAAGGCAGGAACAACCCAGGACAGGGCGCATCGTCTAAACAGGTGCAACTAATCACAATCCACCATGCCTTCACAAGAGATTATTTCATATCTTTGGCAACATTTTGTTTTAGTCTTTATGAATTTTTATATTTTTAAAGCCTTTTCAGTTATAAAAATAGTACAGACTGCAGTCTAACTAGATCTATGCCAAACAGATACAGAATATCGAACCCGAACGGCAAATGTAACACAAAACACTCGGCTCGTAACGGAGAACTCAGTGTCTTCAAGGCCAGTGGCAAACAGCTCCAGAGGATGTCCTGACGAGCAGGTGGATGCTTCTGGGGAGCAGAGAGTCTGCTGCTGCCCACAGTATAAGAAACGTCACCTTCTGTGTGGGAATTACCCTTCAGAACCTAAAGTAATATCTTTATATAACACATAGTATTTCAAACTTTTTAAAAGTTTCTACAGACAACTGAAAAGAAAAATACAAAAAAATGTTAACACTGAACATACCACATGATCATTACATATTACAAATATCTTAGAAAGATAACTTTAATGCCTCAGAATTATCTGTACTGTGATCTCCAACACTGGGTTGTAGACATGCTGACATTCTCTTATTTTTCCTTTTCCTGTTTCATGTTCATTGTGTCCTTCAAATTTCATCTTGCTTTTATTTCAAACTGACGGACAGTACAGGAGTCACATGTCCAACTCTCTCATCCTGCCTGCTGTCTGAGAAGAGATAAAACATGCCAACTCACAGATCATTACCTTCCTATAAACTTCATGATGTGACGGATCATTTCTATATTCTGCTACTCTTTACCATTGTGCATCTGTCTTTTATGCCTGTAAATCCTAGGGCTTTGGGTGGTGGGGTAGGTAGGTTGTCTTGGCCCCGATCTTTTTGGCATATAACGTTCACTTTAAACTGACAAATAAAGAAACAGAGAAACAAACGATCAAACAGAACAAAACTCCCTCAGCCTGATCTGGTGGGAATGCGGCCTGTCAGCCTTGGGTGCAGCGTGTGTACACTTATGACCTTTACCCTCAGACTGGCATCCATATGACAAACTGCACACGAGCCATGCTTCTGGGAAAGGATGTCCACATAAAGGAAAACACACAAAACATCCACTGTGGTTGTCCATTAAAGGATCCGTCAGATTTCTGGACCAAGTGCGAGGCCGGATGTGTGCCTGTTTTTCAGACGGACTTGGTGTGGAACGAGGTGCACACCTAGGTGTCTTTCAGCTCGCTGGGCCAGATGTGTGCCCCAGTGTACATAAAGGTGTCCCTCGAGAGGTTGTGATACAGGCTCCGGTCACTGCTGTGAAAGGAGGAAATCTACGCCATTTCATGTCCAAGACAACCAAAGGTACTTTTAAGAAATGGACGAAAAGAAACTGGTTTTCCCTTCCCGCAATAAAATCATTCTGGTTCTCAGAACTATAGATACTTGCAAAATATTCATACTTGTCAAAATCTTGCTGTAGCTTTGTGAACAAACTGCAAAATGAAGAGTCAGTGAATAAAAACAGTAGTGATATCTAGCAAGTGTCCCTTGTGTGTCGTTTTTTGTTCGGTCTCCTTTCATGAAAGGAGGTGATGCCGTAATCTGCATGTTATTTATATATATAAATATGTATATATAATTTTTTTTTTTTTCTTTGCTGACTTCACTCAAGCCCCATTTTCAACTGTTGGTGTCCAATCACCAGGACGTGCCATCTTAGGGTGGCTGTCTGTGTTCCAAAAACATCAAATAAAAGAGGCCAAAGGCAAAATAAGAGAGACGAAGTCCCTAACACGTAGACCAGCAGAGGGGTCACTTCCATGCCTCACTCTCTCTCACCGTCCTCACTGCTCCCTGTAGGACAGAGGATACACTGTCAGGCATGGCCAACAATGCTAATCAAGTATGTGTGAAAGTTTACTAAAGTATATGAAATCATAGGGATGCGAGCATGCTATCATTGACCAGACTCATATCAAATAACACAAATTTATAGTCATGCACATAAATTTTGGTAGTATGACTGGCTTGTGTCATTGTCAATGTGAAGAGTGACATTTGTGTTAAAAGGAACCAGACCTCCTGCAGATTCGATGTCGGAGTCGGATACGTGCGTGATGGAGAAGCGGGAGACCAAGGAAGGGGAGACAGTGAAGCGGGAGAACTGCACTGCTGGCTTGGGCTCCGGAGGAACAGCAGACTGCCTGGGGGCTGATGGCTTCTCTGGGGTGCTTCTTGGAGCCACCACAGAAGAAGCATTAGGCAACAAGGGGAAGTCATCTTCCCACTCAAAACCTGCACCTACCCCGAGACAGAGACAGATAAGGTTGGAGTATTCATGCAGTTATTTCACTTTGAGTATCATAAGTATTTTTTTGACTGCTATAACACAGTTAAGCCTATAACTGAACCCCCATGGAGGTTCGGGTGCCCCCTGCTGGCCGCCAATATTCACTTGGGTGGTGGTCCAACATTTTGCATTGAGCCCCAGAAACAACAAACCCGCCCTCTGTGTGTTGTAGCTGTTGCCAATCATAACCAGTCTCCAGTCTTACTCTCTTCTGAGATGTTCCCATCTGAGGAGTCATCAGAGGTGGCATTGATCTTTTCGTGGGGGCGTGGCTCCGTAGTTTCTGGGCCCTGCCCGCAGGACTCTGCCCCAGGGGGGAAGCCATGCTCTGCCAGCTCCCGGGTCGGGCTCTCCTAGACAACACCAAGAAGAGATTAGAGCTGTATTCTTCAGAGCATCATAAGCCTTGGATGAAAAACACATCTCGTATGTATAAGAAAGTAAAAAGTAGAGTAGGCATACCTGATCGAAAAGGAACACTGTGACATCATCAAAGAAGGAAACGGCCTTCTTCTTGCGGTCAAATTCCTCACTGAAGGACTCTGTGAGCAGGGTGGGCATCTTGAGGAGGCTGCGGAGGTGGCAAGCATCACTGCAGTCCATTACCACAACAGGCACAGTTGAGGACTCCTCCTCGCTCTCCTCACTCTGCTCCTGGACATTGTAGCAGCGCAGCTCCTCATCTGATTCCTCGCTGTCTTCTGAATCAGCTTCCTCCCCATCAACTGGTGAAATCCTGCTCTCAATTGGAGGCAGGGGTGGAGGAGGAGATGAGGGACATTTAGCAATATCCATTAGACCATCTGACTCTGTGTCTGTAGCCTGGGCTTCCTGATCTTCACTTATGGATCTGCAACAGACGTTATCTTGCCCCTTTTCCTCCTCCTGGAGATGCCCACACTCTACTGGGTCTGTCTTGTCATCGTTGAACTCTGCGGGTATCTCCGTATTGCTGTCTGTGCTGGCAGAATCAGAGATGAGGGGTTCTGCTGGGGAGTCCTCAGCACCCCCAGATTCTTTACCTCCATCTCCTGCAGTTGAGGGCTGTTGTTGGACAGATGTCCCTTCAGAAACTGTGGAGGAAGAGGACTCAGAGGATGCTTCCTCCCCAGGATTTTCAGAATCCAACCCTAAGCCTTCATCTTGGGAAGATTCCTTTGTCAGGCAACTCCCCATTTCAGGTGGAGATGGGGAGAGCATGGAGAACATGGGTTCTGAGGAGGAGCCACATACTTTGGTCTCTGAGAACTCTCGTTGGGGGGAAAGCCTCTTAACATCCACATCAATTTCACTGTGATCCTCTTCATTATTCTTCCAGTCTCCTTCATCTTTTTCTAATTGCAGAGGTTTCAAGCTCTCTTTCTCCATAGGTTTTGTTGGGGACTTGTTACCATCTTCCTTTTGTACCAAGTCATCGGAATCTAGTTTGTTCATAAGGTTGTCTTCCTTATTCTGGGAAAATCGCTCATTTTCTGTGTCATAGTCAGAGAAATAGGCAGAATCCCTATATGAGTTTTTCTCACATAGGCTTGTAAGGCCAAGCTCTGTCCTGTTAGTCATTGAAACAACTGAAATTGCACTGTCATCCATTTCAGCCTGTGGGACCACTTTGGCTTCAGTGACTCCTGGGGCTAGGTTTCCACACAGAGATGTCTTCCCTAGAGACTGGGAAAACCCTTCAGGGTCCCGTGACTCAAGAGGTTCCTTCATAACAAACTCTGGGGATTCATTGTTCTCAGTGTCATAGCCACTGTCGTGGGCTTTAGGTGGGCTGGAGGTATCAAAAGAAGCAGGGCTTAAAGCATCGCATGAGCCAGCAGTAGACGGTAAATCAATGGAATCAACAGAATCTGGGGTTTCCGCCGGGTCCTGGGGATTTTTTAAGCCGGCTGGAACATTTCCCGAATCTGAGTAATCCATTATAAAGTCTACAAAGATTCCTGAGGTAACGTCTGTGATATCTTCATCACTGCAGTCATCGATGTCCACAAGGCTGATGCTGGAGCATCCCCTCTCAACACCACTGTCCGCAAGCCGACTGCTGTCTGAAACTGGATCTGGCGAAGTGGCCTTCTCTGTTGCAATATGGACAGTCTGAATCATGATTTTAACATCTGTCAGAGATGACACTTCTTGCTCCATACCCTTTTTCCCCAAAATTTCCCCACCAAGACTGGTTTGGTGCTCTGAGTACTCCAGAAGAATAGGGGTTCTGTTCATATCTGACATCTGGGATTGTGATAAAACACATTCTCCAATAAGGGATGTAGGTAAGGTAGATATACTTTTGGCTTTGTCTGCATGGAGTGGCTCACTTTTCTTCTCTCTGATGTAGTTACTGATGCCATAGTTTCTGACAAGTGTACCAGACAGGGGATCGACGGACTGTGGACCATCCACAGTCTGGCAGTACCTGACTGGTGATATTGGATCCTCCCTGCCTTTGTGGCATGGGTATGCACAAGTATTACACTCCCTGGGATTGATAAGTGAGTGGTGTTTGCTGAGGGTAAGGCAACCAGCATTATTTCTCACAATCTCTGGGTAGCAGAGAGGATTATTGGATCGGAACATTGACCTCTCTTTGATGTCCATCTGCGGCCACAAATCCTCTACATCGGTAGAAGGCATGGTATAATGGTAATCCACGTAGGTGTCCTGGCTGCACCTCACTGGCCTCCGGGAGAAGTTCAAGCTGTTGTTGTTAGTGGAGTGGTTCGAGACCCAGCTTCTGGCCTCCCTCTCTACAAACAGGTCATCTTCTTCCAGGTCACTATCCCGTCTGTCCCTGAAAAGGGGGCCCTCTGGACCAATGCTGACAGAGTGGGGCCGGGGCATGGTCTTCCTCAGGGAACCCATCATGTCATAGTAGCACTCACCTGCCATGCAGGGGTCACCGTACCCCTGCCTAGGATCACTAAGAGAAGGTGAGATACCGAGTGGATTCTCCAGCTCACCCAATGCCTGACGTAGGCTTCGGGATCCCCAGCTCTCCTCCTGGGGCTCCACGTTGTCCTCCATCAAATAGTGGTCCATCTCCATGGAGGGAGAAGGGTCATAGTAGTATCCACCGTCCCTATCCTTGTAGGACACATAGTGTCCTGACTCCCAGGGTTGCATGGGGCTGCACACCTGGCCTAAAAGGGGTTCCATGGTCAGGGAGATGGCTGGACTATTGTCAGAGTCATAGGTGCTGGTTTTGCGAACATCCGTTGACCAAAAGGAGCTGGGCTGAGCCTCTGAGGGACAATTTATGCAGCCTACTGCCTCACCACTCCCAACCACAAAGCCCCCATCAGCACTGCCCTCAAATCCAGGGCTATATGGGCATACTGTATAGTTTCTGTCAATGTGGCAGTCCACAGGCTCCTCAATGCGAATGTAATACTCGCTGCTCATTGATGGGCTGTGTGCACTCAGCACAGGAACCACTCCAGGAGTGTGTAGCTGCTTCGAGTCATAGTAGGATGGTGAAACCCCAAGTGTGAGCCCATCTGCCCCACAGCTGCCAACAGAGGGATAGTAGATGTCCTGGTAGTGAGGATTACCCTGACCTAGGGGCCCGCTGGTGGAGGATGAGTGGTAGGGCAGCTCATGCCGAGCCTGCTCCCACTTGTACTCAAAGTTGAGCCCGTGACGGGTCTCGGTGACTGTCAGGACATCATCACCAGGCTCAGGCTGGTAGCTGTCACCCACTGAGAATCGTTCAAGCAGTGGGAAGGAGGATGAGGAGCAGGATGGGGGCAGGCCCCCAGCGAGGCCGGCACAATGACTATTGTTGGGCCGCATGGAGTTCCAGCGCTTCTCGAAGTCTTCCTCGGCTTCACTCGCGCCTTTGGCGCATAGGTAGCTGAGCAGCAGGTGTACCTCTTCTGCTGTAGGCCTCTGATCTGGCTGCAACCAGCAGAACTGCATCACCTCATACCTGGGCATGAAGAAACGAGGTCAGGAAAGATGGAGAATTTTTTTTTAGAAACACTCTTACGGAAACAACCCAAAACAAAATGTGAATCAATGGATTATTGGCCATGACACTGGTCACTTGGTCCAGACAATATGAACCTCCTAACCCCCAGCTCCCTTGGCGCCCAAACAAGTGGCTGCCCTTTGCGGACAGCATGCTTTACTAAGAAAGCGTAAAAATTATTTCCCCATGGAGACAATAAAGTATCAATTAAATAGGTGGCTGTCTCTCTTAACCACACCCATGTATGATTGTGACTGGGTGGCACATGGATTCAAATGTGCACTGATAGGTCAGGAAACTGATGACTCACCAGCGATCAGAAAGGGGCACCTTCAGCAGCGGCTTGGGCAGCTTCAGCTGCTGCTCCTTCACAGCATAGGTGAGCACCTGCCTGTCCGAGTATTGCCGGTACGGCTGGTTGCCCAGCTCAAACAGCTCCCAGACCATCACCCCCAGGGACCTGAAACAGGGCCAGAGAGACCTCAAGCATTCCAACCCATGTATTAGGCTATGGAAAGTAGGAAATATGCTACTAAAGCATGCTAAACTGTGGTTTCCTATCCTACGGGGGAGCAGAAATGTCATAAAAGCACATGTTGATGCCTGAAAATGCCATGCTTTTTCTAACCCTAACCCTAGCTTCAGATTTCTAACCCAAATCTGGGGCCTTAGGGTGAAAAAACAGGCTGTTGGAAAGTTGTAAATATGGTACTAAAGCATGTTAAACTGTAGTTTCCTATCTTACGGGGGAGCAGAACTGTCATAAAAACACATGTTGATGCCTGAAAATGCCATACTTTTTCTAACCCTAACCCTAGCCTCAGTTTGATAAACCCTAACCCTAATTTGGGGCCTTAGAATGAAACAACAGGCTGTTGGAAAGCAGGAAATATGCTATTAAAGTTTGCTAAACTGTGGTTTCCTATCCTACGGGGGAGCAGAACTATCATAAAAACACAAAATGCCATACATTTTCAAATCGGAACTCAAGCCTCAGATTCCTAACCCTAGTTTGGCACCTTAGGGTGATATATGTGATTGTTCGAAAGTAGGAAATATGCTGCTAAAGTTTGCTAAACTGTGGTTTCCTATCCTACGGGGGAGCAGAACTGAAATAAAAACACATTTTGATGCCTGAAAATGGCAAACATTTTCAAATCGGAACCCTAGACTCAGATTCCTAACCATAATTTGGCACCTTAGGGTGATACAACTGGTTGTTGGAAAGTATGAAATATGCTACAAAAACATGCTAAACTGTGGTTTCCTATCCTACCGGGGAGCAGAACTGTCATAAAAACACATTTTGATGCCTGAAAATGCCATACTTTTTCTAACCGTAAGGCCTGTTTTCTCTCACATGGGCAGAGAATGTGTCTGTTTTTTTTAGCCTGATTTGTGTTCAGTAGCTTAGTGTTAACAGCAGGAGACACACTGATTAGGTCCTGGCTACAGAAGGGAACTGCTGTTATAATCAGGAATTCATAAAAGCATGTTGGAGTAAGTGTCCTGGAAGCAGGCCTCACACTGCTTACCATATGTTGCCAGGCTTGGTCTGATCTACAACCAGCAGGTTGCCGTGGACCTCGTCGACAAGCTCGGGAGCGATCCAGCGCAGAGGCACCCACAGCTGGTCCGACGTTACGAAGTAGTCTTCCTGCATGGCGGGGTTGGGGAGCATGAGGAAAAACAGGGCTGGGGGTTCAATAAATTTACCCACTGGCTACTCTTCCTTAAGGAACCACATTTTGGTATTCAGGACCATGGAAAGCGTACAGGAATCGTAAATCCCACACACCTTGTATTTGTTATGCGAGAGCCCATAATCTCCGATCTTCACGGTCGCTTCGGCAGTTAGCATACAGTTCCTCAGGGCAAGGTCACTGGGAGAGTAGGGTTTAGGCAAAATACAAGAGAAACTGTGAGCCTCCACTGGACTCTGGGAGTCCTGACATCCCCTTACATCTATGTTTGCCAATCCAGTCCTCAGGGACCCACAGATAACCCACATTTTTGTCCCTGAGGACCAGCTTAGGTAACACTGCCCTACATCTCTACCATAGTTATACCTGGGCAGGCCCCCAGCCACTGTCTCACCACCCACAATTCCTTCTATTAACCCTTGTCAGCGTCTCCGGGCAAAGAGGGCGCGCGCGGGGGGGGGGGGGGGGGGGGGGGGGGGGGGGGGGGGGGGGGGGGGGGGGGGGGGGGGGGGGGGGGGG
>JAODJX010000097.1:3249128-3264323 GCA_026776945.1 Isichthys henryi
TTTAGCTCCGGGGGCCGTGGTCTTGGCTGGGGTGTTGCCCATCATTAGCTCATGTGGCAGTGGGCATGGCTGGGGAGGTGCCCATCATGAGCTTATGTGGCAGTGGGGGTGGTTGGGGAGGTGCCCATCATGAGCTTATGTGGCAGTGGGGGTGGCTGGGGAGGTACCCATCATTAGCTCATGTGGCAGTGGGCATGGCTGGGGAGGTGCTCACCTGCTGGTCCCGCACAGTGCCCAGCATCATTGCCAGGTGCGTGCAGAAGCGCAGGATGTAGAATGCAGCAGTGGACAGCTGTCTCTCTGGGGCTTCTGACCTATGATGAGCGTCGCCCAGGATGTGGCCAGTCCGAGTGTGGTCTGCAACACTGCACACGAATGGGCAGCAATGTCATTCCACTGCGCAAGAGCAGACCAACCAGCAGAGGCAGGAAACACAATCCACCCAAAAGCTAGCAGGTCTAAGCCCACTGTACCTTTGAACAAGTTTTTACTTCTAAATTGCATTTATAAGTATTATAGCACAGTGTCCTGGGCTATGCAGGTCAGACACCCATTCCCACCAAGAAACTGCAGGTACAGTCGGACGTGATGACAGGATTTACAGACTGAACTGGATGCTTCTTTCTCTGACCTGAGTGCCTTTGTGAATCCCGCCACTGCCGTGTGGTGAATGCCTCCGATCTGGACCTTACACTCAGGACAATGTGATATTTGCACTGGCCTCCCACACTGGAATAAGACAGAGAGGGGTTGGACCATCCCACAAACCCCAGTCACAGAGTGTGCTGTCTAGGTAGGTGAAGATAAACATTCCTCTCACCTCTCCGACTAAGGACACGTGTCCGTTGGAGCAAGCTGAAACGGAAACAGCACACCGAACCCGACGTGAGAACAGCTCCACCATGAGGAAAGGGCATGAAAGGGCATGATTTGAGATTCGAAGTTAGAAAATCATTTTACGTTTACTTTTCATTTCACAAATAACGGGCACCCCTGCATCAATGCTCGTATTTGTGGTGAATATTACACATGCATTCACAATTAAAAGGAATGGCTAGTTTGTCACAGTCATATCTCCATAGGACCAATATGACAGTAACTGGCTGCACGGTTTTCAGTAATTCAGTACTGAAGGCATAATTATCAATACAAAAGGGTTTCAGAAAGCCCTGCTTACTGTACGTCGTTAGAGGGCCTTCTCCAGTTATCCACTGTTGAGCTTCACTGGAGCGGTCGTCAGGCATGGTGGGCAAAAATGCACCCTGAGAAATGAGAACCAATGGGTGGTCAAGATCCACTGCGCAATCATGTGACACGGGAAATGTAGCAGGGAACAGTGGTGCAACAGTTCACAGGAGTAGTGTCTGGCTGCAGGCGCCCCCCCTCAGGTCCCTTCAGGGGATGAATTATGAATTTGCCATTCTTAGGACCCCACATGTGCGAAAGAGAATAAAGTAAGACAATAAAACAATGATAATGTAACAATATTGCTTCAGTACTATTTTAATCCTGAAGCATTTTGGATATTAGCCTAATTTAGTTATAACATTCTCGACGGGATAATGGTTTTGAAACATCTACTGCATTACATATCATGTCTTTTTCATGTATGCAGAATGAGTAACACAACAGATAATGCGGTAGATGTTTCCAAACCATTATACCATTGAGAATATTAGCGATTTTAACAGGAATCAATAAATACAGTATCTAGGCAGGACTAGTAATAAGTAATCATAGATAAGTGGTGATATCAATAAAAATGCTGTTTGCATTTTTGTTGAGGAAATTTTTACACATAAACAGTTAAACTTTAAACAGTATGAACAGTATAAAATTAAAATGAATATATTTATAATAGACTGACAATCATGAAACATCATGGACAAATATATACGTAGGACATTTTTTCAAAACTATTTTGAAAGAGACAAAATACATGTTTCTCTTCCTGCATCAACCCAGCCAGAAGGGGTCTGAGGGAGGCGGGGCCTGAGAGTGGCAAGGTCTGAGATGGGCAGGGCCTAAGGGGGGAGGGTCTGAGAGGGGCGGTCTGGGGCATGAGTGGGAGCGTGGGCTGAGAGGGGCAGGGCCTGAGAGCAAAAGGGCCTGAGAGTGGCAGGGCCTGGAAGAGGCGTGGCCTGAGAGGGACAGGGCCTGAGAGCGGAAGAGCCTGAGAGTGGCAGGGCCTGGAAGAGGCGTGGCCTGAGAGCGGAAGGGCCTGGGATAGGCGTGGCCTGAGAGGGGCGGGGCCTGAGAGTGGCAGGGCCTGGAAGAGGCGTGGCCTGAGAGTGGCAGGGCCTGGAAGAGGCGTGGCCTGAGAGGGGCATCGCCTGAGAGCAGAAGGGCCTGGGATAGGCGTGGCCTGAAAGGGGCGGGCCTCAAAGTGGTAGCCATATATTTTTGGTTCATAGAGATAATCACCTGACTCTGGGAAGAATAGTGACCTTGCTCAGACAATTTTTACTCTGTATCTAATGCTTTGGCCTGCTTAAGGCTTCCTCCTCCTGGGACCACAGCTGATATTTTTGTGACCATTTCACTTCTGCGATGCCACAGCCTCCCCTCTGACACCAAGACCCCATCCCACTACATGATCTCTGCCCCCTCTGACAGGGGGATGGTTGGGGGTACTTACCGTCATGGTCTGGGGCTGAAAAGCGATCTGGCAAAGTGGGGCCACCAGTGGTCCATCGGTCAGGAACACAGCGGCGGCATGAACAAGGACCTCCAGCAGGGCGCGCCTCTGAGCAGGCATTGATGGTGTGACACGCAGTGGGGAGCCCACGCCCCCCACCTCGTTGTCCAACAGGCCATTGCACAGGTCTTGGTGTTTCCCAGACATGTGGTTATTCAGGAAGTTCGAAAGAGTCTTTATACCCTGGGCCATGTGGATTGATGAGGGGGTGTGTCAGAGTACACAGACCAATCACATAAATTACATTTGTATTTGAAGGGACAGGCACACTTCATACATCTAGGCTACCTGCTGCATAAATCCTAAAAGTAGGCAATGTACATCAAAGAATTACCTTTAAATGACTATGGAAAAAGGGTGTGGAGAGCAGGCAGGAGCTCACCTCTGCCGTGGGCAGCAGTCTGCGGTCAGTATCTTCCAGACGGCAAGTTACCTCGCGGAAGAGGACCAGGGACAGAAGCACATCTGTCACGGCACGGGGACAGGCCAGGCGCTGGGATGACAAACGGCGGAGGGCAGGCTGAATCCCATGTCACTCTGATGTACTCATGCACTACCAGTCAAAAGCTTTTGCACATCGCAGGTTTTTACCACTTTTCCAGATTTATTTTTTTCTTATGTTTAATGAATAATGTTTACTGATTCTTGTTAAACATTGAAAACTTGAGTGAACAACTATAATTGAAAATATTAGTCAAATAAAACAGGTTTCCTTTATAACATGGAAAGAGTCTGTAACAGTGCATGTCTGACGTCCTATTAACTGGTTGTACGATGATGGCAGAGTCAGATTCTAGGCCGTCCTTTAACTTTAAATACACTAGTTAACTGTTTCATCCCATGAGACAGAGCAGTATTTAACGTCTCCTGTAGAAAGAATGTCTCAGATTTTCTCTGCTGTTATGACTACTAGAGGAGTTGATGAATCAAAGATGTGACATTTTCTTGCTAATAAAAGCACTCAAATACTGAACAAACCGTCAATCTGAAGAATACTGTGGGTATATTTAGTAAATATTAAAACGTAAGGAAGTGTGTGCAAAAACATTTGACTGGTGGTGTATTTCTGAAGGCATACGAGAGGAGCAGTGCAACGAAGCCAGCCAACGCGATCAGACGCTGTTCTTTGAGCAGCCACTGAAAGCTTACTGAAGGTCGATTTATTTATTTAGCAGCTATCTATATTCAAAGTGATATACATCTTCTTCTGAGACACTTGTTGGAGCAATAGAAGCCCAACAGTGAAATTACTCTGCCAAATGAGGGATTTGAACCAGTGACCTTCTGATCACAGGCACTTAACCTGAGTCACGAAGCAACCCAGACATCAGACATCGGGCCATAACAGGGTCCCCTGAATGCCAGATCGTTCTGGTTTTCTTCTGCTTCAGTTTGTTGACCCAACCTAGTCCTCGGGGAACCCCAGACATTCCCCGTTTTTGGTTCCTCTCAGTTCCTAGTGCACCTGTACCAGGTATTCGGTGTTCCTGATTGACTGGGAGCTGGGAGGGAGCAAAACTGTGGACTTTCCAGGGTTCCCCGCGGACTGTACATCTACTTTATTTAGCAGACGCATTTGTCTAAAGCGACATACAAGTGAGACAACTAGCACATTACCGACATACAGCTGTCGAGGAGTCGACTAAGCGTAAGTACAGCTAGGCTGAACTTCCAGCAAATTCCCAGGTACAGGCGTAAGCAGGATTGGAACAGAAGCTACACAGCAACTTCTAACAAAGTAAGACCCTAATGAGATGACTTGAGCTGGAAGCCCTAATCAATAGGTACACATAGCCGGCAGGGGTGTCTGACCTGCAGGTGGGTGCTGAGAGTGTTGACCTCCAACTCCAGGAGCGTGTGACACACTTGGTCCCTCAGGACCTGGTAGGGCTGCCCGCAGCACAAAAACCGGTCCACCTTCACGGGGGTCTGTCTCTGGGCAGCCGGACAGAGAGATCTCTCAGCTTCACTTCAGTCTGTCTTCTATAAACATGGCTGCTACCCCCACATGGACCCGCCCAATCGCCCCACACCCAGCTACCTGCTCAGGCCACGATACCTGCAGTCGGAGCACCTCAGAAGGGAAGACCCATCTGCGGTTGGGCCTGTTCATCAGGACCTGAACGCAATCCACTCCCGCCAGCCGGTGGACAGCCCTCAGCAGGTAGACACGGTACCAGTCATTACCGCCGTGCTCCAATGCGGCTCTTACATGGTTCAGAAACCGCTCCCCCAGCTCAGACGGGGCCTCTGATTGGTCGGCGAGAGAAAGAGCAGCCAATCAGAAAGGAAGGGGGCAGTAGCTGGGGAGAGGAAGTGAGAACAAAAACTCCCACATCCATCCCTGAATATGCCACACACACACGCACACACACACACATATGTATATAAATATATAAATGCGACTAGTAAGAGCAGCCTGCGTGTGTCTATAAATGTTTAATTTCTAAACCTAAAGTAATACAAATATATAATTTTACCTTTTTCTCCATCAGAGGATGAAATAATGAAAAGAATTTTTCAAGGCTATTTGTCTGGAATCTACCACACAGCAACAGACAAACAATCATCGTCAGCATAGTTTTCTTTTTTCAAAAATGTTTTATGATTTATAAGTCGGGTTCTGAGAACAGCAGCAGCACCCAGCCACAGTTGTGAATCCTCAACCCTCTGAGTATTCGCCCTTTTCCTTAACTGCCCCCTCCTGGACACCACAGCTACTGCTACGAGTCATGGACAAAACCACATTCATGAACCATTTGCTGTATTTTTTTACCCCACTAGATGGTGCTCTTGGTGTGCTTTGGGCTTGCTTTGTGCCCTTTTTGAACAGAAAACACCATCTAGTGGCATCAAAAAATACAGTAAAGGGTTTATGAAAACTCATTTTGCCCATCGCTAAGTGCTACTAACCCTCGAAGGCCAGCAGGTGGGCAGCAGTGCTCAAGTATGCCCTTAGCTTGGCCACGGCAAGCAGGAACTCAGCTGGCTGGTCCTGGATGTTGGGCATATGTCCACTGGACAGCTGGCTCAGAAACTGGATGCCCTCCTGCAGGTGGCGCTGTTCCTCTGCCATCCCACCACCTCCAAGGCTGTACAGCGAGTCCTGGCACCAGATCAGAGATGTTTCTTATTTACTATATTATTTGTTTAATTCGGTTACCTAGGTTTATGGTATACAGCTAACCTCTCATTTTGATTTTCTTTCATAGATTTGGGATCACAGCTCCGGCAGATTGCAGTTTCAAGCAATTCCTGTAATCTTATTTACTGTCAGGCATTTTTTATAGCATCAAGAATTTATGGGGAAATGGGGATTTGGATAATTGAGCCCTACGCTCTTTTACTGTAAATGTCATGATATGCAAATGATATTGTTTTAAGTTTCACACACCAAAAAGCAGGCGGGATGTTCCTCTCATATAATGCATTCTTTGATATCTGGACAAGATTAACTTAATGCATTTATTTAGTTAGCTTATTTTTACTGGATTCATTGAGGTTAAAAACTTCAGATCAAGGAGACAGGAGCAGTACAGCTCTCTCTCAGTGACATCACTCCCCCATACTCTTAAAGGGGCAGTTCGCCCCAAAACCAGAAAAGTGTTTTTTAGTGTTATCTGTACATCTAGGTTGTTCTGCTGGGAGTTGCCTAGTGTTGGAGATATCAGTTGTAGAAAGGTCGGGCTTCTCTTGAATATAATGGGAGTTAATGGAAATCTTTCTGTGGTGTATAAAGTGCCAAAAAAAACTACATTTGCTAAATTAAACTTTGTAGTGAGACGTTTAATGTAGGAACTATTTCGTTCTACTGAACTCCACACACCAATTGTATCATGGCACAGAGGATATCGCCGGGGTGCTTGTGATCAGCGATACGATTGGTACCTGCTGTTCAAACTCCCAGAAAAATAACCTAGATGGATCGATAGCACTGAAGCCCCTATAAAAATATCCATTTCCACTTTTGTGGTGAACTGACCCTCCTTTCGGTGCTGCCTTTTACCTGGAAACAATTGACAAAGAGAAGGTAGAGTTCCGTCTGGTCCTCTCGCTCCAGGATATGGTCCTGCAGTGTGCGTAGGTAGCTCTGGATGTGATCTTTCACCTGCTGGAAACTGTGCGAGAGCGCCACCCATGGTCACTCCCGGGATGACAGGATAGCCGCCTGGTCCAGTGTACCCGTTTCCCCGGGTCAGTACCTGTACTGCAGTAGCAGCTTCGGAAGCACGGAGCGAACAACCGGATTCTGGTCCACACTGTCCAGGAAGGGCGTCAGCTCTCTGGTCCTGTACGCAGAATCTAAAGCACATGCGGACACCAGCACCACCATTTACTCTGATACCTGCCCAGAAACCCTAACCCATCACACAGACCACACCTCCACAATAGACAGGCAACAGAAACCCTACCCGTCACACAGACCTCACCTCCACATCAGACAGGCAACAGAAACCCTACGTCACACAGACCTCACCTCTGCATCAGACAGGCAACAGAAACCCTACGTCACACAGACCTCACCTCCGCATCAGACAGGCAACAGAAACCCTACCCGTCACACAGACCTCACCACCACATCAGACAGGCAACAGAAACCCTACGTCACACAGACCTCACCTCTGCATCAGACAGGCAACAGGAACCCTACCCGTCACACAGACCTCACCACCACATCAGACAGGCAAGAGAAACCCTACCCCTCACACAGACCTCACCTCCACATCAGACAGACAACAGAAACCGTCGATACCTCCCACAGCACCCCGGCAGGGGGAATGTGGGTCTTCCCAGCTGAAGGCTAGCTCTTTCCAGTGGGAAGGTTCTTTACTCTCAGTCACATCTTAACTCTAAATCATACCTGGATGCCATCCTGGGACTTGACCCTACAACCCTCATTTGTGTCCTAATCCCCACCTCCTGCCCCCACTTACCCTGTTTACTGAACAACAGGGAGAAGAGAAGCTCCACCACTCCTTTGTGGGGGTCGCCTCCTCCACAGAGACAGAATCGCGACACTACCTCCAGGAAGAAGGCATTGCAGTGCTTCCTTAAGGCTCGATGCTGCTTCAGAGATGACCTACAGGGGGAGAGTGTAGACAGGGCTGTGTCTGGCAGGGAGCTTAGCAGGAGAATTGGATTAAAAATATTTGCCATTTGTCTAAGTGCAAGTACAATAGAATGTACTAATTCCACCGTTTGAGCATGGGGTCAGGAGCATTTTTGAGGGGGTTAAGGGGGATTCAAAACAACAACCTTCTGATTACTACCATAGTGGTCCAATCCACTAAGCCCCACAGCACCCCCTGGGGGTGTGGGAGGGAACAGTATGATTGTGGAGGGAGACAAATTGGCAGATGTTCCCCACACACCTGAGGCCCTGAGACACTGTGAGCTGAAAGCTGTCTGGCACGAGTGCGCGACACATTGGACAGGACTGCTGATTGCTCTGAATGCTTCTTTGGAGGCAGCCCAGGCAGAAGGTGTGTCCGCAGGTCAGGGCGACTGGCTCCTCCAGCTCCCCCATGCACACTGGGCATTTGGTGCCGTACCTAAGAGCAGAACACAGAGCAAAAGGGAAGGACAAGGAAGGACCGCTAACGCAGAAGGCTACAGCTAACTGCAGCAAGCAGAGGCCATTCTAGGAGCTTTGAGGTCAGAGGCCTAAGAAGGGCCATTAGTCAAACAGAGGCGCCAACCTTGTCATTAGCCAATGACATGTTTTGAATTGGTGAATGACAGGGGAGGGGCACTCCAGCGGCCAATCATCTTTCAGCTGGGGGCAGAACACCTCTGGTAACAAGCATAAAAAAGCTTCAGCCAATGGCTAAGCAAACACCTATGGAAGCTTTACCTGAAGTCTAGCTGGCCAGTTTCCTCGTAGCAGGAGGTCAGGATGCCGATCACTTTTGTTAGTGTGCCTTTGTCCTTCAAGTCAGATGACTGCTGCATTAGCTGCGTATAACAGAAAAAACACAGTTTGACTTTAACTTTGACCTTAAACCTGTAAATGATCTTCACCAGCCCTCAAGGCAACATATGAATCATCATTATGTAAAAACGACATGCAAAACTCCACAGCTGTCAGGCAGTAAGACTGACAGAAGCCTGGAGCCGACATTCACTCACGACATGAAGGTGCCTGCAGGTTTTCAACGTCAGCTCCTTAAATCGGTGTTCGTTCACTTTCAGCACCACCTGCTGAATGAATGCTGCCACTACGAGAACCCCCCGCCAGGCACCCCTTTGAAAACCGAACAAAAACACAAAATGAACTGCGATATTTATCATCTTTTACGGACAGCCATAACCAAGTACATAAGTACATAAACCAGGTACAGTTTTATCTTAGCTAGGCGGTGTATTAGACCTAGAATCAGCTTGTACTTTTGCTCTACAAGCAGAAAGTACATTCAAGTAAAAAGTATTTTTACTGTACAAAAATGTACAGTACCCTGGAATTTCATCATTCAGTTTAATTTATTTTTTCAAATTAGCACCCAAGCAGCTGGAGTTTTGAATAATTCTGCTTTTTGATATAATTAGAAAAGTGTTTCTGTTATATTGATTCCTGATACAAACGGTCTGTTTATCACAGCAAACATGCTTGCAGGTTTAGACTAACCTGATATTCTCCAGTTGATGAAGACAGCCAGGACTACAGAGGGCGCTAAAGTTCAATCCGAAGGCACTCTCCACAAAGGGCTGTAGCAGTTGCACTCTGTGCAGGAAGGTTTTGTGGTCATCCATATTCACTTGCTGCACCTCCTCCACACACACACCCAGTGCCAAAATGTCTTCACACTAATGTAAAACAACACGACAAAGAGTTCAGACACAGTTTGAACACACACACACACTCACACACAAAGAAATGTCACACAGCAGCAGTGGTCTCACCAACTCAGGGGGATCTTTTGGCCCCTCCTGGAGCAACGTGCGGACTATGTGAGGCTGGAGACGGAGTAACTGCAAGAGCGTGTCCAGCCTGGGGGCATAGAGCCGAACAGCAGCCTGGATCCAGGGGGGGGAGAGCTCGGGGTTTACCTCCAGATGGCGCTGCAGCTCCGCGATGCAGGCCTGTATCGCCTGTGTGAGCACCTGCAGAGTGGATGGAACAGGGAGGAGTTAAGGGGTCAATGTGCAGCTCAGCGGGCGAAGCCTCTGTGCCTGTGTTTGGAAAGATACTCGTTTGAGCCCAGCCTCAGTAAAATAGTCGGAATGCCCTTGAGTAAGGCCCTTAACCCCCAGCTCCAAGAGAATTTCCCCATGGGGATCAATGAAATGTCATTATTATTATTATTATTATTATTATTATCCTGAGACATGTACGGTACGATATACAGCACCGCGTGTCAGTTAAGGACACACTTCACACATAATATAGTCTGCCCCCCCCTCCCCTCCACTCTAAGGCTGGATCTCCAACAAGGACTGCCACCCCACACACACACACACACACACACACTGGAATCATACCAGTAATCACAGTCTACTTATTACACATTCCAGTTCGTCCAGGTTCATTCCCCACTCACACAGCTGTTTAACTGCAATTTTTACCTGTACTTTGCTAATGTCCATGTCTCAGTATGTCATGTTTAAATGTCTTACATATTTACAGTATATTCTCTCTATTACTGATTCTTGTGTGATGACCATCAAGATCAAAATTTCATCTCATGACCCGCGATTCATTCAGCTGAAGGCGACAATAAAGACTCTGGAAATCCTCTGAATTCCCTGTCTGAAGTAGAGCCTCCTGCGGAGAAGGACTCACGCACCATCAGGTGCTCCTCTGACGAGATCCTGAAGTGCATCAGCAGGAAGTCCTGCAGGTAGCGCCGGCCAAAGTGCACAGCCTGCGGCTCGGAGAGCCTCGCCATGTGGCCACCAAGTCTGCTGCCGGCAAAGGCGTTGGTAAACCTCAGCACCCTCTGCCTGTCGTCCGCCTGCGTCACTGCGGGGAGGGAGACAGGGCATCTTGAGAAGAATCCACCATGGTGAGCAGATGCCTGTGAAGCCCATTGAGCAGAACGTTGGCCCTAACCTGGCAGAAACTCAGACTCCTCCCACAAGCTCTGGCAGTGCATTCTGATCAGCCAGCTGAAGGGGGCAGCACAGGGGCGCAGCTCACCGGCCAATAGGATGTGACACTGCACGGGGATCTCTTTATCTACCGGGCTGGGAGCGAATGGGGATGCAGGACACAAATGGCATGAGCAGGAGGTGAAATATAAACATATTACTCACACAAGGAGTTTTTTATTTATTTTTTTTGACAAAATGATCTCAGCTATTAAGGTGACCAAAATTTGACCCATCTTAGTCAGACCTTGAGTTTTTGGGCATCACCAATTCCACAGTCTGCTGGTCCTCCAGAATATCTAGCCACAGGCAGACCAGACCCTCATCAACCTCTGGATGGTACAGCAGGTCCAGGTTAGCATCCCGGTCCAGAACCTCCAGCACCAGAGCCAGGACTGGAATCAGCATATTCTGCAGGCAGCGCCACAAGGTGTGCCTACGGGCGGGACAGAGCCATCAGCCAAGTTCATCAATGACAAATGATTTCCCACAAGGCTTTGCTGCTGATTCCAGGATCACATGACTCTCTGTCATGGAGGGGGGCCAGGAGTACCTGAGTGTGCCTCCCTCCTGCAGAGCGAGTCGCTTTCGGGCCTCCTTGCTCACCCACTCCCTCGGGGAAAGCATCTTCTCTTCTTGTTGTGCAAGCAGCGCTACCAGCTTCCTAATCAGAACCTCCAGGAACCGCGCTGGTACCAATGGGTATAACAAGGACAACAGTGTTACTACTATTGAGTGGAACCGACGATGCCACTCCAAACAGCAGCACAGAGCCTCGAGGCCAGGAAGCACTTGGGGGGGTGGCCTGGGTAAGTCATGTGACTTTAATCGTTTGCATTGATTGGTCCCATGTCTCTTTTTTCTCACATTGCTTCTTCTTGACAGTACATGGGACCAAGGTCACATTTGTGTATATGTATATGTAGAGTGACAAGCTTAATAGCAAAATAGTAACCAGAATCTGGTCTTCCCATTGGCCCTCAAACCAAAAACCCTGGTCAGTTGAAGTATCCCCATCTTATGGTTTTTGTGGTGCTGGTGGGGGTTGGGACCCACCTCCAGGCTGTGCTGCAGAGTCCTCCAGAAGACTGAGCAGCATCTCCACACGCTTCATGCTGCGTGAAGCCTGTGATTCGGGGTCCTTCAGCAGGCACACCGCTCTCTGAATGCAGGACCTCAGTAGGGAAGGTCCATGTAGCTGGGCGCGGGGAGCCTGCTGTGACCACACACACACATCACACATCATCTGAGCTAGCCGCTACCATCTTTCAGTTTGATTGTCTCATTGCAGTACTATGCATTATCATTGATACCTGTTACCCACAATTCTATTGGTTTATTCCATCATTAGAAGCATTATAGACCATACATTTTTTGCTTGGCTGCCCACATACTGGAGCATATATATCAGTGAGTCCTGCTCACAAATGTCAGGAGCGTTTTGTGATGTGAGGCTTCTGAGTCCATCTTCTTAATCACCACACTGCTATCGACTCCGTCACCCTTAGAAACCTGCCGTTAAATAAATCTTTACCTCCTGGCTTCCATTAGAATCTCCCTCACGGTCTCCAGGTTCCTCTGCGGAGTGAGAACAGCAACGTGAAAGACCTGGTTCCACTTCCCAAGAACAGACCCACGGGACACGGGGACTGGAGGGCAGAACTGGCCAATTTAATCAGCACCCTTTGAATAAGTCAGGCAGCCAGATCGAGACAAATACAAAAGTTGTCATTTTCACTTTAAAATCACTCAATCCCTCCATCTGCCCCCAAATGCTCCCCTTTCCCCAAAACTCCTTTTTCTCCGAATAAGTAAAGCAGAGCGAGCAGAAGAATTAACTGCTCTGGAACCATTAGCAGTCCCAGTGTCCCTGGTGGCGATAAGAGACAGCACGTGCAGGCGGGGTTATCGACATGTGGAATGAGGGGGATTCTTGCTGTTGTAGCCTACAGCAAGATAAATCACCTAAATCACCACGGACAGAATACACCTCTATAAACCAGAAAACTTAAACATTATCTCTGATTAAGATTCAGTCTTACACATCAGCAAGGTAGAAACTGAAGTAAAAATGACAAAACGTCACCCATCCATCCATCCATCCATCCAAGGGGAGAGGAGCTTATCCTGGGCATCAGAGGGCACAGGATACTAATCCAGTGTCTGCATTCATACCTTCACTGAGACACATCCATATAAGCGTGTGTCACACGTACCTGAAGAGCTCGGCAGGGCAAGCAGTTCGCTGAATGGCGTTCCACAAAAGGCAGAAAGGTCGGCGCTCATGTCCTCGGTGTCCCTGAGGTCATCGATGTGCATCGACAGCCACACACCTGGGATGGCAGTGGAAGGAGTCAAAGGCGGCCGATACATGAGGACGTGCAGGGATGCACTTCTCCCGAAATCTACATCCTGTTCTGGTGATACCACTAGGGCCACAGCATTCAAGTTGCTAAAAATATATAGCTTGTTGTTTGCCCAGAACATCTCACACAGAGCGCATGTGCAGAAAGGATCCTTATGAGCTACATCAGAATTTACATCCATCCATTCATCCGTTTTCTGTAAGCGCTTGTACTATGCACGATCGCGGGGGGTCCAGAGCCTATCCTGGGAGTTACAAGCGCAAAGTAGGAAACAACCCAAGGAACAACCCATCACAGGGCACACTCACACACCATTCACTCACACACCAGTCACTCACACACCATTCACTCACACACACACACACACACCTATGAGCAATTTGGTAACTCCACTTAACCTCAGCATGTTCTTGGACTGTGCAGGGAAACTGCAGCACCCGGAGGAAACCCCACAACGACACGGGGAGAAAATTCCACACAAATGGAGCTCGCCTGTGTGAGGTAACACTGCACTGCAGTGCCACACCTGCCCTCAAAATTTACAGTGTTTTCCTTTTCATGACAACTCTATGATTGTGAGGATGAACAGTCATGCACACCAAACTACAAATGGTTTAATTAATGAATTGGTTTAATTTTATTAATTTTAATAACCCCCCCCCAACACAAGAGAACGAATCAACCCCGTTATCCCCAGTGCTAGGCCCCGCCCCCAGAGCACCTCCTTGGAATCCAGTGTACAGGGATTTGCAGGGCATCCTGGACAGCTTGGTTATGAAGATCACATGACAGCAGCGCTGAGCAGGCCCCAGGGAGCTCAGTTCATTCATCGTGCAGTACCTGGTGGTGAAAGAGAAACAAAGGCACTCAGTGCTGCGATTTCAGCCGGCAGTCGGCCTGTTCTCGGCTCATGCCACAATCAGTACTCACTTTGCAGAGGCTATAAGCTCATTGCTGTACGTAGATTCCTCCATGTCTGTCTGAATGAGCAAGATACGAGTCGAGGGAGCTCCATCGTGAATAAAACACCTGTGAAATCCAACGGCAGATTGACTAACCTTAGCGAAAGAAGCGGTTTGGAAAAACAGTCATTTCCCAAGATGGGGCCCAGACTGGCCTTAACCTTATTCATCTGCAGTTGTTTACCTTCCACTAACAATTCAAGTGTATCCTCTTCCTGCCATTCTCCTAACATTTTTTAAATTACCTTTAACTATTTATTTTCATTCTTCCATCTTTAGGTGAAATACAAATTCTCATGATTTAACATTTTCTGTTAACACAGTGATTCCGTATTGTATTTGTGGGACTGGACTTCCACACGCCTTGTGCCATGTACCTAATCCAAATGTACCATTTTCATTACTTGTCTACACTCTGTTGCTGGATGGCTATTTTTATATTGCTTTATTTTACTTTAATGGGACCAATTACACCAAAACAAATTCCTTGTACTCGGGCTGTATATGGCGAATATTCTGATTCTGAAATTACTATTCTTACGTTCTGTTCAATTAAATTCACATATTTCAGAAATTTCCAATGTCCAACAGTAGCCAAGAAGGGGCCACACCGTATCTTTGAAGAAAAGGAGGCCTCGGTGTCAAACTGGTGCAGGGAGAGCAGAAGCAGCTTGCAGGATGAGATGGTCTGCATGTCCGACCGCGTCAGAAGACTGGAGAAGGTGGTCACCTGGCCAAGATGCAAACACAGGCAAGTGCAGAAGTGCCTAAGAAGGTGCCAGTTGCTCACTGTCACTAGTGTGATTAGACCACGCTCGGCCACTGTCACTAGTGTGAATAGACCACGTTCGGCCACTGTCACTAGTGTGAATAGACCACGTTCGGCCACTGTCACTAGTGTGATGAGACCACGCTCGGCCACTGTCACTAGTGTGATTAGACCACTCTCGGCCACTGTCACTAGTGTGATTAGACCACTCTCGGCCACTGTCACTAGTGTGATTAGACCACGCTCGGCCACTGTCACTAGTGTGATTAGACCACTCTCGGCCACTGTCACTAGTGTGATTAGACCACTCTC
>JAODJX010000097.1:3283941-3297595 GCA_026776945.1 Isichthys henryi
TCCATCTACACCCTAACAGGCACATGTGACTGATCCATCTACACCCTAACAGGCACATGTGACTGATCCATCTACACCCTAACAGGCACATGTGACTGATCCATCTACACTCTAACAGGCACATGTGACTGATCCATCTACACCCAAACAAGCATATGTTACTGATCCATCTACACCCGAACAAGCATATGTTACTGATCCATCTACACCCGAACTGCAGATGCCATGAAAGAGAAACCCACCGACTCCCTCTGGTATCGACTTCTCCTTGTCGCTTCATCTCCTCCGGCTGCGTCTTGGACTTTCCCCCACGGTCTGAGCTTCTTCCCCTGGATCTCGTAGACTGCTGAGGATTCTTGCCTTCACCCACCTTGTCTGAAACTGACTGTGCTTGGACCTCTTGAGGAACCTGAGAGTTGTCTTGGGAATTACCTGAGCCTTGATCTGGATGCTCAGGTAGTTTGTGCTGGTCGCTGTGAGCGCTGCCTGGATCTTTCTCCCCTTGGTCTGACGCTGGAGTTTGGTTGGTTGTCACAGCGGTGCACTGGTCTGATAGTTGGTCTTGTTGAGTGGTATTAGTGGGGTCCGTTTGCGTTTGCTGAGTGCACAGCTCCACCATCCTGGTCTGGGTTTCCTGGTCCTTCTTGGTCACCCATCCTGCTTGGTGCTGTTCCTCCGTCTGCATCCCTGTGGTTTTCAGTCCTCGGATGTCTGGTTTCTGCCGCCTGTTCCCGTCATTCCTGGGTTGTCCGTCCATTCTTTTCTTTTTACCACTCTTGGTTGGAGGCGTCTCCGTTTCCATTAAGGTCCTTTTAGAAGAGATGGCACTTTCATCTTTAGCCTCCTGTTCCTTCATTTGTTTCTTTTTCCCTCTTTTATTTCTCTTTTTTGGGGCTCGACCTTGACCTTCATCCTGGGGCTGTAAGAGAATGAATAAACAGTTATGAGGTGTCTGTCTGAACACTTGGAACTACATGTGACTTCTCGGCACCGTCATGTGATCAATGTACGCTGGGGCAAGAACACAACAGTGTGTCAGCAGCCGATTCAGCCTTTTCAGGATTTCAACATCTATGTCAAGTTAGCAGAAGAATATTTCGAGGATAACATTTCAGGACAGTTACTGCTGTTATGCTGCTGTATGAAAAGAATGAATGATTTTGGGAAGGGTCATTAAAGATACTTTAGATCTGCTTCCTCTCTCACCAGCTTCTGATTCTCTGGAGTCCCAAGCCTGTTTTCCAAAACCTGCTCTGGTTTCCTGATGGACTCCTGCTTCATTTGGCTCCCCCCATCATCCATAGCAGACAAATGCTGCTGCATTCCCTGTTTCCGAGAAGTGTCTGCCTCATCTGGGTCGGTCTCCATCATCAGCGGAAGCTTGTGGGGTCCGCACTGCTGCCAGCATGCGTCTGGGTCGGCGGCGAGCTTCCGTGTGACAAGGCAAGGCCCAGAATGGGGGCCACTCTGTTTTCTCTCTCTGTCTCTGCTTCCAGTTTTGAGTAAAATGCAAAGATAAGAGAATTGTAATTTATAATAATAAAAGGTGTGGGTGAGGTACAAAGGTTACCAGGCTTTGTCTACAGCAAGTTCAGTGAGTTTCTGTTTCCTCATGGATGTGTCTGACGTTTCCTTTCAGTTTCTGAATTAGGATACGTTTCTTCTGAGCCCAAACAAAACACACGTTTTGTTTTTTAGAAATACATTTACCAACATGACATTTTAAGAATTGCCAAATACAACCATCCATTTACTCTAATTGCTTATTATGTTTTCAGGCTGCGAGAGAGAATCGGAGGAAACCCCACGACTACAGTGGGAGAACATACAAACTCCACATACATGGAGCCATGGCAGAAACTCGAACCTTGATCCAAGAGGTGCGAGGAAACACTGCTAACCACTGGGACACCATGCCGCCCCAAATGGCAAATAAAAAGCTTAATTCCACTTAACATTTAATTTCATTTCATGTGACTGGCATTAAAATAAAATGCGAATGTGACAGCTATACTGCCGTAAAGCATACATTTGGAAATCATAAAACGTGTTGACAGCACGTACATTCGTGAGACAAATACCTGCATGCATTAACTACTGGAAAATACACGACGTCAATCAGCTTAACATAACGTAAAGGAATACCGAAGAAAATTTATCTAATGATACCTGCTGCACTTCGAGAACAATTCGAAATATTAGAAAAGTATCCCTTATAATTTCCAGTGATTTATGATTGCATTTTATGTACTTGTTTTTTAAAGTACAGAAGACGACACCGACGGGTACCTACTACGCCAAGCTGCCGGTCCAGTGAGTAACGCTGTTTGCTTCGCAGAGCCGAATCTCAATAAACTGGGCGGCTTGCCCCTTTCGGTCAAGGGACACTGGCGAAAGAGTAAGTTGTCGTGTCTGCTTATTTATAGCATAAATATAAAATGCAAACTCGAATTCGACATTTAAAAATCGCAGTGCGATATTAACTCCGGTGTTGCGCTCTTTAATAAGTTACCGAGTATTGCATGAATGGCCGTAGCTTTCTTAACAAAAGGAACCATTTTTCTGCCCTGTAGTAACTTGGAGTTGCGCGAACCTCCCTAACTCGAACTCCCAATTTCGGTTTCGTTTCAGCGTAAATTGAACATACGAAGTGAGAAATGGGCCGGTTTGAACGGTAGGTGGCGTACGAAACTTTAATATAAAAAAAAAATCACACAAACACTCACAGCAAAAATACAACAATATCGTTTATTTGATGCATTTCTCTACAATTAATCGATATTTACAGTTGCAAGAAAAAGAAAACGATACTTCATATAATTTTCATCGCCTGTGACATGTTGCCACCTACTGGCCAAAAACTATACTGTTTTAACTGTTACGCAAATACATTTTCAAAATAAACAAAAACAGAATGATATATGCTTAGATTTGGCGGGTCATTGCTCAAAAGGAAAGGGAAAATCCAATACGTAAATTTTGCTATAGAAACACACTTCGGATGGACCACTATTGGTCTAATGGGCTAAAGCAACAGAAAGTCAAGATAAAAACATGGATACATAAGGCAATGATGTCAACAGACGAAAGGGAAGACAAAAAAGAGTTAAACGTGTTTCCAGGAAACATTGTGGCAGTGTCTGTTAATGCTACAAGGTGCTCTTCTAGTGTTTGAAAGCCTTTCTGTGTGGGCCAATGCCACCCTCGTCAGCTATAATACAATGGAATTAGGTACAGGACTGGGGGGGGGGATAGGGGGCGGAGATCAAAGTGAGGGTCCAAAGCTCAGGCCTGGGGGGTCTCTACCTTCCTCAAAGGATTTCGAAGAATAACCCTGTTTCTGCGTGCAGGCTGCCTGGGTCCTTCACCCACTAGTCCAGGATGCTTCTCCCTGGAGGGTGGGGGCACCTCCTCCGGTGGCGGACGCTCTGGCCTGGGGGGGGCCGGGGCCCTGCCTGCCCGCATGTCATCCACGAACGCCTCCACCCCCTCGAACTTGGTGGTGAGCTCTCCCAGACGCTCCTTCAGACTGTTAAACTCCGTATAGAGGTCACCCAAAGCATCAGACAGGGGCTTGATCCTGGGTTTGGGGTCGGGGGGGGGCAGAGGGAGCAGAGGATTAAGCATCAGCCAGCTTGTTCCCGGATCGCTGGAAACCATCAACAAAAAGGCCAGCCTCAGGCACAGCCTTACTGTCCTGCTTGCGTTCCAGCAGGAGAGATTCCCACCAACTTCCTAACACTCTCTCAGCACAACGACAGGGTCCTTCGCCCA
This sequence comes from Isichthys henryi, assembly GCA_026776945.1. Taxonomy (NCBI): domain Eukaryota; kingdom Metazoa; phylum Chordata; class Actinopteri; order Osteoglossiformes; family Mormyridae; genus Isichthys; species Isichthys henryi. The sequence goes on from JAODJX010000097.1 coordinate 3,287,716, forward strand.
GTGGAGACCCCTGGATCGACCTACCTGGTGTAGTCGGGCAGGACCATGCTGTGGTCGTTGAGAAGCAGCTCCTTGACCTGCGTCATGATGGCAAACTTCCAGTTGTCCAGCACCAAGGTGAGGTTGGAGCAGCCCTTAGTGTTGACCTTCTCCGCTTCAGAGGAACCACAGAAAGCAGTGAGGTTGGCACAGGGGACGCCTGGCAGCAGCGACCCACACCGACTTTACTTGCAAGTGGGAGCCATGATGTTGTGTCTCTCTTTTTCATGCCTGAACGTGACTTCATTCCTGGCAGCGCTGTTCGCTGGCCCAGGAAGTGCTCCCAGGAGAACCACACTGACATCACTCTCAGTGAACAACTAAAATAACAACTAAAATTACAAGCTTAACAGACCCATTAGGTTACAAATACTAGGCTCTTCTGCTTCATTATATCACCATTTATACCTGATTCTAGGGTACAATAGCTTGGCCCTTAAGGAGCCCAGAACCTGTAGCTAGGTCCCTCACCGTCAGCCCTATAGTCCCACTCTGCATTCTGCTTCTGTCTCCTCTTCTGGGCCGTACTCAGCACCACCAGACCCAGCAGCAGCAGCACCAGCCTCATTATTGCTTTCAGAGCGGAGACACAGTTGGACCATCAGAACTGGCACTCATTCATTCCCATTAAAAATATTCCTGTCCCATGAATAAAATGAACGAGGTTGTTTACCTACAACATGTCTTCATGTTATGTGAAATTATTTAGCACGTAATATCACTATTATACGACAATAGACGGAGATCGTTCATGCTAATCATGTACAGGAGTCAGATCTAAAAATGATATAAAATATAGATGCATTGCCTACAACGGTACAAAGGCTCATAGTTCACCTTTTTCTAGTCTATAGATTTTTGAAGAATGACAATCTAAACACACACTGTAATAACTTCAAAATTTCAGGAGAAGTTGTAAATTCTAGGTAAAAAAAAATGGATAAATACCTGCTTTGGATGGGACCCTTCCACTAATAATTCACCAGTGGTAAACTCAGAAACTTCTGTGAGCAGTAACTGGTTGGCTGGCTTAAATATCAGGCTCTGGAACGTCAGCCCCCCGTCCTACTCTGTGCTGGGGGGGGGGGGGGGGTGTGGCTTCAGCAACCTGGTGATCATTGTAGCAAATTACATTCCAACCATTTCCTCAGTATGGCCTCTTTACCTCTGGCAAAAAGGCATGACGTACAGTGTATGAAGAGGCTTTTGCCCAGATGCCACCACACAGAAGCACAAACTTCTCCTTACCCACAATCCCCCAAACGTGACCACATACACAAACAGGACACTCACTCATATGAGAACACACCCCTCATTAGTCCTCTCCCGGTACCCGAGATAATTATGGATTATTTGTGGTGTCCCTGGAATCGCCGCTTCGAGGATGCAGACCCCAGTTGCAGAATCTTCTGAGATGGAAACAGCTACTTGATCATTTGCGGAAACCTCTGAAACGAGGCAGTGGTCTTCTTAGCCGGGACGACGGCACTCCTGACGTTGCACTCCGCGTCCCGCTCGATGGCCAGGTCTCTGCTGTGTCCACATGGCTTGGCAGGTCTCTCCCCGTCTTACTGGTGACTCCACCCCCCCCCCCCCTCCCCTCGGGAACATGTGTAGTGCAAGGGAACGGAAGCGTTTGATGTTTCAGACTCGGTCCCAGGAGAAGCATTCCTGGCCTGCCTGTTGTCCATCTGAGGTCCACCGCACTCCCAATCACAAAACCATGGCACATGCCAGCACACGCTACTGCCTTAAAAAAGGGGGGAAAGGTTACGACCACAGCTTACAGCGACCAGATCGCCCTGCTTGTTTAAGGAAGCTCTCTGTTCTCATCCGTGATTTGACTGGAAGGCCCTAGTATAGCTTCAGATGATTTTGCCGAGTATGGCTTTGTCACCGGCTCTGACCCATTGCGACCCATAGCAATCACGTTCTGTGCCAAAGGAGAATGACAGTAAATTACTGTCAAAGATGCATGGATTCCAAATAAGTAAACACCCATTCTGACTACAAAAAAAACTGTAAAACAAACCCTACTCACTCGGGAAGGTCCAGATGCTAGAATATTTTGGTTGTAAACAAAAAAAAAAGGTACTATTTTCATCCAAAGAGTGCTGTTTACAGAGGAAACCAGTGCGAGGGCCAACTAAGATAGGACCATGGGCGTGGACTGTACCAAAACAGAGCAGGGGGAGTTTAGGGGTTCCAGATAATGACAAAACCCTTAAGGATGGAGACAGACTGACATTGTATATAAAAATAGGCTCAAATCCAGCAACGTGGCCAGACCTAACTCAGGATTCAAAACAGCCATCGAAAAGGTGCACAACCTGGAAAAACTTTGACATGCTCTTCTGGCACAAAAACAAACAAAATTCCCACTCTAAATTGGTACGGCCCTAATTGGCCCATAAAGCATTTATTTCTGCTGTACTTTACATTTTTAAATGGAAAAAACCAGATCAACAACAATCCAACAACAGTTGTGAAACAATTCGAAAGCACTGCCAACATCTTGTTAAATTAATCTGCTGCCACGATCGCGCTTGCCGGCCGCATCCTGAGATCACACTGCTCACAGAGACGGGAAGGAGGAATTCGAGCCAAAGTGGGTTTGCTCGCTTGGTTTGTAGCATCCAGTGCAGCAGCACAAGTGCAGGATGGAGCGTTTATTTCAGAGACTTGGCTTAAGGCGATTTCAGCGTCCACACCAGCAGCCTGCGTGGGGCTCACTGCCATCCAGTGCAGACGCGTCCGCCATCCAGTGCAGACGGCTCCAAAGCAGCCATGTGAACGCGCCAGCGAGTACCACAGGCTGGTAACGTGCGCGGGGCATGACGTCCCATCAGTCTTGATCGGACAGTCTATGTTCAGAGGGCAGGGAGGTTAAAACCAGGAGTCAGAATGGACACTCAAGACGTTATTGTTCAAAGTCAATATTTATTGGGTACGTTCAAAAGCAGATGGAAAGTCATTTCCTTAAGTATGAAAACTGTGCAGTGAACATCCAGTTTTAAATACTGTTTTAACCTGGAATGAGTATCTTAAATTATGTTTCCCATTCTACGGCAAAGGCAGCGTGGGGACCCCCCCACACACACACACACACACACACCAATGACAGCATCCTCGGGCATAGCACCCTCTCATCTGCTGTGCTCCCCACGTCCCCCTCCCCCCCCTCACAGGTGCACAACACATTGGACCAACCGGAAAACAAGTGCCATCACTTTGTTCCTGAAGGATCGCTCATTCCTGACCTCTGACCCCTGGCCAGATCTAACACAGAATTGGACCGAAAGTCTTTGAAGTTAATTCCCCCCCAGCAGGAGATCAACAGGAGTAATTGAGAGATGGATTTAGGGTTTCCCCCCTAAGCCCAAAATGATCAATCAACAACAGAACAGCAAAACAAAGAAGATAATGATCAAGTCTTTGTGATAGAAACAGGCGTAAGTGGGGAGAGCCCATGACGGGGGGGGGGGGGCTTCCAACTGGTGGTCTGCTACTGACGTAGTGGGGATTAAACGGAAGGAATTCAATGATGCCACCCCAAGCCAAAACTACAGGCAAAGATTGAACCCCCGCTTCCATGAGAGAGCGGAGCGCCAAGCCTGTCCCGCGGCACTGAGAGCCAGCCCATGCTGGGAAACAGGACCCGCAAACCAATCCAAACCACCCTGCAGAAATGAGATGGAGCTGCAGGTTGGCCAGCGGCCACCAGGACGGTGACACTCACTGCCAGGGCTGGTGCCCCTAGAGGGCTACGTCCACATCCTGGCGAGACACTGCAGTGCCCCTGACCACATCAGCAAGGTGGACTCAAATACAACACTGCTGACGAGAGCTGGGAAAGAGGAATAATTTGACTGAGGGAGGAGAGGAAGAGAGACCCTTGCTGAACTGAATGAGCAGCATCGCAGGATGGAGTGACCAATAGGGGGCAGGAGTAGGTAATGGGCAGGGGGACGGTGGGGGCAAGCACGGGAATCTTTCTTCTAAAGCAAAGAAATCAAACAACTAAACCAATTTCCATAAATAAGAAAAAAAATGACAAAATGCATCATTTGGAACTAATTAGTTTGTGTATTTACACAATGGAGAGAGTAAAATTAGGCTTGTAACCTCTAAAGGGTCGGGGGGGTAATGGAAGGTAATGGAAGATCCCGATTTGCCCCACAGGAGGGTGGGGATGCAGGCGGACATGAGTGCTAAACTGTGACATCTTTCAGACATTTTTCACAGACACCAGCGGCATGGTGCTGGCAGCGCCCCCTGCAGGACAAAAAGGCAGCCTGTGAGGTGGGAGAAAACAGGAGCTGGGTGATCAGAGAGGAAAAGGGTCAAAGGTCAAGGGAAGGAGGGTACAGAAGACAGCATTGTAGCTGGTCCCAGAGTAATGGCGACATCTGTGATGAGTCTGGGCCCCGCCCATGACTGCATGACTCCGCCTTCCCTATAGCCTGGGGAGGAGCTGGAAAAGGGGGTGGGGTTTAGCTGCGAGGTAGGCTGCACATCTCGCAGAGTTCGGTGCCTGGCTGGTTCATAAAGGTGCAGTGCAGGCAGGACCACATGGCGGATGCTGACGTGGGGGCAGAGGGGCCGCTCACGGCCCCGTAGTCATGGGAACCCGACGGCTGCCCGCCCACTGTGCCTGCAATAGAGGGAGGGACGTTATTAGAACAAGACAACAGGGGTTCTCTGATTGGGGGGGGGGGGTGAAGCAAGTCAGATATGGGGGCTGAAGTGTATTAAGCTGGATAGACAAGCAGGTGGTGGAGAAAGTGGACTGACGGCTTTGGGGCAGAGAGCCTACCACACAGGAATGGTCGGGTCAGTCACCCAGACAACAGGCAGAGCACTCCCTGGCTCCGCCCACCCACCCAGATCCCTGAGGCACTCACTGCACAGCTGCTCGATGGTCGCCCACTGCACCGACTTCTTCCAGGTTCGAGCCAGCTCCTCATTGGAGGTCTTGACTGCATCCAGCAGGAGCCCGATGCTATCCTATATCCAAGGGAGCAAGAGTGACCCTAGAGACGTGATGCCAAAACGTACTGAGGGTGCCGGAGGAGTGGGGGGGGGAGTGTGGACTGTTCGACAGATGAGAAACCAAACATGTGAGAAGCAGAAGTGAATAAGCCAACGGCGCCAACTCACTTCCTACAATGCATCTGGGCAAAGAACGCAAGAGAACTGATAACAATTACGCGTCTCGAACAGGAATCACACTGAATACTCAGTACAGAGGAAGCAAAGCGGGAAACAAGGAGGCTATTTCAACACGAGATCAAAGAGCATTGTAACAGTAACACCGTGACGGACCCCGTAGACGGGAAATGCTGGTAGGGAGTACCGTGCCCGGCTCTCCGAGCAGACCTCATCCTCCAGGAATCCAAGGCTGCTCAAGACTGGCTTAGCCTCTCCCTCACCGCTCACAGAAAGGAATAACCACCCCCTCGAGCAAACAGGCCAACACGGGTTGGGGGCGGGGGGGACTCCACAGTGGTTAAGAGCCATTAACACAGAAATAATGACTCCCTGCTTCACTAACATCTCAAATCTCCGTCAGCTCAGTCCAAAGCCACAGCTCAGCCAAGGGTCAAGGAGTCCTGCTCCGTCCTACACAAACACGTCGGCCCCAACACCAAGGCGACAGTGATGAAGCCTCTTAACATCACATGGAATGGAACAGAACACTGACGCTTAATTCATCTCTCTGGGGAAACTGCTGCCTCTCTTTTGCTTTCCATGAGGCAGAGACACGTATACAGATCACAGTAAGTCTGGGGGTCACAGCCAGAATGCAGCACCCGTGGGGGGGGCAGGGCCACACTCAGGGGCCCAACGGCAGCATCAGTCTACCGGCCTCAGGATTTGAAGGGGGCTTCTGATCGTGGACACAGAGTCCGAAGCCGCAGAGCCGTACAGCAGCTCCTTATATATGGGCCAACGACGGAGGGGAAACTACAGTGCGGCTCACTACTTCGCCTGGAAGGAAATGTGCCCAAGCCATTGGATAACATCTCTACTGAAAGCAGTTATGTTGGGGAAGAGATGCATTTCAGGTACTCCTGCACTGCATGGGAGGCCAGTCGGGGAGACTCGATGTAGAACTCACCCCAAGGGGCATGACCTCATTGGTGACCAGGAAGAGCAGTAGGTGGAAGTCAGAGACGACGTCTAGGAATGCTGCCGAGGAACTCTGGGACAGGTACGTGGTCAGGCTGTGGAAGTCCTACACACACACACACACACAAAACACCACCTTTAGCACAGCGGGTAAGCCTCAGGTTTTCCTATCAGCCACCACGTGACGGGCCTATCCACGCCGGCAGGCACACCCCCCCCCCCCCCCACACACACACACACACAGGTACATTCCCTCCCACCGGGAATGTACTGCCTCTGCATCTTTACCTGAGTCTCCCCCAGGATGTCTCGGTTCTCGATTGGGAAGCGATGCATGGATGAGAAGGTGTACACTGGGTCCTTAGGGAAGGTGGTGGTGATCTACGAGGAGACGGCAGGGGGGGCACATCAGGGCAAGGAGTGGGCGCCATTCACAGATAAAACAGTCACATCTTCTAAAGCTTGGTCCATGGAAGGCCAGTAGTGGGTGGGTCACCCAAGCCCCAAGCCAATAGCACCACTATAATGTTCTGGAAACATTAAGATAGAACACATTTGGAGGGGAAGGGTGGGACCCAAACACAGAGGTCTAAGGAACCTATTCAGAGAGGTCCAAAGTCTGCTGCCTTTCAGGGAATAACACAAACCAAACTTTCCACCCCATTCAATCTGCAGAAGTGTGGCTTCTGGCAATGACTCTACGCCACCATTAGTCATCTCATCAACTAAGTGGTGTTCAAATGCACAGTCTGGGAGAAAGACCATTTTGTGGGAATGTCGCTGGAGTGAACGCCAGCCAGACACGGAAACACCCAGGATAACATGGCGGCGTGGCCAGGACCGGTCAGAGGACCGATCACACTCTACCCATGTACCTGCAGTCAAATGAGGTGACGAGACTAATGTACATGAAGAGGGCAGCAGGGCATTATGGGAGCCGGCGAGGCGTTTGAGGTCATACACCCCAGCGGAGCCACAGAGAACATCTTGAAGTAAGACTTCGATTTGACTCTTTCTTCTAGATATAATTGCACTCAATAAATGTTTCTTATCGGGGGGGGGGGGGGTTCGGCAGAAACTTCACCCTCCTTCGGTCAGCTGACCTGTAATTATGTCATTTCTTTCTGCTGGGATTACAAAACAAGGCACTCAGTGCGAGCGCCTGGAAGGCTGCGCAGTAATTTAAGGCACTTAGAGGCAGCTCATGGAGCTTAACAAGCAGGACGAGTGTTTGGCAGCGGCGGAGCGGCTTGGGGGCCCCGCCGAGATGGGGCCCCGCCTTAAATAATGCCTTTCAGGAGCCCCCTGAAATCTGTCACAGCACCTGGTTAAATGAAAGGTCCCCAGCTCCTTTTCGGGGCCCCCACATTTTGGGCTAAGTGCCTCCCCATACTGCCAGGACTGCCAAGGAAGGGGGGAGGTTACTTTCAGGCTGGTCAGCCAGCCCCTGTGAAAACTGGGCTTTGAGGTACCCTTCTGATCGCTACTGCCTCTTTTCCGAGCAGCAACTCAGCCTAATCGACTATTTAAAAACTTTTAATCACAGAGAGCAGTTATACAGTTCTGTGATTTTACCCTTACACCTCTGTCAAAAATAAGTGGGGCAGAGCGGGGCAGCTGGATATCTCCGCACACTTGGCTCCCCCAATGAACAGCTCCCATCTCACACTGAGACGTTTTCCTGCAGGGCTGGATGCTTCCAGCTCGAGCCTGAACACCACCAGCCACCCCCCCTTCCTGGACTTCAATCTGCTGTCCAGCAGGCAGACACATCTGGAGTGCACAACAGACTCGTCTGCAATGAACATCTTGAAGTAAGACTGAGACGAGGACGCTCAGTGGTCAAACGTCTAGGTTACAGGCTCTCCGTACGGATCTGGCCAACGCTTCCCTGTGACTTTCCGTAATTTCGGATTTTTAGCACAAAACAGCGCACCCCTCCCCCCACCCTAGATCCTGTCTCTCCGAGGGCTGGATGATCACCACGGACACTCACATCAATGATCAGGTACTCCACGGGCAGAGGTCGTGCTAGATATGTGATGTCGTTGCCAAATTTGTCCTTGTCCTGCGGAGAGAGAGGACAAAGCATGACATTAACAGCAACATGCATCAGGCCGCAGACACTGAAACGTGTCACTGCGCGGATGTCGTTCGGTGTGACTGTATCTTGATGCTCACAACAAACATACTGTCTCCAACATACTGAACACAAATGTGGCACCAATAGTGCCAAAAAAAGCCTTGGCCCAATTCTCTGTTTATGCCATTAGAGGACAGAGACACACACACAACCTGATCTGGGGGGGGGGGTTATCTCTGAGCAAGCTCTGACACCATCTCAGTCTGCCATCAATAACAGCAAGGAGAGGCAGCTGTGAAATATGGCCTTCACAGCGGGATTCAGCTCAGACTGCCGTCTGCGGAGCTGCAGGGTGTGTGTGTGAGTGTGTGTGTCCATGCTGTTCTCCCATCACATTCCCTATGTGTGCTTTTTATAATCCACCCAGTCCTCCCAGTCCAGGAACTTCAGACAGCCCACCTTTAGCTCCCAGCAAAGAAACTAAGCAAGAATGTTGAATACCTGGTACAAGTGTACTGTGTCTGACCGCACTGTAGGGAGCGCACTTTTCAGCAAGCCCCTGCGAACCCCCCAGAGATGGTACCTTGTAGAAGACATCCGGCACGTACTGCTCCGTGCTGGACTCCTTGGCGTAGCCCAGCTCGGGGGCGTCCCGGCAGGGTAACAGGCACTCGTCCCGCACCAGCGCCATACACTGATTGGACACCTGATAGCCCTCAAAGTGCACCTGGTTGTCAGGGCCCCCTGCAGGTAGAAAAGTGAAGGACAGAGGGGTCAGTCTCGAATCCACAAACCCAGGAGATACGCCTGTGGACTCCAAACAAAGAGCTTGTGTCTGGAGTTGAGGGACCAGCAGACCCCAGAGAGAACAAACCAAAGTGTGCGAGTGTGACAGAACCGCCAAACCCCCAATCAACATGAGCAGATGGAGAACACAACCATTGTGAACAAGGACCAGAAGATTGCTGGTTTGTGTCCCTAGAGTAACCATGGTGTTCTACTAAACCAACATGCAACATCCGAGCCGATAAATGGATAGATTTATACCTCGACTTGGATAAAGACATAAGCAACTAACCAAGCAAACCAAGAGATAGAGGAAGAGGGAGGTGTGGGCGGGATTAGCTCACTGTGCCGCAATTAATACATGAATAATGAACACAGCACCACTAAGATGGGGAAGGAGGGTCTGGGCGACAGGAAGACTGAATGGGAAATACCATTACTGGGGGGGGTGGGGGGGCAGGGTACCCACAACAGCCACAATGAGACCCCGGGCAAGGAGGATGGAGAATATGAGTAAGTAAGAAGTGTATGGGGTGGAAAATTCACGACAACACAGAGCCATGAGGCGTTAGAGGGGGGAGATGAGAGAGCATGCACCCCCCCCCCCCCAACATCCCAGAGCCTGTAATCACCAGTTCTGTTAACACACTGCATGCGACAGCAAAAAATGCGCTGAGGCTGCAGCTGCGGCCAGGGGCTCTGCCGCAGGGGGAAAGCAGCGAGAGATCACCACTGTGGTTGGGCGGGGGGGGGGGGGGGGGGGGCGGACAATGTGCCACAAACTGGGAAAAAAATGAGCCAAAATGACCCGGGGGGGAGGGGGGGCCGGGGGGGGGGGGT